>CAJHQQ010000007.1:600000-996236 GCA_905132885.1 Moricandia moricandioides
AATCAAACCTAAAACGTGTTGGCGTCTCAAAACTTTTTCTTTTTTAAACTTGACGAAAACTGAATGATTTCTTTGAATAAATTAATTGAATGATCAATAAGTTAAGTTTGTATAAGAGAGTGTTTCGTTTTGTTGTTGTTGTGGGCTTGTTGCTAGCCCTTTGTTAGATTCAAGATGAGAAGATGCATGCCTTCAGGTGAAATACTATTAGCTGGTTAGTCTAATTGTCCAAGATACTATTATACTATGGTGCTATTTTTATGTTTTATGAGTCCTGATTAAGACTTGGACAGTCTATATTAAAGTCAAGTGCTGGTCTGGTTAACATATGATTCTGGTTCCGGCTCGTTTAGGTTTTTCATATCGATCATTGAACACAATTTAAGGTTACATACAAACAGACTTCTATACATTATGGTCTATGTTCAGATGTTACAAGTTCATGCGAAAAAAAAACTCAAAAAAAAAAAAAAGATCGAGAAAATAAGGGCGCGCATGGTCTAATAGACCAGTCAGCCACTGTAATTCTCCGACATTTTCATATATATATATATAAAAAAACAACAATTGGAGATGGGTGAATCACCGCCGTTGATCTCGACAGCACGCGTGAATCAGTGGGGAGCGAAGCAGGAGATCAAATCCCTTCCCACGCGCCGCTCCGTGTCGGAAACGCAACCGTCAGCGACCAAAGCAGATCTACAGAGAGGACATGTGAAATTGAGACAGTGAAGCCATCCCTCTAGACACCGCTTGTGGAACACGTGTCGACACTCCAGCTTCCTCACCTCTTCTCCCTCCTTTAGCTTCGACAGACACACGACGCAATCGGAACCTCCTTCGCCTCCGCACCGGTACGAGAAGAGCCGGTTAAGACTCAGCTGATCTGCGAGGACGATGATGTTGGCGAGTCCCGAAGCTATGATGGAGGAGTCGTCGACGGGGAGATTGGAGTTGGAATCGCAGGGACGGTGGAGAAAAGAGCGGAGACGGCTGAGGAATACGGCGAGGAGAGAGAGGAGCATGAGAGGGATCGAATCGGAAGAGACGTCGCTGAGCTGACCTTGTAGCCCCATCTTCTTCTTCTTCTTCTTCTTACTCTCTCTCTCTCTCTCTCTCTTTCTTTATATAGCGGCGTGTTTTGATTAACGGTTAAACTTACCAAACTCGTTCTTTAATTATTTGTTTTGTTTATCACTAATCGCAAATATTTTAGGAGTTGTTTTTAATATTTTACATTCCTAGTTTGCTAACAAAATACACCAAAAATAAATGTTTTATCGTACACAGAAATATTGTTTTTTTTTGTTTTTATACAAACGAAAACTAATCATCTGATACACGTCAAAATCATTTTTTGCCAACAAACTCATTCTTAAATTATCTTTAATACTATTCTATTTTTTTATTATAACATAAAATTTGAAGCAAAATGTGTTAATTATAATTTATTTTACTCTATAATAAAGTACAAATAATTTATTTTCATAAATTAAATAATATATTATGTTTTGCTCATTATTTTATTTTAATTTGAAAATATAATAAAACTGAAATAAAACTTAATTTCATCATAGAATTACTTTGTTTTGAAAGAAAGTATGAAATAATATATAAATACTCTTAGTTTTAACAGTTTTTTTAAGTGATACAAATAATATTTGTAACTTAAAAAAATATACTCAATAAAAAGATTATTCACATTATCATTTTCCTTACCCACCTGATGTTTATATAATTAAAAATAAATGGTTTGTTACAGTACCAAATCTCTTATACATGTGATCTGGTATTTACAAGTATCATTTTGCTTTTCACATTATCATTTTCTTTTTCTCTCTTCGACCTGATCTTTACGGTAAGTTTTTTAAGAGGCCTATGTTTCTCTAACAATCTTACAAATATTTCAGATAATTAGTTGAATGATAAACAGAAAGACATATTACTTGACAATACTTGTTAACATGTTACCTATTTTAAATAGATAGTCATTTTTCTTGACAGGAGATGGCTGAATGTAACTCTTGGGACCAACCTTTTTTTTTTTTAAATCATACTTTTTGATTAAGAACAAATTGTTGAACTAATAAAGATTCTGCACGATCCTCGCTAACTTGTTGTCTCCCCACCTTCAGTTTTTTTATACGTTTTGGAACCTCAATAATCATATCAATTCTACGTTTTCTATCTTATAAAACCATATTCCATTCAAGAACCAGAAAACAACATCAGACTTTTTCAAAAAAAAAACAGATGGAATTTATAATACTTGTAAACTGGTGAGAATGCACATTTAAGCTAAGATAAAACTTTTAATTATATACTACTTGAAAATAGTGAATTTGATGATTTTATAATAAATATTCCAAGTTTTATTGTATTATATTTTGATTTAAGTAATAAACAGTCAACCTGAAAGTGTGATGTGAATTCACAGCTAAGAACGTTGATTTTATCAAAGGTTATATCACAGGTAAGAAGGTCTATAAAATTAGTGTATAGTGCTTGAATCGACCATTTTTAATTTTATAATTAATGAAACCCAAAGCAAAAACATGTTCATAATGATGGAAACTTAAACAAAAGAGTGAAGGATAAGTACCATTACTCTATTATGAATAGTAATATATAATTATAAGTTTAGGTTTATAAATAAAGAAAATAAAGTGGGAGAAAAAAAGTATAGGTTTTCGCCGTCCAAAAGATCTTCGGAATCCAGACTGATACAATAGGGCACAAGTTGCGATTAAGAAACTTGATTAACACACTAATTAGGAAATGAACAAAACCATATAATTGATGATAGCGAGATGCTATGGAGTTAAACAAAAATAAAATAAAAAGAAACTCCAAAAAGGGAAGGCTTAAAAGCAATAGACGAAAATGATGTATTGTCTTGTATATCATGATTAGCAAGGGTTTAATTAATCGGTGACTACTAACTTCAATTAGATGAACATTGTGTGGTGACAAAACATTGTGTGGTGACAAAACATTGTAATAATAAAGTAATAATATACAAAAAGCGTCTTTTGTTTTTCATATTTGAAGAAGAGGCAGGTAATGTTAGAGGCCATTCATTTCAAGCAATGATGTGGCCAAAGGGAAACCATACAAGTTTAACGAATAATGGTGCATGGAAGAGGCAAGTCACAGTCACGGCTGAAGCAAGCAGACCTATCTGTATTGAATCATACTTGGGCCTAACACACCAACAATATGGGCTTGATCAATTCTGTTTTGTATTACTTCATGGCCCAATTGTTATCAGTTATCATCACATTGTCTGGAAGAACAAGTGAAAGGGTTCTTTTCTCAGCCTTCTAGTGAATTAGTTATATTTTTTTGCTGTTCATTGTTGGTTGGTCCTTCTAAAAATTGCTTAAGTGACAAAAATGTATGCCGTGTTACATAATTTGATTGATTTTATAACACATTCTTTAAACTTGGTATGCTATGGACATCTACCAATAAAATTTTTCAAAACTTTAATATTGAGAAATGCCTTCAAATTTGTCAATTTTTTCTTTTAAAACGCCTTACTAAATTATATAAAGTCTCTTTAATATCATGACCGCCCCTGCCAATAATCACAAAGCTATTTTTATATATGATCGTAATTTATATTACTTTATTGATATACGTTTACTAATTCTACATTATTTTCTAGTAAACATTTTTTATTTGGGTAAATCGTTTTTTCTTTTACAAATGGAATTGTTAGTTTTTGGTTAGGATTTATAAAAGGAGATATAGGTTCCAGAAAATACAACTTTACCAAATAGGTAAAAGGAAAGAAACGGGATCACATGCATGATAGTTAGATCTAACAAGAGGCAATTGGTGGTTAATGTAGCATTTTGAAGCAACGATGGACGTATATATACCTTCTGATCTGAAATCATTAAGTTCGAACATAAGTAACTGGTGGCGTTGCAAGACAATAAATGGCAATAATTTTATAATACCACATTGTGGATTTGTTAGTAGCACTTCTTGTCACACTATGTTGTATTCAATGGATTTGCATTGAAAATTTTCTGAGCTCTGAGTGATCAGAGAACTCTAAAACATATTAAGTATCTTTAACTATATTAAAGAATAGCAAACAAAAAAAATGTCAAAACTCTAGGGAATTGGTTGTATTAGCAATTAGGAGGAGCATGTGGTGGATCAGTCATAGAAACCATAATTAAAGTAGTCCGGACAGATGAGAAACAAGAATGGACCACTACTCTTGATGCTTGTCTTCATATGCTAACACTTATACTTGAGACTGACTATTTTGAGGTTGTCCTTCCTCACATCATTTCTAGATGTAGACCACACTTCTATCTCCCTCTCCCTCATTTTTACCCTATTTACATGAAATTAGCTAGTTCTTCTTGAGTTTACTAGTTATACCTCTTATGGTGAAAACAATTAATTGATAAGCTTACTTATAATTCCACTTATTAGATGGTGTGTATGCACTTTACCACGAAAACATTATCACACTATTATTGGTGTCAATCGATTTATGGTATAATGTAGTGATAATAATATATACTCCCTTCGTCCAAATAATAAATAATAATAATATATACTCTTTTCGTTTCATATGAGATTTTATATCAATGTATATATATTAAAAATCCATTTAAAAAATATTATTTAGAATATAATTTCAACTTTTAGTTATAAAATGAAATTAATAACAGTGCAATTAGTTATATAGATTTGATTAAAAAACTACTCAGATATTTGAAAACGTCTTCTATTATGAAACAAGAAAAAATATTTAAAATATTACATATATTGAAACAGAAGGAGAACTATACTCCGTTAGTTTATTTTTATATGATGTTTTAAAATGTTTATGTTGTTTCAGAATGTAATGTATTTTAAAATTTTAATGTATGTTTTGAAGTTTTAAAGTTAACTTCAACTTTATTAGAAACTGTTAAACCAATAAAAAATTTATAGTTTTTTTTTAATAATTGATTGAATAATTTTAAAATTATATATTTTAAAATACTTTTAAAAAATGTAAATGTTTTAATTTTGGTACACTAAACCAAAACATCATTTAAAAGAAATGGAGAGAGTATAGTTTTAGAGCTGTAATGCCTTTTATTCTGTTAATCATTACTACCTCAATGATTTCGAATATCATGAAATTGATGTTCCTAATCACTCTATCTCATCATTTACTTTGACCCTAATCATTATTACCTCTCTCGTGTCTATCTCAAAGCTTCATTTCTTCTATTAATTTACTCGTGATTTACCCTCATTTTAATTTCAAGAGAGGCATCTTATGACAACTTCCTTTTGTTCATATTGTTATTTAGTTATTATTACTAATGAAAAGTGTTTTTTTTTCAAAAGAAAAGAAAAGAGGGGTAATGTTGTGGGAAGTGACCACAAGTGGTGTATCCATCTGCATGGTCTTTTTATAGGAATGAGCTGTTTATCTTTGTTTCTATTCACATTTAATTTTTCCAGTTTCCCTTGGTGCCTTTTTAATTTATATTCTCATTTATGTGATCTTAATGAAGAGGCAGATGAATTATTTATAGGTTTCCCTTATGTACATTTGTACGCTCATGTAAGTTTGTAAGGTAGAGTTATGGTGATGAATTTGAGCACAGAGACATGTCTATATCAACTGCACTTGTTTAATTCTCTCTTAAATTTCTTGTCACTGAATAAAAAGAAATTGACTACATACTAATTAGGGTTATTATTCTCCTTTGTACTTTTCGGAATATTTGTCAAATCAATTACTCAAATAAGAATTATTAATACAATTCTCAAATGATGTGTGTGTTCTAAGTGTATAGTAGAAATTCCATAAAGTAATACTTGATACATTAATAAACATAATAAAATTCATAAATTTCATCGGTATCGAGTTTAACCATTGTAAAATTTGACACAATTTGATAAAACAATAAGATAATAATTTTAATTTTTTTATTTATAAATATATAGTCCTAGTAAAAACATAAAATAGTAATTAGTATATATATACATATCTATTCTATAATATTATATTGATAGATAATCTATTTTTATTTTTCTTATATTTTCTAGGTACGTTATTTTATCCTTTTAAAATGTATTTACATTTTCCAGTACATCACGAATATGAACATCATAAAATTTGTATCTATAAAATTTAATCTATCATAAAATTTGTATCTATAAAATATAATCTATACATATACCATAAAGAAAGGTGATTTTATAATTTTCACATAAAAATAGATTTTAAATTATGTAAAGCGGAATACCTTAAGAAAAACCCAAAACAATTTTAGTTATAAAAATAGTTGTTAAAGAAAAAAAATGATCAAAATTAAATTTTATTAAAATGTGCAAATTTACATTTATACCCTTTAAATTAATTAATATAGAATTAAAGTTTAAAATTATTGAGTGGGGTTTTGGAGGTGAAGTTTAAAATAAATAAAAAAAGTTTTATTTTGGTCATTTTTTCTTTGAGAGCTATTTTTGTGATAATTTTAGAAAAAAATTATTCGAGAGAATTGACCTTATATAAATCTAAAATATATTTTCAACAAATTAATAACTCTATACGTATTAATAAAATACCAAAATTCCATCATTTTTAATCTATAGAGTTTTAATTACATTTTCGCTGCAAAGAAGCGATCACATGAGAGTTATGGCATTTGTACATATAATTCCAACACCATAAATATTGGTTTAGTTTTTCTCTCAAACCAATACTAGTCCGAGTTATTGTATATCATATATTCAGATTGTATGATTATTTTTGTTTGGATTACAACTGGATTTTTGGCGTATTAGTCATCTTCTAAGTTATCATTTTATTTTATTTCATGAAACAATAGGGTTTTACATTTTTTATTTTATTTTTGCAATCTTGGTTCTGCTGCATTTTTGGTTAATAAGATAGAATAATTTTTAATATAGTCAAAAACTAATGTGGGTTTGGTATAACAAAATTGAATTAAAGCCCTTAAAAAAAACAAAATTGAATAAAAGCTCGAATGTGGGGGCTAAAATGGGAATTAAATGTGAAATTAAGACCGACCAAACTGGACATGATACAAAATAGTTTGAAGAGTGTTATTACTTATTATTATGAGTACTACCTCCTCTGATAATATAAAAATATCACATTAGACAAAAACAACATAGAATAAAATTGAGGAAGAAGAAGAAGAAGGAGGGGTGATTCTGAGAAATTAGAAAAAAAGGAGAAATCGTGTGGGAAGAGAAGCAGAGTTTGTTTTCAGATCGTGAAGCTGAAACAGAGTATCGTATTCTCCTCTCTCTATCTCTGCTTTGACCCTTCCTCATCATCGTCAAGCTTCTTACTTCTTCAGGTTATTCGAATCAATCTCTCTCTATCGCTCTTAGGGCTCTTCTTCTTCTTCCTCCTCCTCCTCTTCAGGTATCCCAATCTCTTCCTCTGTTTTTTATTGTGTTTTTTTTTTTGGTTACTTATGATTGATGAGCCAGCTTTTACCTCTGCAAAAGACAGAGCCTTTTTATGTCTACCTGCCTGTACCTTTTACCCTCCTCTACCTTTTACTCTTCTCACTCTTTTTCACCTCTTTTTGTTTTGTTGTAATCTCATTTCCTCTTTGTACTTTTTTCACAAGGTGGTTGTCGTCTTAGCCATGGAAACCAATGGCTACAGCAAAGAAACAAGGAAGGAACATTTTGGTAGAATGAATGGTGTTGAGACTGACCTTGATCCATGGACTGCATGGGCTTACAAGCCTCGCACTATCTCCCTTCTCCTTATTGGCGCTTGTCTTCTCATGTCAGTCCTGTCTCTTTGATTCGTTCTCCTATGTGCCATTTTTTGTAAATTCTCAATTTTTTTTTCTTTTTTGAATTGAGTTAGTTGGGCAAGTGGAGCTCTTGACCCTGAGAGCACTACTTCTCATGATCTTGTCACATCTGTCAAAAGGTTCTCTCTTTCTTTATGTATGCTTTTATTTTATTTTTGTCATTTGAATCCATTACTTACTCTACTATGTTACTTTTCTAGGGGAGTGTGGGCTATGATTGCTGTTTTTCTTGCTTACTCTTTGCTTCAGGCCCCTTCAACGTAATCACCTCACCTACCTTCTCTTGCTAGCTCTTGTACTGATCTGTATTTAACCAAGTTGTCTGCTTTGTGCAGGGTTCTAATCAGACCACATCCTGCAATCTGGCGCTTAGTTCATGGAATGGCCGTCATTTACTTAGTTTCACTTACTTTTTTGCTCTTCCAGGTGATCATAGTAGCTCTTTTCTGTTCTTGATTTTAGTGAGCAAACTCTAATAGTTACAAACTTATTCCTCTTTTAGAGACGTGACGATGCTAGGCAGTTCATGAAGTTTCTCCACCCTGACCTTGGAATCGGTAATAACTTCAGAGTGGCTTGCTTTATATGAGTGACCATTCTTATTGAGTTTGCTCATGTTTCAGAACTTCCTGAGAGATCATACGGTGCTGATTGTCGTATTTATGTGGCTGATCACCCAACAAACAGGTTTAAAAATCTTTATGTATGGTATCTTCTCTCAACAACTCCCCCTTTATTAACTTAATTGTCTAAGCACCCCCTTCACATCCATCGAAAGGCTTATGCTTTGGTTAACATTTTCACAGGACACTGTATTTGACGAGTTTTTCTTGGCTCACATCTTTGGATGGTGGGGAAAAGCAATTCTGATCAGGAATCAGCCTCTTCTGTGGGTGCTTTCTATTGGTTTTGAGTTATTGGAGGTTGGTTCCCTTACGTGTTACAAGTTGATAAATATAATGATAAGCTTCCTTATGTCATCACCAGTGATATGTATATATGTTTATGTTCTCCAGCTTACTTTTCGGCACATGCTACCAAATTTCAACGAGTGCTGGTGGGACAGTATTGTTCTTGATATCTTGATATGCAACTGGTTTGGTATGATTCTTAAGCCACCTTGGCCTCATGCTTCTAAGATGTTATGTAGAGAGCTGAGTAAAGTTTTGTACGGTTTTATAATGGTGGTAGGGATCTGGGCAGGAATGCATACAGTACGCTACTTTGATGGAAAAACATACGAGTGGGTTGGCATTAGCCGCCAGCCTAACATTATTGGCAAAGTAAAGTTTTGTTCAACCTTAAGAGTGCATGAGTTTTACACATGGTCCTAGCCCGTTTTAGGATTTTTGAGAGGTTTGAATTTTGTTTTCAGGTGAAAAGGACACTAGGGCAGTTCACACCAGCTCATTGGGACAAAGACGAGTGGCATCCTCTGCAGGGACCTTGGCGTTTTATTCAAGTACTCACTCTTTGCATCATCTTCTTAACAGTGGAGCTGAACACATTCTTTCTCAAGTTTAGCCTGTGGATCCCTCCTCGAAACCCAGTGATTCTCTATAGGCTGATCTTATGGTGGCTCATAGCTATACCAACAATACGGGAATACAATTCATATCTCCAAGACCGGTATAGCTGTTAGCCAGTATGATTGCGTTAAGCTGATATAAGGTTTTATATATATTAAGTGGTTGTTTTGGTTGTTGACAGGAAACCTGTGAAAAAGGTGGGATCATTCTGTTGGCTATCAACAGGGATATGCATAGTAGAGCTTCTCATCTGCATCAAGTTTGGAACTGGTAAGTTGGTTCTTATTTACTTATGGTTACTTAGTATGGAGAGAGTGTAAACCTGGTTGGTTTTGTGATAAAAAAACAGGATTGTATCCAACAGAAATGCCATTGTGGGTAGTGACACTTTGGGGAAGTGTGGGTCTTGGACTTGTTGCCTTCTTGCTGGGTTGGACATGGAAGATCCAAAAGACACTCGAGAGAAAGAGACGCTAAGCTCAACATCATTGTTGCAGCAGAGGTGGAGACAGTCAAATGCCATTGTAGGGTTTTGGTTATTTGTAAATAGGGAGAAGAAAACAATGTAAATGCAATTTTCTTTTAGGTCTAGTTGTGTGATATTTTACATTCACAGAGATTCCAATCAATTCTTTCAAATTTGCTTTCATGATCTTTGTTCTCTTGTGCCCCATTCAAAACTGGCAAACATGTTTTGTAACTTTGAATGGTAGACATGTTAACATCATTAATGTTGATTTGGTTACCCTACTGACTTTTTTTGACATTGATGTCACTATTAACCCTTAAAGTTAAACACCAATGGGTTCTTCTGTTTTGAGATATTTTTTTCTGTTTTGCTGTCAATTTTGTACATGGGCATTTACAACATTACTACTCAATAACTATAAGTACAATTTTAATATGGTATTCAAAATTGTACATACCTATATCAAACACAAACATGATACAACGACATTCATTGTACATGACATATATAGATTACCAAACAGTGTCAGACTGTCTGAGAACAATGCAATCAAGTCTCTTATCTCCCTATTATTCTGTATTATCATCATTTTATTTTAATTTTGTTTAAGAAAAAAAAAAGACAGAATAAAACTGATATTGGTGGATAAATATTAGATTTGTGTGACGTGCCGTCCAACATCTCACATGTTCTTTAGAGTTAATATTGACCAACGTTTCATCAACTTCTCCAACGTCATATTTTATTTTATTTTATTTTATTACAACTACTTCCTTAAAAGCCAAAAAGATGCTGTCGGAAGAATCTTTTTACAAAATATGTCGCCCCGTTCCAGGGAATCTTGGGAGATTCTTCTCCTTCTCGAATCTCTAATGGGCTTTATGCTTATCCAGTTTTTAATGGGCTGAGTTTTTGATATCACGAGCCCAAAAACCTGTCGGAAAACGCGATGAAATGAATCAGGAGTTTGTGTAGGGTTCCTCCTTCGTGTCTCGATCCACTCTCCTTCCCAACTAGGTTTCATCGCTAATCCCTTTTCTAATTCAATGGATCTTATTTCCTTTGGGATGACATCGTCCCACCGTAAACTAATCGTTTCTATTTTTTTTATTCTGACATTCAGTCTCTCATCTTTGTTTTGCAGGTTACAGATTCCGATTTGACTTTCCGTCATGTAAGCTCATACGACGCCGTTCTTCTATCTTAATATATACCAATGTTGAGTAGATAGATGATCTCTTCTTGTATGTCTCTGAATCTCTAGTCTGTAATATTTAGATTGTACCCAATAGCTTATAGTGATCGAGTATGTTAATAAGGTTAGCTTGCTGATTTAGATGTCGCCTAGTGTATATTTATTTAGGCCACACTTCTCTTATGATTTTTGCATCTTATGACCAGAGCTTGTAAGAATCAATGTTAAAAAAATAGCCGGACGGTAATTAGACCTTTATAGAGAACTAGCGACTAGGCGGATTAAGCCTAGATGTTAATGAATTATTGATTTATTATATATATATATGATATTTATATGAAATATTTTTGTTCTTAAATAGAAATATAAAATTACTGTGATAAATTATCAAAATTAGATATGCAAAACAAAAGAATTTAGACAAATTTATGGATCTATGCCGACATTATTGCTTATAGTAACATATTTAGACTAATTTATATCGATTTTCACTTATTTAACCGATTTCGAATAGTTTAAGTCGATTTGAATCGTATAATCGGTATAAACCGTATTTTTAAAAATTATTTTGGATAAGACCGAGTTGCCACCTAAACCAATTTTTAGAATCCTGCGAGTGAGTTCCTTCAAAGTGTGATGTCTGTGTGATATCACATGGGTTTAATTATGGGGATGATGTGATTGTTTTTTTCTTTCTTTCTTCCATTTTTGATAATTTCAGGGCAGAGGATGAAGTTGTTGATCCAAAGAAGTACCTCGAGGAATCTTGCAAACCTAAGTGTGTGAAGCCACTACTCGAGTATCAGGTGAACTGACCAGGAAACTCTTGTTTATGAATCGTGTAATAAGTTTGACATAGTGCCATGAGTGTGTGAAGATAGTTGTTGGCTGATATAGAAGTCTTTTCGTCTTGTGTGGTTGTTAGGCGTGTGTGAAGAGAATCCAAGGTGATGACTCTGGCCACAAGCATTGCACCGGGCAGTACTTCGACTACTGGCATTGCATTGACAAATGTGTAAGTAGTTCGTTTTTTTCCTTTGCTCTTCGCAACACCACCTTCTTCTATGTTATGCATACTGAGAGATGGAAACTGGATTTGGGATCTTCAGGTTGCACCAAAGCTGTTTGCAAAACTAAAATGATTACAAATCCAAGGTGGAAACGATGCTGTCTTGACTCTGCTTCATGTGGTTTAAAGGAATGTATAAAACGCAGTGGATGTTGAACTTTTTTTCATAACTGCAAACCTCAATATGCCCAATGGCTCCTGCTCCTCGGTTTTGTTTCTATCTATATACCACAGACATTGTTATCGTGCTCTTACGCCTAATAACTACAAGAATTTGCCTTTCTTTGAACAAATGATTAGGCTTCTGAGTTCCACTAAAGATAGACTTGGATTAGTTTTTATTTTTTTATAGATTGTTTAATAATATTTTAAACATATAGATATAGGGTACTTATATTTTTTTATTTTCACAAATTTATCTGGATCTGGAAGAATCTCACTTGAGTTTCGTGCAAAAATTTATAATATCTGAACATAGTTTAATTTTTTTTAAAAAAAGACTTGATATCCAAAAAACTATATGTATCCAAGTCTTTAATTGATTATGTAGGCGAAAAATATTTTTTTTAACCAATTAAAATTTTTGTACTAATGAAAAAATGACATTTAAACACGTGAAATTATTATGGCGTGTAATAAATAGCAATAAATTGTTATAGTAAATATAATTAATGAATTAGTTTTAAAAATGAAAAATTATAAAAATACAATATAACACTTAAAAATATGTAAGTTATGTTTTATATTTTTATAATAAATGCTGTTAAATTATTAGAAAAGAATCAATATAATAAAATAGTTAAAATAAGTGGAAAAAGAAGATCAAAGTTAGTTCTGTTTTATTTAGTTTTAACAATACGATTATCATAAGGATTAGTCAAAACGCACAACCAATAACATCCAATATATGCACACGTATATGAATAATGTGATTTACACAACTTCCATCCATCGTATCGTCTCTACTCTCTACTTTGAATTAAGAATTCAAAGAATTTGAGTCATTTTCAACCAAAATTCAATTTCATTAAAAAATATATAGAAGAGGTAGATATAGCCATCACGTACTCACATGAAACTCAACATGGAGAACAATAACATCAACTTATTGCTTCCAAGGTACAACTCACTGCCTGTAGTATCCACCGCCTTGATGAGGAGGCGGGTACGGGTTCTGAGCGGTATAAGGAGGCCGAGGCTGCTGTCCCTGGGGATCATAGTACTGGCCTTGTGGCCATGATGAGTAATGCTGTTGCGGGGCCTGGGGAGGGTATGGTTGTGGCGGCGCCTGGCTATGAGGTTGTGTGTGGTATGGTGGAGGTGGACCATAGGGTGGGATAGTGTAGGCAGGTCGTGGTTGTTGCTCGGGTGGCCTATAGTAAGGTGCTTGTGTGTGAGGATGAGATGGGTTCTGAGTTTCTGGTGGAGGCGGCGAACTTGAAGCTGTTCGCTGATGCACAGAAGGGTATGGACCAGAGGTTCTATGATCCTGAAAACTCAGACCAGACATCTGTCGTTGCACATCTTCAATCATTTCTCGGCACTGGATGCTCCTTGTCATCACAAAATCACTGCACTGCTGCTTCATATTCGTGATTGCATCCTATTAAGACAAAAAAGGCAGTGTTTTAGATTGCAGGAATGCTATTTCGTATCTTCAATGGAGTGTATTAATCAAAACTGAAGGGCTTCCAACTATAAAAAGAAAAAGAAACTCACTTGAAGAGTGACATAGAACTTCAAGCCTTCATTGACGTTCTCCTTGATCTCTCGGTACTTGGATATAGCCGCTTGAATCTGCTTGTAGCACTTCTCCCTGGATGCTGAAGAACAAGGAAGCACATAAAACAATTAAGTGGGAGCAAAATAACTAACATGTAGGAGCATCAAAAAAACATATTTCTTCAGTCAGAATGTATACTGGTTTTAACATGGATTGCACTTCAACCAACATTTAGAATCCTAAACACAAACTACTTTGTACCCATCATAGTTATTAGAACATTTATAGAGTTCAAGCAAGACAGAAGCTGTTTGCTCACCTTTATAATCTTCAAGATTGAAAAGAGTCGAGAACTCTTCATTTTGAGCCTATAACCAAGGGAAGAAACACATTATGAGTAGTTAGTTTGTACTAGCAGTATAACATGATCATCTCAGTCCCAGTAGAAGCTAGCACACTAAATATTCTTCGACATTTCCATCACTATACGTTCTTTGGTTATCACAAAAGGAAAAAGCCATAATGAAAAGTAAAATGCTTCTAGAAGAATGGACAAAAGAGGTAGACCTGAATTTGCATTAATAATTGTTCTTGAACTTCAATGTTCTGGGAAATATCTTGACAGATGTGATCATACTTTGATATCTCTTTCCTGAACATATCTTCATAGGAGCCAGTTGACGTCATCAGCTTTGGTAGTATGTCATCCTAAAACCAAGTATCAGGTAAAAGCCTAATGAGTCTTTGACTCCAGTATCAACTAATAACCAAGAAAAACGATGACGAAAAAAAATAAAAAAAATAATTCACTTTTCTTTTCATCTCTTTGAGCATGTCTTCAAGACCAGCCCTCTGAGCACCTAAATTTTCCAGTTGCCTCTGTGCAAAAAGAAACAAAATTTGTTAGAATATTGATTCGTAAAAGCATATACTCGCAGCTTCCAAAAGAAAGAGGGAATACCAGACTCTGCTTCAGAGTTCCCACTATAGCATCCTCTGTTGCATCCAGCGACATCATTGGCCTAGCTAGAGTTGGGACGGCAGCTTCTATCTGATGATTAAAATAGAAAACCACAACATCTTAAACGTAGTATCCCATAATTGAGTATGCTATACCCGAACCCAAGTGTGTGATTGAATAACATTCAGGTACTACGATAACTGAAATGAAGAACACTAAGAGACAACTTCCAGCAGCATTATGAGCCTCAGCAAGATAATTAAATTAGCATGTACAAAAATAGGAAGTACATACCGGCCGTCGATCAAGAATGGACATGAGGGCAGCATTCTCTCTCACGGATCGCTCAATCTTCACATCACTTTCTCCAGCTTGTTTCAAATTGGCTGCAAACCGATTTAATCTATCCTGTAAGTTCTTCGTCAGTGTGCTAGACTGAGGCCTAGTCCACCGTGTCCCAAACTGGCTTCTGAACTGAGCGTCTTCGGTTGCTTCTTTCTGCAAAAGCTCTTCGGTTTGCACCAACAGTTCCTGATTAACCCTCTTCAAATCTCTAAGCTGCTGAAGTTCAGCATTCAAGCCAGCTGGACCGCCACTGATCTGAACAGCCTCTACATCGTCTTTAAGATCAGCAGGAAGAGTTGAATTACCATCCACAGCAAGAATAGAATCTGGAAGGTCCATTTCTTTGAGCCTGACTCGAGTTAGTTCGCTTGCTTGCTGTAATCTCTCCGCCTGAGTCCTAATTACATCATCAACCATCTCAGTATATCTAGAGAGAGCCTTGGCACTGCTGTCCGGAACAAGGATGGCAAACAGCTTCTCCTTGCTTGCATCCAATAACTCAGTCATGTTCATCGGCTTAACCATTGAGAATGTAGGAAGTGGAGACAAAGAAGCAGGAGAAGGAACTCTCATGAGGTACACTCTGTCGTTTTCCTTCACAGCCCTATCCAAATTGCAGTTAATGCTCACCTCTAATTTGTTCATCGCTTCTACTAGCTGTGCAGGAGCTCCTCTTGAAGACTTCTTCGCTTCAGCCAAACGGCTAGCTCCACTCCTCAGCCGAGCTATCTCTTCTGCAATCTCCTCTTTCTCGTGCAACTCCATTCCATACCTGTAACAAGCTTCACTATAGAACAGTGCTGCTTTCATCTGCACATGAGAAATCCAGCCTTTCTCGAAATGGTCCTTCAATGGTGAAGCGGTTAAAGCAGCCAAAGCCTCCTCGTAGTAAATACCAACCTGAACACAAGCAAAACAAGAAGTGCAAATTCAATCTACCCTATCACACCAACCATGGTTCTAAAAATCTGTCTAGCAACGCCTAGGCCATCCGAAACGATTTTCATAAGATTTTATAAATAGGATTCAAATATGTTTAACTCGATCTAAACTAGTCTAAATCTGTTCAATTAACATTGATGATTGTACAAATCCACAACTTTGTCTAATTTCTTTTGTTTTGTATATCTAATTTTGATAATTCATCCAAATAAATTTATAACCAAAGCCAAAAAACAAAACTAAAATATTTTATATAAATATAAAATATGTAAAAACTAAATCAATAATTCGATGATGCCATAGACCTAGATTAAAGGCATCTCCAATTTAACTCCAGTTTTTACTCTAAAATGGAGTGAAAGAGAGTATGGAGTAAAAAAACAATCCAACCCTACTCCATTTACTATTCCATAATAATCTTTTTTTGTTTGTTCATTACTCAAAAAAATTGAGTAGGGAACATTTCTACTCCATATTCCATTTTCTTCCAATTTGGATGAAAAATTGGAGTTAGAGATGCTCTAAGCATCGCCTACACTCCGAATAATCCTCTACATAGTTACAGCCTAGCAATTTTTTGAACATTAACGGCAACAACGGATGCTTGCTTCATCAAAAGAGACGTGTGCTCTACACTAACCTGCCTAGAAATTTTAGCAGAAACACCAGGAGTGCTTCCTTTAGCAATAGTATTCTCAAACACACATTCCTGAGCTTGGGCCAACATCAACCGCTCCAACATTCCCACACACTCCACCGACACATCCACAGTAGTGCTACTCTGCCCAATCATCGCCTTAGTAGCCTCATTATCCCTCACGTACGCAAACGCCCCACACGCAGCAATAAACGCATGCGAAGCCTGACGACGCCCCTCCACAGTAGTGCGATCACAGCCCAGCGCAATCTGACTATAACTAGCGCCTAGATTGAAGAGAACGGCGGCTTTCTCCAAATGAATGTTCTGCTGCGTAGCCTTTTGCTTTTGCTTGAAGGCATCGTACCATAGGAAAGAGATGGCGTTGACGTGATGCTTCTCCGGGGAGATCGGGAATCGCGTCTCGATGAGGCAGAGGGCTTTGTAGTAAGAGATGAGGAGGTCTCGCCGCGCCGAAGGAGATGGATCGGGGATGCGTTCTACGTCGGAGCGGAGTTGCTTGACGGTTTCGAGATCGTCTTCTAGAAGCTGAGCTTCGCGCTCGGAGTAGGTGAAGGTGACGTAGTTGCGGAGGGGACGGTAGAGATCGAGTGAGGTCGTCTTCTTCTCGTTGATGGCGAGCATCAGATTAGATGAAGCCATCGCCGATTGAGAAATTCACTTTGATCGCTCTTCTGATATTTTACTCTTTGTCGTCGTTTTTTTTTGGTTTCTTTGATTCTTTTATCAAGGATCGATCGATCGTGTAGGAGACGGAACTAAGTCCTGCGCTAGTCTATAGAAACGGCAAGCAGTCTAACTCTTTGAGTCAATGAGTTGATCTTCACTAATAATATACATTAGCCTTTCATCCGCGCGTCCGCGCAAATGTTATTTTTGTGAATGTCTAATATTTAAACAATTTGTTTAATATAATTGTATATATAACTTGAACTTAATATTCAATATCCGTTATCCGATTCAGGATCCCATCCGTTTTCAAAAAACAGATATTCAGAGATCATGATATTAATTTTACGGATTCAATTGATCCAAGTAGAAATTCAGATAGTAAAATTTTAGGTCTGGATATCTGGATCCAGATATTAAATATTTAAAATTAATTATAGTTATCTATGTATATTACATATACTTTTATATAAATACTAAAATTTTAATTTTATTAAATTTTAATAATTTTAATGATTTTTAAGTTTTTTAATAATAATTTTAAATAGACTAAATAGATGGTTAATATTTAGTTTTTAATTTATTTTTAATTAAAAAACTACATGTTCGGATATCCGCTTGTATTTGGATTTTTAGTCAGAATATTCTAACTCCAAATATCTGGATCCGTATAACAATTTTACGAATCCGAAGAATGCATATCTGAATTCGTATATTCTAGAATACCCCAAATATTTGATCCGTCCTAGACCTAACTGTGTATTATATGGTGATTAATTTTTTAAAAAATTTATAAACTACATAAGTTATTCTTATTAGATATATATCGTACAAATGACAATACATTGTATTTGTTTGTATATATAACCATTTATAATAAATATTAGTATATATTTTAGTCATTAAATTTTTATGGAAACTTTCATAATTTTATTATTGTAAATGAATAAGTTCAAATTATAATCAAAATTATTAACATTATTTTTTTATAATTCAAATGTAGTTGGTAGCTTATACGAATATGAATAAAAATAAAACTAATTTAATGCTATATATGTATAATTATGCTTTTATTATTAAAATTTGGAAAATACATATACATTTTTTATGAAGTTTTCAATTCTAATGACTAAAATTACTAATGGGCTTAGCCCATATTTTTTTTTTTGTTAAGAATCAATGTTTAAATGTTTGGATGCAGAGATAATATCAGTAGCATTATTTGTAAATATTAGGTTAAAATAAGAGTTATTTTCTATTTGTACTTCAATTTTAATAGATTAGATAGAAACTTAATAACAATCACCATATTATTTGGATAAATTTGTTGTTCATACACATCTTTCTTTTAAATACATGGTATAACCTAGATGTTATATAAATTACTCTATAACTTATACTCCCTCTATTTCATAAAGATAAATTTTTTAGAGTTCTCACACATGTTAAGAAAACACATTAAATCATTCTAATAAATGTATCGATTTATGTAATTTTTAATTTTTATTAATTTTTGACTAATAGTAACTTAATAAAGTTAGTTAATTTCTTTAAAATTTTCAATATTTTCATAAAAAACGTAAAAAAATCTATTTTTATAAAATAATGTTTTAGAACTATAATGAAACACATGGACTATTAATTTATCTATAATTTTTTGCATACACGTTTTCTTGTTGGGTATATGGCGGGTGAAAGTTGGAGTAGGTGGCCATTAAGCAGGGCCAATCATCAAGAATTTAGTGGTAACAAACAAACACAATATTATTAATTTTTTGAGGGGTCAGGGGACTACAATAAATCTATGTGTTTAATGAATTAGAAGGGGCTCAGAAGACTTTGGCAGCAAAGAATAGTGATAAGGCTAAAGTTATCATAGAATAAATGTGTCAAAAGTTGTTGAGCATCTTCTCATTTGAGACTTCATCCGCTACAAGCATTGCTGTAATCTCCTGCAACACCATATCAAAAAGATACATATCATCTTAGTTTAATGATCCACCTTGAGGTGAGTAAAGCATTTAGATTGATGTTTCTCAATCTTACCTGCACATATCCGGTCTCCCCTCTCTACCCATCATATGGCTGCGATAATACCGGTACAATTTTCACACCTGATGATTCCCACTCTTTAAACTTTTCCTGTAAATAGAGAGCATAGGTAAATACTTCAATGGATCAGATCCAGATAGAGAGCAAGGATCTGCCCTTATTGGCAAAAGACCTTTTCACTTCAAATGCATGTATTATTATCTAGCGGCTGAGTGGCATCCAGAATTGCAAAAGAGCTGAGAGAGAACCAAGCCTGATAAGCCATTCTTTTGAGGTTCCTAGCCCCATAATAGAGTCTTACATCAGATCTTCTGTCAGCGCCAAATCCTGTCTCAATTAGTGAGCGGATGGGACACGAGAGATTGATTACATTCCAAGAGATGACATTGACGAGAGTCCCTATCACCACCACTGAATATTAATTATCAGACAAATAATGAAACAACACAAAACTATTTCGGATTCAATCAACATATAACTAAATCTAAATTAAAATCAACTAAATCTAAGTCGAATTTGACTAAACCTGAACCAAACTAAATCTAGATTTTAATATTAGAATAGAGCTAAAATAAATGAATTCTAAATCTGTTCTTGGCCTGATATCTTGATACGTGGACGCTCAAGATGTCGTATGCTATTTTCTTCCCTAGCCACGTGGGCGCTGGAGATGTCATTTTCTATCTTCTTAACCAGTCATGTGGAAGCCTAAGAGCACTCCCATCAGTGAACCTTGAAATGGGGGTTCACAACTTTTTTTTTTTTTACTTTTTTTTATTTTTCTCGTTTGTACCTTTTAAAAAAAAAAAAAAAATTGGCCAATCACGGGCCGCCATTTTATTAATCTAGAGGTATTCCAGGCCGAAGAGGTCCAAACTAATCTCCAATCTTCGGATATTCAAATGAATCCTAAAGCATAGGTCCATATCCGTGTAAGGTGACCATGATAATTGTGACTTAGTTTCGCACAACAGGTAAGTCAAACTTGAAACATGTTAGCGTCCTAGTCCCACCTCCTTACCATTCAATCACAATCACCCACTCAAATCATGCAAGTGTTACAAAACAATTTTACGTCTAAACGAATAAATAAGTCCGGAATAACAGGGTGAAAGGTCAAAAACAGAGTTGCTGAGGAGGAACACGAATTTAAGTCAAAACAAAACTCTTTTATTACAATTAAACGCAAAACACATGTATGAATGATTTGAAGATAACTTTAGAAATGTGACATACATTTCGATATTAAATTCTGAATTCACCCACAAAAAGACAAAAAAATTGACAATTAGTTCAGTGTTATGATGATGACAATAAATAGGTGTAGTTGGGAAAAACGATCACATAAGGAACAGTCGTTGGGAGACATGCCAGCCAAGTCTTTATAACATTCTAACACAAATCTCTCTCTCTCCATCTCTCTTTCTCTCCGGCTAGCTTGTTGGCATTCACCATGGAGAACAGCATCCATGATAGCTTGCTGGTGCCTGGAGATACAGTCGAGAAAGGGACATGGAAAGATCTGCGAGAGGGTTCATACACCGAAGAGCTCAAACGGATCATCCTCTTCGCTGCTCCTATGGCTGCTGTGGTCATCGCTCAGTTCACGTTACAGATCATCTCAATGGTGATGGTTGGTCACCTTGGTAACCTCGCTCTCGCCAGCGCCTCCTTAGCTTCTTCCTTCTGCAATGTTAGTGGCTTCAGCTTCATCGTATGTTTTCTCCTTTCCTCTTAAGTGCAAACTACAACTCTTTAACCTGGGACGGTCCTGATCATAGCTAAATGAAACATTTGTCTATAGCCGCTAAAATGTTTAGTGGTTAATATGTTATATATCTTTAACTCCCAAATGATTAAAGAATATATATATATATATTCCGTTAAATTTCAGGATCGGCCGGCCCTGTGATTGTTACTTTCTTCTTCTTTTTGCGTGTGATGCTAGATAGGATTGTCATGTGCCTTGGATACTCTGAGTGGTCAAGCTTATGGAGCTAAGCAATACAGGAAACTAGGTGTACAGACATACACAGCTATGTTCTGTCTTACACTAGTCTGTTTCCCTCTCTCTATCATATGGTTCAACATGGAGAAGCTTCTTGTGTTCCTTGGTCAAGACCACTCTATTGCACACGAAGCCGGTAGATATGCTGCATGGCTCATCCCTGGACTCTTCTCTTACGCCATTCTACAGCCTCTCACTCGCTACTTTCAGAACCAGAGCATGATCAAACCTCTCCTCATTACCTCGTCTTGTGTGTTCTGTCTCCATATTCCTTTATGCTGGCTGTTGGTTTACAAGTCAGGGCTTGGTTTTCTCGGAGGAGCCTTGGCTATGAGTTTGTCAAACTGGCTCTATGCTATTCTTCTTGGATCTATCATGTTCTTCTCCTCTGCCTGTTCTGAGACACGTGCGCCTCTTTCCATGGAGATGTTCAACGGTGTTGGAGAGTTCTTCAGATATGCTTTTCCCTCTGCGGCTATGGTTTGGTAGTTCATCTTTCTATAATGTTCCTTTAAACTTCTCTATTGCCTTCACATTGTTTTGGTAAGAAACATTTTTTATGGGTTGCAGCCTTGAGTGGTGGTCATATGAACTCATGATATTACTATCTGGTCTCTTACCCAACCCAGAACTGGAGACTTCTGTTCTCTCTGTCTGGTAACTCTCCATTGCATCTACATTTCATTTTCTTCAATCTGCCAAAACATAATGTTTATTCAATCTATGGGCAGTCTTCAAACAATTTCCACAATCTACTCAATACCACTAGCCATCTCCGCTGCAGCAAGGTAAGAGATGTAGTAAATCACCTATGCTGTATCAGACTTGAGTCATATGGTTTCATGTTTCATCAGTTGATGCTTTCTTGTGCAGTACAAGAATCTCAAACGAGCTAGGTGCTGGCAACTATAAAGCAGCACATATTGTGGTCTATGCAGCAACGTCCTTTGCTGTAGTGGAATCAGTGGTAGTGAGTATATCTCTCTTACTCTGCAGGAATGTTTTTGGGTATGTTTTCAGCAGTGACAAGGAAACGGTCGGCTATATTGCAAAGATGGCTCCACTGGTCTCTATCTCTATCATACTAGACAGTTTGCAAGGCGTTCTCTCAGGTCCTATTACTTTACTCAAATACAGATTTATTGTCAACATATGTGCAACTGCCAAATGCTTCTTGTCTTATAATTTGCTTATGGATCTCTCTACATAGGTGCAAGTCTTCATGTATGCCCCTGTTAAGCCATGTTAAAGTTATACTCTTCTCTGCCACTCCTAACCTTTGTTTAAAATGGTTAGCAGGTATTGCAAGGGGATGTGGATGGCAACACATAGGGGCTTATGTCAATTTAGGATCTTACTATCTCTGGGGGATACCCATTGCAGCAACTTTAGCATTCTGGGTTAATCTGAAAGGTGTTGGCCTTTGGGTTGGAATACAAACTGGTTCCGTTATGCAAACATCTCTGCTAGCAATTGTCACTGGCTGCACAAACTGGGAAAAACAGGTCTAATTTCCTTCTCTTATTGTCCTTCTTCATGACTTGTTTCTCTTGTGAAATAGACATATAGAGACATTCATTTGGTTGCCTTCTCTGAACTCTAGGCCCTTGACGCGAGAAAGCGTATGGCAGTGGCTTAAGGGTAACGTAACGAGCCACGCATATAAAGATTACACCATATGTTCATCCAGTTACACCATTGTGGTAGCAGATTTGGACTATTGTTGCAATAATACTGCCTCTTTATTTTTTACAGTAATAATGCATCCTTCGTATGTTCTTCTGTGCGTGTGAGGATTCTGGTTTTGTACTAATATTATTACTCTTGAGTTTCGTACTAAGTGTTATTGTAAAATAAAACTTTTGGTTATAAAATAAATGTTATTTTAGAATTTAACGCATGTTATGTCATTAACTTATACCTTTTACACTTTCAGCTATAACTGGAGTGAAATGAGTTCTATAGACCTTAGCCTGAACACTTTCTCCTATATAATTTTAAAAAAAAGAAAACAATAAAATTTTAATAGCTAAATAAAAAATTAGATATTTAATCATTTTTTTAATTAGCATAAAAAAAACTTAGAATGGTAGTGGATTGAGCACTATAAAAGTTTAATATCATAAAAAGAGATAATATAATCAAGGATGAATTAGAGAAATAACCATAGTGAGAGAAAAACTAAATATATAACCATCTACGAAATGAAGTAACAAATTGTCATCTACACCAAATCTAATCTATTAAAACTGAAATACAATTAATATAGCTAAATATATATATTTATAATTTGAAATCTATTAAAAATATTTAAATATATTTGAAGAAAAATAAATTATTGTAAAGTATCCAAACAACCAGAAAATATTTATATATTTTTATTCTACATATCCAAATTAATTTGATATATTTAAGATTTTTATTCGAATTATCTTCATTATTCGACATTTTACCCTAAATATCTGATATTTAACCCGAACTAACCGAACTGGAACCGTAACCAAATGAAAACCAATTTTTCCCGAGTATTTTTTTGGTTCTTATTTTTACTATCCGAACTGAACCGAAACTGAGACTATCCTAACCAACCAAAAATAGAACAAGTAGTAAATGAATCTTCTAGTCCCAACTTGAATTACATGATACCCAAAATAGAGAAACCGAACTGATATCCAAAATGCCCAAACTTAATTATAATATAATCCTATTATATATTAATTGAGAAGTCTTAAAATTGATTGTCACTTATGTATCGTTCATATGTAAAGTTTCAATAAATTTTTATAATTTGATAGGTTGGTGATTTTTATTAATTATTTATTTTAATCAGATAGAAAAATAAAAAATAAATCTTGTATCAATTAATACAAATTAAGAAAATATACAAGTAATATTAAAATAATAATTTATTGTAAATAATTACACAATTATATAAAGAATATATAATGATTCATGGTACTTAATTATGTGAGCACCATATTTCATACTACAGTGCACCGGTTATCCAAATAGTATAGTATTTTATTATTCTATATGTTCACTGCTGTGAAAGAAATTTTTAAAGCAGAAAAAGTGTATCTGAAGTTGGAGAAGGAGTTGATGTTGCTATTGGTGTTGGCGGTGAAGGAGATAGAAGAAGATATGCGAGTTGCGGAGAAACTGGTGAAGTTATCATCGAAGTGATGGTGATGGTGGTGGCAAGTTACAGGTGGAAGTGACTGATACGCAGAAAGAGGTGAAATGACCAGAGATGGAGTAAATTGTTCATTTTCTCCAATCATTTTACAAAATTGATGGCAGTGGAGAAGAGAGAAGGTTATCTGACTGCGGTGGACGGGAAGATGGTACAAAAAGTGGAGAAGAAGAAGTGACGATGAGAGGATGTGAAAAGATGACGGGTGGAGGCAATGGGGGGGAGGAAAAGAGGGTAGTTACTATAAAACACTACATTCTATATCTATACTAATAGAAACTACGCCTACGCATTTTAGGCGGAGCTGATGATCCAACCCGGAACTACTTCGAAAAGTTCCGTTTCAGGTAGGAACTGAACTGACCGATCTTTTTATTTATTGGGTTTTGTTGTGGAGGACCTGTGGGTCTTTGACCCGATCCAAATCCAAAACCCGACATGTATTAGATATATATGACTGTTTATTATATTTTGGTATTATGGATATTTTTTAAAGTTTCAGATTTGGGTTTTCGGATATTATTTTGGATTTTAGGTAAAATTTTAGATTTTTAAAAATATAATTATGATAACCGATAAAAGTTTGGTATTTTTCATGTCTTCGAATCAGATTTTGGATATTTTCAAACATTTTTGTAATTTTGAGTATTTTGGACCGGACCTAATATGATCCGAACTGAACACGACGTAGAACTGGACCGAACCCGAACCGATAACTTCTAATTACTCTATTGAGTCTAACTATTTAAGACCTAACTGATCCAGATTTGACATGATCCAAACCAAATCCAAACCTACAAATTCTAATTATCCTATTAGATTTAAATATCTAAAATCCGAAAAACCTAGGCCAACAAGACTTAACCCAAATTCGACCCCAACGTCCAAACCTAATATAAACCATCTACCGAAATAGTAGTCTTGTTTTATTTGTTCTAAGTATTTGACACTTCCGGTTGATTTCAATAATATACTATAATATGTTGCCACATGTAAATGCTTGGTTTTGATTAATAAATGTAGACCAACCAATTTATATCAGTGACATCAATAACAAATAATATAATACATGTTCATATTACTGTAAATTCCTATTTCTATTATTATTATTATTATTATTATTATTATTATTATTATTATTATTATTATTATTTTGATTAATATAGGGTATCCCAAGCCCATGGAAAGATCTAAACTAATTTTTAAGGGGAAGTGTAGCCTACGGATATATTCTCTCTCCGGATATTCAAATGTATCATAAAGTATTAACCCATATCCATGTTAGGTGACTAGGATAATTGTGATTTTTATTATATAATTTGAAAATAGAATAGGATACATTTTCTCCAAATGTAATACACGCCGACAGATTCTCCACTTTTCGGATTTTGATGAACTCAGAGACGGTGATACAAAGAACATTTTGACTCGTTTACCTCCAGCGCGGAGAGAGAACCTTCGAAGCCGAGAGATACACTGACAAAAGTGGTGAAGTCAGATAAAAAAAAATTCAGATTAAAGAAAAGAATATAAGAGTGATCATGGTAAGTGGTGATGATTGTTGAAAGAAAAAAATTTAATGCAAATCAGAAACCTAAAATAAAAATAAAATAAAAAAAGACAGAGGGAAGAAGACTTAAAGCATCATTATCCAGGGTTCTTAAAGGGGGTTCTTGCACTGTTTGCGGATCCCACTGACACGTGGGGTCCGTGAACAGTGTAAGAACCATCTCCTAAAATCTTTAATTAAGAACCTATTTTTGATGGTTTCTTGCACTGTTTGCGGGCCCCGCTGACACGTAGCAGCCTGCGGTTGGTTCATTTTTTATTTTTTTTTATTTTTTTTTAATTCAAAAAATAAAAATAAAAATAAAAACAAAAACGCCAAAAAAGGTTCTTGGGATAATGATGCTCTTACTATTCACAAGCAATAAAGGTAACTTTTTGTCATTTATTCATATTATATATACACTATACCGTAAGCATCTTATGGTTATTTACTTCATTATTCTTTTCTTTGTCATCTTTGCTAATTTCCCTATAATCAACAACTTTAAATAGTAGCAACCTTTTTAGCTATCTTTTTGGAGAAGATGCCAAGAAAATTTCACCAGCTTCGTATCCATTTTCCAAGTTGTACACTCAGCTTTTTTTTCTTCTCATTTTCTGGTAGTAATGTTGCGAAGAAGATCACAAAATCGTGGAACTATCATGAAACAATTATCGTCCAATAAATGGAAGGTCAAAACAGTGTTGCTGAGTAGGAGGAACATGAATTTTTAAGTAAAAATTAGATTTTGATCCACATAACGCGCATGTTTTGTTTTTATTTTTATATACATAGATATTTGTTTTACATTATTAGTAACATTAATCATATATTTAAATGTTTATATAACTATTACAAATACAATAATTTAATAATTTACATATTAATACGTACATAAAAATCATATTTTAAAATTATTTTATATTAAATTCGGATCCAGATTTTAAAATTTGATTAACATTTAGCAAATTTTTTATGTTTACATAGATATATATATATATATATATATATAAATTTTATCTTTACATGTTAATAAAAATGTTTTAATCTGTTTCTTATTATATATTTATTTATTGGATTTTCATATGATTATTAAATAAAATTATATATACGTGAAAAATTATATTTTAAAATTATTTTATATTTAGTTTTTACTAAATTCTGATCCGGATTGCAAAGTTATATTACCATTTAGCAAAAATTTTACGTTTATTTAGATGATATATTATTGTGTATCTATATAAGTATAGAATTTTTATTTTTTATTTTATAAAATATAACTGAATATATATTAATGTATAGTTATATTTTATTACTAATTCCAAATTAGTGAAATGTTTACATAATTATTTTAAAGTTGAGATCTTGCTAAAATATTTGTCAAAAGATTTGTTATAGTTTTTTAATATATATTTATATTTAAAATAAAAAATATTATGATTAATGTATTTATAAATATTTTATCACTAGTTTTAATGAAATACATTTATTAAAGTTTTATAATGATGGTCCAAATAAAAAATCACATACGAAATTAGCCATAACTTCTATTTTAATAGAATAATAATAATAATAAAACTATTTATTACAATTAAACACAAAAACATGTAGTTTAAAAAACGATCACAAAAGGGAAAGTCGTTGGGATCTACTCGCAAGTTAAGCTACTTTCTTTAATGGACTGGCAAAAACATGCAGCAAAGTCTTTAACATTCTAACACAAATCTCTCTCTCTCTCTCTCCGGCTAGCTTGTTGACTTTTCATCATGGCGAATGTGGAGAACAACATCAATGATAGCTTGCTTCTGAAGGTAGATACAGTCGAGAAAGGGACATGGAAAGATCTGCGAGACGGATCATACGCCGAAGAGCTCAAACGGATCATCCTCTTCGCTGCTCCTATGGCGGCTGTGGTCATCGCTCAGTTTACGTTACAGATCATCTCAATGGTGATGGTTGGTCACCTTGGTAACCTCGCTCTCGCCAGCGCCTCCTTAGCTTCTTCCTTCTGCAACGTTACTGGCTTCAGCTTCATCGTATGTTTTCTCCTTTCCTTTTTAGTACAACTCTTTAGCCTGGGGCGGTCCTGATCATAGCGATAGTGAAATAAAATATTAACCTATGGCCACCAAAATATTAGTAGTTAATATGTCTATATCATTGGATCTCAAAAATGATTTAAAAATCTATACTTAATAATTGGTTTAATTCCATTAAATTCCTCATCACTTGATTGTTACTCTCTTCTCTTTTTGTGTGTGTGATGCTAGATAGGATTGTCATGTGCCTTGGATACTCTGAGTGGTCAAGCTTATGGAGCTAAGCAATACAGGAAACTAGGTGTACAGACATACACAGCTATGTTCTGTCTTACACTAGTCTGTTTCCCTCTCTCTATCATATGGTTCAACATGGAGAAGCTTCTTGTGTTCCTTGGCCAAGACCAATCCATTGCACACGAAGCTGGCAGATATGCCGTATGGCTCATCCCTGGACTCTTCTCTTACGCCGTTCTACAACCACTCACTCGCTACTTCCAGAACCAGAGCATGATCAAACCTCTCCTGTTTTCATCTACTCTTGTGTTCTGTCTCCACGTTCCTTTATGCTGGCTTTTGGTTTACAAGTCAAGGCTTGGCTTTCTCGGAGGAGCCTTGGCTATGGGTTTTTCAAACTGGCTCTATGCTATTCTTCTTGGATCTATCATCTTCTTCTCCTCTGCCTGTTCTGAGACACGTGCGCCTCTTTCTATAGAGATATTCAAAGGTGTTGGAGAGTTCTTCAGATATGCACTTCCCTCCGCGGCTATGATTTGGTTCTTCCATCTTTCTATAATGTTCCTTTAAACTTCTCTATTGCCTTCACATTTGTTTTGGTAAGAAACTTCTTTTATGGGTTGCAGCCTAGAGTGGTGGTCATTTGAACTCATAATATTACTCTCTGGTCTCTTACCCAACCCAGAACTGGAGACTTCTGTGCTCTCTCTCTGGTAACTCCTGATTGCATCTACATTTCATGTTCTTGTCACACACAGTCTTGAATCTGCCAAAACATAATATATATATATATTCAACTTATGCGCAGTCTCCAAACAATTGCAACTTTCTCTTCAATACCACTTGCCATTGCGGCTGCAGCAAGGTTAGATATTTAGTCATTATCAATACTTGAGTCATATGTTTTATAAGCGGATGTTTTTCTTGTGCAGCACAAGAATCTCAAATGAACTAGGTGCTGGCAACTATAGATCAGCACATATTGTGGTCTATGTAGCAACCTCCTTTGCAGTAATGGAAGCATTGGTAGTCAGTGTGTCTCTCATACTAGGGAGGAATGTGTTCGGGTATGTTTTCAGCAGTGACAAGGCAACCGTCGACTATGTTGCAAAGATGGCTCCATTGGTCTCTATCTCTATCATACTAGACAGTATACAAGGCGTTCTCTCAGGTCCTATTACTTTACTCAAATACAGATGTATTGTGCAACTGCTTAAAGTTATACTCTTGTCTGCCACTCCAAAACTTCGTTTAAAAATGGTTAAGCAGGTATTGCAAGGGGATGTGGATGGCAAGACATAGGAGCTTATATCAATTTAGGATCTTTCTATCTTTTTGGGATACCCTTTGCAGCAACTTTAGCCTTTTGGGTTAATCTGAAAGGTGTTGGCCTTTGGGTTGGAATACAAGCTGGTGCTATTCTGCAAACGTTTCTGCTAGCACTTGTCACTGGCTGCACAAACTGGGAAAAACAGGTCCTTTTTACTTTTCTTCTTGTTGTCCCTTCTTCATGATATGATATAGACATATTGTGATATTCATTTGGTTGCCTTCTCTGAACTCTAGGCCCTTGAAGCAAGAAAGCGAATGGCTTTGGCCTAAGGGTAACTTAGTTTGCTCCCAAAGACTTGACTTACCAAGCCATGCATCTAAAGATTACAGGAGCCATTGTGGTAGCAGTTACTTTTGGACTATTGCAATAATACTGCTACCTAATTTTTTTTACAGTAATAATTCATCTTTTGATTGAATAATTTAGTATACCTTGGAAAAAATTATAGCACAGGGCAAAATCTTTCCTAAAATCACATACTCCAGCATAAGATTTTCTAGTTTCCCCAAGCTTACAGCCCTCTGTAATAGATTTTCTCAGTCGTCGTCTATCTCGCAAACTCAAGCATGATCACAAGGTGCACTATAACACAAGAAGCATCAAGAACAAAGACATTACGATCTTTGACAACTTAATGTTTAATGTCGCCTTCCACTGCTTCTGTTTCTGCAGTATCAGTGGCCACTTCCTTGCCGTTTCCATCTCCTCCCTCTTCCACTAAATCATTTCATCCTATCCACCAACATATCTTATACTCCCTCCGTTTCCGTTTCAGAATGATGTATGTTTTAGATTTTTCACACATATTAAGAAAACACGTAAATTTTAGATTATAAATGCATTTTTTTTTGTAATTAGCTATTTCCCGTAACTTTTAGCCAATCAAAATTTAGTAAACCAAATTAATGTTTTTGGAATCTACAATTTATCATTATAAATTGCATTGAAACAAACATTTTTTCTAAAATATGGATCATTATGAAACAGATGGAGTATGCTAGAACCGAAGAACCTAAACTAAACTGGAACTGAACATAAAACTTATAAATATAACTTATATACTTATAGATATTACTTATTTTATTTTTAAATAATCAAATAATTTTAAAATACTATTTATAAACCAAATAACTAAAAACCAAACTACAATATTTTTACTTAAATAGTTAAAACTATTTAAATTTTTGTTTGAAAAACCAAAACAGTTTGATAATTAATCCGAAAACTCAGATTTTTTTATTTATTAATTTGAATTAACCAAAAGTCAAAACCGAAATGAACTCAAAATTATTATAATCGGTTTTTAAATTTATTATCCAAACCGAAAATTGATATAAGAAACTAAAACCAAATCAAATATTCTAATTATGTATCTCCATAATCAAACAAACTGAACCGAACCGATACTCGACCAGGCTTAACTAGTAACATTAATTTATCGCAAGCCACCAAGAGAGAGAAATTAAGAGAAAGATCTTACCTTCTTCCCGGAAACTTTCGCCGGAAAAACGTACCAAATCGTCAACCGTCACTGATAGAGACTCCATCACCGCCGATTCTATCAATTGCTCGGTCATACATAACCTCCCAGGCTTCGATTACATCTCCCTTCTCCTTCCCTTTTCCAGGCATCGATCCAATACCGGTCACATCTTCCGTCGTTTCCTAATTCTCCAGCTTAGGAATGAGACCTTAGCTTCATCTGAGAGAGTAGAGAAGGAAAGGGGTGTGTGATTCAACTATGAGCACTCAGAAGCAGGTGGTGACAGTTCGTGACCTGGTAGAGGAAGCTAAGAAGCGAATCGTGATACTAGTGATATGCGTCGTCGGACTCTCATACCTCCTCTCTCGTAAGTTCGATGTTCTCAATTTGAATCAACACTATGGACTCTAGGGTACCTTCAGTTTTGTGGCAGAATTGATTATGTATTAAGAACTTGAGGGTTTTGGGTTCTGAGCATCTCCATTGTACAGTGTGGTATCTCAAAAACCCAACAAAAAATTATAAGAATGAGTATCTCAATGTTCAGATACCCATCCAAAAGTATTTTAAAGTATCAATGAGTATCTCAAATGTTGAGATACCCTGAAGTAATTGAGATACTTTTGATGGGATACTCATCCTTTTGTGAGATACCAAAGTTGAGAATCCATGAATGGGTATCTCAACATTTGAGATACTCATCCTTTTATTATATGTAGGTGGCACTGTTCACTAGCTACTGATGTGATTCACGTTTTGTTTTATACGTTTTGCAGTGACAAGTTCATCGGTTTGGGTCAACCTCCCTGCAGCTGCGTGCTTGATCATCCTCCTTCGTTACTTCTCATCCGATATTGAAATGAAAAGAAAGGCTGCAGCTTACAACAGCAAACCTTCGTCACTGAATGCACAATCTCTAACTAAACCTCCAGAACTTCCTAAAGCAGCACCACGATCTGACTGGAGAAGCAAAGTGAACTCCCAGGTTGTTGAGGACGCAATGGATCACTTTACCCGTCACCTCATTTCTGAATGGGTGCTTGATCTCTGGTACTCCCGCATAACATCGGATAACCAAGGTCCTGAAGAACTGGTCTTTATTATTAACGATGTTCTTGGGGAGCTTTCACGGCGGTTTAGAAACATAAATCTCATTGATCTGTTGACAAGGTTTGTTCTTTTTAGTGGTTGAGTTTCTCTTACGATTGCGGCTTCAAGGAACTTAACTGTCCGATTGATTCAGGGATCTAATTGATATTATATGTCGTCATGTGGAGCTTTTCCGTGAGTGTCAAGCAAAGATTGAGAGAAAACAAAGGAGAAGCCTTAGTTTCGAAGACCGAGACTCAGAACTAAGACGTGTGATGGCCACAAATGATAAATTGCACCCTGCATTATTCTCTCCTGAATCTGAACACAAGGTTTTTTGCAGTCTAAGTGGCGACAAGCTGTTATGTAGAGTTTTATGTTGAATCTTTTACCACTTTATCGCTATCAGGTGGTTATAGTATGCTCTCTTTTTTGTAGGTTTTGCAGCATATCATGGACAGACTCATTTCACTAACGTTTAGGCCAGAGGATATGCACTGTGCTTTTTTCCATTATACCGTGAGGGAGCTTCTTGCTTGCTGTGTGATGCGACCAGTCATTAATTTAGCCAATCCTCGGTAATCTGTTACCACTTTTGACCAGATTTGATTTCTTTTATTCACCTCCTTGCTCCTCAAATTTCTTCCAGGTTCATTAATGAGAGGATTGAAGCTGCTGTGATATCAAGGATAAAAACTAATGACGGATCTAGTGTTGCAAAAGAGACCCCTCAATCTGAAGATCTCTCGGAAGTTTCTCATGATCATTTTTCTAGATATCTGGACCCATCTGTGACAGGTGTTGAGCTTGTGCAATTGAAAAATGAACAGCAGAAAAGGAAAAATGCTACAGATAAACAGCATGTAGCAGATCTAGCCAAAGATCCATTGCTTTCAATGGACACTAGATCTTCCCGATCGTGGGACTCCCTCCCCTTAACTTCCAAAATTGTTGATGATAGTAAAGACCCTCCAGGACATGGAGGAGGAGGAGAGGGATGGGGTGACGTATTAGAGAAGATGTCACAAAGGAAAACTGAGACCCTTGCTCCCGAGCATCTTGAAAACGTGTGGGCAAAAGGAAGAAATTATAAAAAGAAGGAAGGTGAGCGGGTGCCCCCGAGACTTTCTATCAAGGAATCGTGCAACGATGGTAATAATGCACGGCCTAAAAACTTCAATGAAAACACTGTGATTGCAAGAGGATCCAGTCAGCATAAGGTAGTAAATATAGACAGTCACGTATCAAGTTATTCCTCTGCTGAAGAGGACGAGGAGCAAACAAAGAGTAGTCATTCTTCTACATCTGAGGATGAGGAAACGGTAACAGGTCTAAACAGTCCTGGGACTCGAGTCTGGGATGGTCGAACGAACAAAAATCCTAGTGTTTCACGGATACACCATCCACTTGAAAATTCTGGTCGTCGTTTCAAACAAACCAGTAAAGGGCATGAACGTTATGAGAAAGCATCCAGGCATCAATCTAGCAGGAAGAGATCCAAACGTTCTGGACACACTCTAGATGATGATAGCGATGATTCTGAAAATCATTATTTAGCTAGATCATACAGTGGAATCTCTACAACCTCGTCTGCATCATACAATTCAGTGGCGGAAAGTGACCTTCCAAGTGCCCCTAGAAGTTCTTTGCTGGTTGATTCCTTTGCCAAACTGAGATGTGAGGTACAGTTAATCATATAACTAGCTGCAAACAATGATGTTTCATATGCTGTATCATATGATGGAGACATTTAGGTTCTTCTCGCAGGTTCTGGGTGCCAATATTGTGAAGAGTAGTTCTAAGATGTTTTCCGTATATTCAATTTCTGTCACGGATGATAGTAATCATAGCTGGTCAATCAAAAGAAGGTGGTAGAATATTACTGTTACGGATCTGATGATGGTGCTTTATTTATATTTAATCACTTATATGAATTTTCAGGTTTCGACATTTTGAAGAGCTTCACCAGCGGCTTAAAGTGTTTCCTGAGTACAATCTTTATTTACCGCCGAAGCATTTCCTATCAACAGGCGTGGACATACCTGTTATACACGAGCGATGTGTACTACTTGATGACTACCTCAAGGTCAAACGTCATGTCTCTTGTCTGCTGATGCTTTATACATGGTTCTTTGTATACGGATTTGTTTTGTTTGTCAATTGAATTATGTTTTTAAGAGTAGGTTGACTGTGAATTAGGGTTTGTGTTTTCATGTTTTGGTAGTTACTTTTGGATTTTTGAGAAGCTAATGCTGAATCTTTACATGCATATAACATCACCATGGACTAGTGCTCTGTAATCTAGACTGAAGTCGAGTCTGGCCTGCTTTATGTACGGAAGTTGTGTATTTATGTATATGATCTGCTCAAGTAACTAGTACTGTTAGTTCTTATGCTGGAAGCTTTGTACATAGTTGTTTTTCACATGCCTTCTGTTCTTCCACGTTAGCTAACATGTGAATGAAAAGCTTTGAATTGAATTGATTTCCGGTTTTCCTTAATCTGCGAATTGTCCTTCTCTATTTGCTCAGAAGCTTTTGCAGCTACCAAGAATTTCAGGATCAATTGAAGCGTGGGACTTCCTCAGTGTGGATTCCCAGGTGGGTGTTTTTCCTGACTCAAAATCACTAGTGCTTACAAATTTTGAATGTGTAAAATGTTGCTGCTGTGCAGACTTATGCGTTCTCAAGTTCTTTCTCAATCATTGAGACGTTGACGGGTGGGTAATTCACACACGATGGGGTTTTTGATTTTAACTAGTTTGCTGTTATTTATTGTCACTAGTAAATCGTTTCAGTTAAACCTGCCCGTAAGATTTCTACAGTTTCTACAAATATGGCCAGTATGACTGAGGCGACGCCAGGTCCTCTTCCTTCGAGAGAAAACCTGAGTTCAGAGAATGGAAAATCGGGTCAACATGTGAGGAATAACGTTATGGTGGATGAATTGAAGTCAAAAGTGAAAGCACCTGGAAATGATCATACAAAGACGTCTGATCCTGATGTGAGAAACAGCAAAGAAAACGGCGGGCTGAAAGTGAGTACTCAAGCTGACGCTATTGCCTTCGGCCTGCCCACAGAGGTATATATTTAGCATCCACACCTATCATATGCCTCCGCATTTTGTTTCTGATGATTATGTCTTTTGCATTGTGGGAAACCACGAGGCCAGTGCTTGTATTTGTATCTTGTTGTGCTTGCTATAACCCGTCTTTCATGCAGTGGGTTCCTCCAAAGCTAACATTACCCTTACTAGACTTAGTAGATGTCGTCTTCCAGCTCCAGGAGGGTGGGTGGATCAGGTACATCATTTTATAACCAGGTTCCGTACTATTTTTTTTCTTTCTCAGTCAAGGCGGCGTGATTTTGATCATCTATATTTGTATATATGCAAGGCGGAAAGCTTTTTGGGTTGCCAAACAGATACTTCAACTTGGGATGGGCGATGCATTAGACGATTGGGTACTTGAGAAAATTTGTCTTTTGCGGCGGGGAACTGTTGTTGCTTCTGGAATTCAGCTGGTTGAACAGGTGAGAAATCCTCTTCCTTTTGCACAGAGAGCTAGTGGCGGACCAGTAGAAAAAAGTATTGCCTAACAGTGACACTCTGACCTTGTTATATTTCACTTAAATTTGAGATTTGAAAGAGATGTCTGGTATGACCTCTCAGATACTATGGCCGGATGGGATATTTATGACAAAACATCCAAAAAGGCAGCAACAATCCAGTACTTCTGACCAGGAGCAGCAACAAGAAGCAGAGAGACGAGCCAAGTTTGTTCATGAATTGATGATCGGTAATGATCTTCTTGTCCATCTAAATGCTTTTTTCAGTGGTATCTAAGCTTTTGTTGAATATAACGTAAATGTTTGAATATAACCCTGAACGCACAGAAAAAGCTCCAGCGACCATAGTGAGCCTTGTGGGTCAAAACGAGTATAAACAATGTGCGGAAGACCTCTACTTCTTCCTTCAGGTAAATATTCCTCCAGTTTTGTCTTGCTTTAGGTTGTGACAGCTCAAGCTCAAGTATGGAGCTTGATTAGTTAAAACATTGTTGTTTCAGTCATCAGTGTGTCTAAAGCAATTGGCATTTGACCTTTTGGAGCTGTTGCTAATCTCGGCGTTTCCGGAAATGGAGAAGGCTTTCAAACAGTTGCATGAAGAAAAACACCTCTTTGGTCAATACACACCACCACCAAACTGATACTTAGATTGTGCTTGCTAACTCCTCTGTATATTACATGGAGTTTTGCTAGATTTGTGTAAACAGTAACAAAGCACGCAAGCATTTCAATGAATCAATCATATACCATCGAAAGAAGTCTACAACCAAGAAGTCATTCAAAACCAATTGGCACAACACTTTCTTCTCCAAAAATAGAACTACTTAAAAAGGAGGAAACAAAGGGTAAAACTGATCCTGAATCCTAGCTAAGACAAGCTGCAGCCTTGTTAGCTTAATGGGCTTGGTTCTGGTTAGTGGTGGCAACAATGATAAGGAGGGGACCATTTTGAACATTACTTATCAATGCGATGGAAATTTCTTACCAATAAAAGTGGACACATATCAACATGGCACCTTCTTTAATTCTTGACTCTGACATCATATCAGTTTCCTTCTTCAGCTACTACATGCCATTGAATGAATGTTGTTATGTTTGGTTTGGAGTGTAATAAATATGGCTATTCTCCAAAAGGAACGGCAGGAGAGACAAAAAAAAACAAAAGCTAAGATGATGAAACCCACAGCGAAATCAATTGAGAGAGTTGGTCGTTTCTTAAGGAAGAGCCTTGGGAGCATCATCTGCTTTGGTAACCTATCTAACAACAACACTCCACTCTTGAGCCCCTTCTCATGCAGTCTTCACCGTCCCTGTCCACAAGATTCCCAAACTGAAGAAACCTACAGCGTTATCTCTTACGAGAGCATGGCTGTAGCACAAACCGGAGATGAGAATCTCATCAACAAAAACCAACATAAAAAGAAACCGAAGAAGAAGAAGGTTGCAGAGCCATTCCAGGAGGCTAAGAAAAGAGGTGACAGGTTGGCGCAAAAGATGAAAGACTTCAACATGGTGGATCTCAGAGACGTGGAGCATGCTTTGGATGTACAGGAAGCGCTTCGATGCTATTCAAGCATTAGAAGCCCTCTGTACCTTGACATCGTTGACAATTTCTTCACTGATATGTACTTCGAGTTCTCTGATCCACGCACTACTTCCAGTATCAAGGGTTCAAGAAGAAAGGCAGGCTCTTTCAGGCTCTAGGACTAGGACCCTCTTGATCAGCTTAGCTTTCAGGATAGGCTGAAGCTATTTCTTTTATAATATGCACTTCTTAAGAAAGAGTTGTTATCAATTACGCAGCTCAAATGTTTCACTTACGTCTTTTGTAAGAAAGAAGCCTGTCACCTTCAGTTACTACCTCATCTTATAGTCTTATGTTATTAGTGCAACAAAACTTTGTCTTCACTATATGACAAACAACAGTTTCTAAGATTGGACCAAACTGAATCTTGAATCTGGAGATTGAGAACAATGGCAGCAATTGATTTTTAAATAGAAACGTTCTTTCTTTTCTTTCTTTATCCAAATGTGAAAGTGGCGAAGCAAACATATGTTATGGCTTACAGGACACGCAGTCACTCTCATACAGACATGATAGCAAGTGACACAACACATGGGTATCTGTTATAAGTTGATAAACTTGCACTGTGAAGCACAGGCTTTTCATAGATGAAAACGGGGATCATTTCTTGCCACTTTTCTTAAGACCGGAGCCTCCAAAAGATCCCTTTTGTGATGCCTTGGCTCTTAGTTCTTTAAGTGCCTGTTTTACCATTCCCGTTCAAAAAAATAAAAAAAGGGTCAGGCTTTCAATAACAAACGATCCTTCTCATGCGAAAGAGAGGCTAAAGAGGTATTTTAGCATCATTGGGTGGAAACAAAGTGAAGTAAGCATGTTCACGTTTTCATCAAATTATCGTTGAAGTAAGCATCTCAGCCAATACCATTTCCACAATTTTATTAAAAAAGATACCGTAATGGATATCTAAACCAGCAACCAATTAACAAACTAACCCTAACTTGTCGAAGTCACCAGGTATAATATCATTACTAGTGCTAAGATTTGACAAGGTGACCAAACATGCAAAGTGGCACTCTAAAGTAGAGGGTCTCTCTAGTGCAGAACATAGAGTATTTGCTTAAATTAAAAGGAGCCAAAACAAAAGATCTAACTAGATGCAAGTAATGCCCAAGTAGTGGGGAACAAACCTTTTCCTCGTCTTTCTTCTTCTGAATGTTAGCCATATCGTGCTGCAGTAATGCCCAATCAACATTCAAGATTATTAAAAAGTTACAAAAAGAATGTCTAAAACATTTTTATAAGATTTTCAGGCAAAAAAGAAAACAGAGTTAGACCAGAGCAAGAGATATGATTATGTGTTGTTTGTAGTTTCGAGAATGGATTCAAGTTAAGTGACAAGCAAAGTCTAAAGCTTTAAGTAGAGTCATCACCTCATCGTATTCCTTCTTATCAGCTTTTGGCTGCTTCAAAGGTTTCGCCTTTCCTCCTGTTTTTACAACGAAAACGATTAAGCAGATCGCAAACGAATCAATGATATTGAATCGATTATCATGAGAATACTAATTGATTTTACCTTGCTTGGACGACATGACGGATTTGTAGAGCTAGGGTTTGATGTTGATCTGAGAATTGGGGAAAAAGCAGCTCTTGAGTTCCAGACGACGAACCTCGATAAAGTAGAATATATATCGAGTTCGTAGTAACGACGATACCCATTAAATGGGCTCAAATATATTTTGCCCCAATATAAAGCCCATTAACTAGAGATGTGTTTTATAAAGGCGAGCGCCATGTTGCAGAGAAATTACGTATCTCTCTAGAATTTAAAAACATAACTTGAAAAGATTATATAAAAATAGAAGGGAGAATTAGAAAAAAGGGACACTTTGAATTTTTATTTGTCCCATTAGGACTTTTGATCTTTTTGGTCATTTTAGACTGTTTTACCCCTTCTATAATAGAAAAAATTGTAAATTAAAATTTTAAAATATAAAAAAATATGAAAACTATCAGAAACACTAGCACGACTATTTATATGTTTAATTTTCTTTTAAAAACAGTAGAATCATATTTTATTTTATATTCTAGCTGAGGATAGATTATTCATTCTAGCCATCTACTTAGTGTAGAAATTGAATACTAAGTATTATACACTGACCTATGTTTGGTATATAACACAAACAAAATATTCTTATATATTCTACCTTAACTATAATTTGTTCTACTGTATTCAGGCAAGATATCTTTAGTCTACGTAAAGCTAGATTATAACTTCTAAAATTAACTCTACGTTTTACCTTATTTTGTTTATCTATTATAACCTGATCTAGCTATTACCTACTGATACACGTGAGGAATAATAGATTTCCTACCCACTATGCAGTGTACTACTCTATGCATGATACATATTATAGCCAGATCACGGAAATATGGAAATTTCTATATTTTGGTTACTATTTTCCTTATATATATATTAAATCTAACATAAATTTTGTAAAATATCTTCTTTTCCACGTTTTGAAAATTACAAAGTTTATAGTCGATTTGAAAACCACCAAAAGAAGAGGGACCATTCTGAAATTACGAAGAAGTCTAAAATGTACAATTGAAAGTTTTGGTTTAATTCGAGAGGTCTTATCTGTACATGAAAAAACTCTGGGGCCAATACGAAATACATCAAAAGCTTAAGGACCTGATGGGCAAAAATGAGAAACGCCACCATTGTTGCTTAAGTTTCCTCTGTGACGATGGCGATTGAAGATCATGCAACAACTGAGATGCTCCGGTCTTGATGTGATGAGATTTCATGGTGACTGAGCAAATTTCGTGGAGGTTCGTGGCAAAGTGAAGACGACTCCAAGCTTCAAAATGGTTTATCGAAGAAGATGGTTGCGGTGGCTGAGATTGGTAAGCACGGACCGCGAGCTTGACAGAGAAAGACGACGATATTGGTTCGGTGCTGCTATAGTCGGAGGTGAGCTTGACGGCACATTGGAGTTACGTTTCAGACCACAAAAGTCAAGCTTCAAATTGGTGACCATAATCCGTCCATCTCTGCGTCTCCAAGCTTGGTCTCCAACCTTTTTCTAAGTCACCTTTTTTACTTAACAAAATTGTATCAAAAATAATTAACAAATATTAAATATTTTAATCAAATTTAATCTAGATTAATCTAAGGGTATAATGGTATTAACAGTAATTGAAATATTAATGAGACAAAAAAATTAGATTAAGTTGTAGGGGGACAAATCCAAGTTCTACTTGTCCTATTTTTCCAATAGTTAGACACAGCATTTGAAATATGAATCTTATTTACATGCAATTTTTATTATTATTATTTCAGAAGTTGTAGTTTTTCCAAGTAAAGATTAGGTAGATAACTATCATTCCATTGTACCTAACATCTTACTAAATGACCCAACGTGACTCTCTAACACTTCAAAGACTTGTGGGTAACAACTAACAACCATATTCAATCTTGATATTATATATTAACTAAGTACACAAAATATATGTACACAACATAATGTATCTGTCTAGAATTTAAAAACATAACCTGAAAAGATTATACAAAATAGAATAATTAGACACAGCATGTGAAATATGATTTTTTTTTTTTTTTTTGTATTAACTTGGGGGTATCCCAGGCCCATGCAGAGGCTCAGACTAATCTTCAAGGGGAGGTGCGGCTCACGGATAGACCCTCTCTCCGGGTATTCAAATGGGCCCTAAATCATGGGCCCATATCCGTGTAAGGTGACCAGGATAATTGTGACTTAGTTTCGCGCAGCAGGTGGATCGAACCTGAAACGTGTTGGCGTCCCAGTCCTGTCTCATTACCACTCGACCACAATCACCCGGTCTAAATTTTGTTTACATGCAAATAGGTATTTTCCTTCACAATATGCAGCAATAAAAAATTTAATTTAAATTCTGTTTAAAAATAAATTTATGTTAATATTTTAGATTTTATTATTTGTATATTAATATTTAATATAAGTTTTAATTTAGTTAAACATAAAATTAAGCTAAAATAAACATTTTAAATTATATAAGAATATATATATATATATATGTTTAACATCATATAAGTTTTTTATAATTATCAAAAATAAAACTAAACAAATTTTTTAAAAATTGTAGATATCAAAAAGAAAACAAATGATATTAGATTAAAAGTTTATAATTTTAAAAAAATATATAAAATTTTGAAAATTTTGTTTAGTATTAAAAATTGTATAATTATAAAAATAGACTTAAATAATATTTATAATTTTATAAAATATATTATATTTTTATTATTATATTATTTAATATCATATTAAATAGATTTATTTTAATAATGTTGTATAGTTATTTCTATATTCTAAAAAGTTCACCAAAAAAATAAATTTATATTAAATGTAATTGCCTCTATAATCTATGTAATCAATTATAGCATTTCATGTCATTTTTTTAGTGAAAGTAATTGTGAAAATGACATGTGTGAAAGAAATTCTCAAATAATGTCTAAGCAATTTTTATTACCATTTCAGTAGTTGTAGTTTTTCCACATAACTACCATTCCATTGTACCTAACATCTTACTAATGACCCAAACGTGACTCTCTAACACTTCAAAAACTTGTGGTTAACAACCACATTCAATCTTTGATACTATATATAAACTAAGTACACAACATATATGTTGCAATAACAAAGCTCAAAACCCAAAATGTCTCCTCGTCGCCATCCTTCACCACCGCATCATGAGCCTCCTCCTCCTACTCCACCTTTCTACCTGCACCCACCGCCACCAAGGCCACCGCCACCAAGGCCACCGCCACCAAGGCCACCGCATCCAGAGCCTATCCCTCCTCCTCCACATGGCCATCATTCACCTATCTACCACCCACCGCCACCAAGACAACCGCATCCAGGGCGTCTCCCTCCTCCTCCACCGCCTCCAAGACAACTGCATCCAGGGCCTCCCCCTCCTCCTCCAGGACCTCCACTTCCCGCAGCTGTCTTGTTTTTAAGACCTTTCGGTCCGCATCATCCACGTGGACCACCATATTAATAGCCATGCATGACTTCTTCTTTTCGTCTAGTTAAGCATGCGTGTGTAGCAAAATATCTTTTGTTTGTTTATGGGAGACGTTTAAGTGGTCTTTTGTCGCAATAAGTTCCTATTGTATAGGAGTAGTGCCTTTTAGCTAGTCAAGACTCAAGAGTTTGGTTCAAGTTTGTTAAAGTCCTCTGAGAAAGTAGGAGGCAATTAATTTGTTTTATGTTAAAAAGGCTATTAAAGGAGCCGGCTAATCAATAAGAATAATCTATGCTTTGCGTTCTCAGCATCTGATTCTTAGCTTAACTTGTTACAACATCTTTGACCTTGAAGATTATTTCATATGCGTTGTAGAAATTATCTTTCCTTTTCTGTAACATAGCTAGGCATGGTTATAGTCATTCATGAGAATGAAACTAATGAAAGGAATCTAAAAAGGAAACAGAGTTAAAACCTCAAGATTGTCACAACGTTTGGTTTACACGAGGAAGAGAGGTTCTATAATTGTCCATCTCCTTCACTTCTGTGTCAAATACTGAATCAGGTGAGACGGTGCTGCATGGGATGGGGAGAATCATCACCAAGTTTCTACTTCTCTACCTTATGATGTCTCTCATGTTGATGTGACTCTGTGGTTTGATCTACTTGTGGACTTGTCTCATCTACTGATTGTCCATTCCTTGAATTGGTATCTTGAGCCACCTCAGAGCCATGATCCACATTAGCATCCAACAGGTTTTGTTCAAGGTAGCTAAGGTACAGATCATGGACGGCATCACTGACAGTCTTGATCCATTCTTCAGCATCTTCACCATACAACTCAGTGAAGTTAGCCTTAATGACCTGCATCTTGCACCGAGGATCCATGACCACAGAAACCGCTAAAACCAGGAAGCATCCTCTCCAGTACATGTCGAATCTCTCCCGCAACGAGTTTGCAAGGTTTCTGACATCCAGGTCTTCTTCACACATTGCTGCATGGCTCAGCTCTACCTGAAGTTTAATCATCTCATGGTACAATTCGTTTTCTGTCAAATTCTTTGGCCTTGTCAAGACATTACCCGCTTCGAAAAGGACTTTCAAGAACGAGCAGAGGCATTCAATCTTTCTCCAATATTCAGGAGATACTGATATTTTGTAATCAGGATAACATGTTTCCAAAACAAGACAAGAGTTGTCTGCGTTCATAAGCAGCCAACAACATGTTGTAACTTGTGTCCCATCTGGCTTCGTTAAGATCTTTGTACGGAGCATCATCGGTTGGAAACAGTTTCTTCAGTCCATCAAACTTGTCTCCACAAGTTTCATTTGTCTTAATAAACTTGATGCTGTCTCTGACTTTCTTTACCTGTGATTGAAACTGCTCATCTGCAAGTGCTTCTTGAGCCATACTGGTTAAGACACGAGCATAGCATTTACCCATTAATAACTGACCATTCAACACATGCTGGTTCTTGACAGACAACAAACCTCTGAGATTATCAATGCATGTTTTGTTCACTAACGTGTTTCTGACAGTGATGCTTGAAACCTTCCTGTCCGGTTTCCATTCAGACAAGCAGGCTGCGAGAGGTTTGTTCAACGCAAAATCTGAATCAAGAGAAGCAACTACAGATACATTGAGAAGGAGATGAGTTAAGTTCCAGTCTTTATCTACAAAGTGTCCTGACACAAAGGCATAACCCACTGATTGCTTTGATGACCACAAGTCTACTGTAAGGTTAACACCTCGAGGAGTCTCTGCAATGATGTCTGAAAGTTTCTGCTTTTGGGACAAGAACATTAAGACACAATCATCATGAATGGTGTCAAAGCTTGGCATACTGAACTGTGGACGAAGAGCCTTCAAGAAACCAGCAAAACCAGAATGGTCGACCATATGAAGAGGGTAATCATCTTTGTCATCTTATGGTTGTAGCGATCTTGATCTAGAGGGGAATTAGCAGAAGAACTCTGACGTTTCTGGGGACAAATACAAAACTCAATGTGACGCTTAAGATGGCTGGTTCCTGAAGCTTTGCCACCACTACTCATGTAAGCATAGGCTTTGTTGCAGTGCTTGCAAAAGGCTTTGGTAGTTCCAGAGCTATCGGTCTCGGTGGTGAAGTGATCCCACGCCATAGATTGGTTTGGTTTCTGTTACAAGAAGAGAGATGATTCAAAATACTTTTGTGTAATATCAATAGAAGTCTGTACAAACATAACTTGGGAGAAGAGATACTAAGAAGATATGAAATAATGATAACTGATACACAAAAAGTAATGAGGATGTTGTCAAAAAATAATAATAATAATAATGATGAGGATGCTAGAAATTAGGGAATGATTATAATCACAACAGTTTCTTTTTATGTAAACTTCACTAACGTTTTTTAAATTTTAAACTTCAACAAATACAATGAAAGAAACCCATTTAGTGTTAGGAATAAGTTATAGAAAATATGAGAAAATTTACTGCTAGTTGTGCTGAGGAGACCAAAAAGGCATCTGCCAAAAGTGTCATCTGAAGGGGTTTGAAGTGGTGCTAAATAATTACTAAGAGCATTTATTTAACTAAACGGTTCCTTACACGGCAACACTAGCCCATGCAATGAACACATCAGTGGGTAACTCCATCTCAGCACTCCCAGTGGCTGCACCTCCGGGACACTGGATTGGTGCTGGTGGTTCCATGATCATGGCGTCTGATAAACACACTGGGATTGTCACTATGCTTGACATACTTGCTCATATATCCGGCGGTGAAAATCTCTCCGATCTAGACCACAAGATGAGTTCTCAGGTTTCTTCCATCATTGGTCATTGTCTCGAGGGACTTAGCCTCTGGACACTGAATCCTAGTACAAGCTTGTTGGAGTGTTGGAAGTGTTTAGCAAAGGGATCCATCGAGCCTTAGTGCCACTAGAGAGCAGTAACACCATTTCAGGAGTTGAGTTGGTTGAGTCATCCTCTGCTTACAAGATGCTTACACAGATGGATCTCTTGCGGTTCCTTAGAGACCATCACTTTGATGATCTCAAGACTGTTCTCTAACGCTCTATCTCCCATCTCCGAGCTGTTAATGATTCTTTTTATGCAGTCACAGAGAGTACGACTGTTTCCAATGCCATTAACTCTATGTAGTCTGCTCTGCTCAACGCCGTACCCATCGTTCAAGCACCTGATGTAGGGGAAGAGGATCATATACAGCTTATCAGTGTAGGCTTTTCATTGTAGATGTATACTTGACTATGTAATCTTCTGCTTTTCTTTTATTCTTAGCATCACTCATCATGAGTCTTTAAGTTTTTTTTATGGTCAAATCATTCATCTATAGATGGTATGATGAGAAAAAAAACAGACTGAATGCCTAACATTAACAACACACCAAAAAAACAAGAGTCTAATGATAATGGACTGAACTACATAGACATTAGTTCTACCACAACATACAACAACCACTCATAATCTTAACGCTACAATGCTAAACCTAAAATCAGACAACAAACTCTATGTCGTTGATTTTCTCCTCGATTACAGCTGCTGCAGCTTCTGTCTTCTTCTCATCAGCTTCTTCTGTCCCATTCACCTTATTAGCTTCTGTGTCTACATCAAGCTTAGGCTCACCATCTGTCTTATTCTCGTCAGCTTCCTTCGTTTCATTACCCTTGTCAGCTTCTGCATCTGCAGCAAGGTTAGGCTCACCAGAAGTTGCGTTCTGCTCTCCCTCTCCGTTCGCTTCTGCTGCCACACTGCCCTTGTTCTCTTTCTCTTTCTCTACAGGCTTCTTCTCTCCATTCCCCTCAGCAAGAACTTCCTGTGATTCTTTCATCTCAGTGTCCTTGAGGTCTTCAACCTTGGGAGGTTCTTCAGCTGTTCCTCCAGTCTCAGCCTTTGTCTCAACCTCAGAGGTGTCCATTTCCATGGACTCTTTCTTATCAGACACAACTTCTCCCTCCTTGTTCTCCACCTCAGAGGTATCCACTTCCATGGACTCTTTCTTGTCCGTCACAACTTCTGCCTCTTTGTTCTCAGCCTCAGTCTTCTCGCCCTCCTTGTTCTCCGCCTCAGTTTTCTTTTCCACCTCAGAGGCATCCACTTCCATGGACTCTTTCTTGTTCGTCACAACTTCTGCCTCTTTGCTCTCAGCCTCAGTCTTCTCGCCCTCCTTGTTCTCCTTCTCAGCCACTGCAATTTCTACTTTACCATCGTCCTTCTCAGCCTCATCCTTCTCACCATCTTTGTTCTCCTTAACAACAGCCTCTTCAGTTTCTTTCATCCCATCCTTCACAGCAGCCTCAGCGTTTTCCGCCTGCCCGTTCTTGTCAGCCTCCACGTTCTCCTCAGCAACAGCCTTCTCAGCAGCCACTTTACTGTCCTTCTTACTGAGAGAAGATCTTCTCTTCTTCTTGAGAGGCTCTTTGTCAGGAGTGGGCGTTGTCGCCTTCACCTTTTGGCTGATCCTACTAGATCTCCTTGGACTCTCCCCATTTGTCCAATCAAACTCAGAGATGAGAGGATTCCCAGGATGAGCCTTCAGGTACTTCTCAAGCTGCTTCCGTGAGCTGATCTCTTCACCAGTAGGAGCCACAAACACAATCTCAGTCTTCCTCGGTGTACCCGCTCCCTTCGGATAAAACTGAAACAAACAAGCTTCCCATTATTCACACAAGACATGTTATGCACATAACATGAGCTAACAGCAACATATGAACTCTCTAGACACAGATTATAGAAAAAGCCCCAACCTTGACCAACCAATTTCTAGGGTTCATCTCTTAAACAGAGAGCATGTTCATCAGAAACCCTAATTTGATTCCTTAAGAAAGCCCTAAGCATTTAATTAGAATTGAATAAAAAGTTCCCAAACATTCATTAAAGTCCCCTCAAATCGAGCATAAACCCTAATTTGATATCCTTAAGAAACCCTAATCGTTAAATTGAAATTGAACATCAAGATCATAAACCAACCTAGAAACTTGTTATTACATTAACTTCCCCAAATCGAACATAAACCCTACACCATAAGAACACAAAAGAAACTTACTCAAAAGGGAAAGCATAACAGACAAAAAAAACAAATTTTAACACAGACATCAAATTTTACAAGCAAATTAAAAAGTAATTACAGCAGAAATTTCAAGAAAAATAAAAAAAAGATAGATACCAGTTTCTTCCATGAAGAAGGAGCTGGTAGCTCAATGGACACAAGCTCGTCTGTGTTTGTCATCTTCCTCTCTCTCTCTCTCTCACAAACAGACTCTCACACACTTCTCTTTTTAAAGCAAATTTACTGGTCTTCCTTTCCTTTCTGGTAATAAGAGAGATGAATGCAAGAACAACCGTTTTGACCCAAATGGATATGTATGTTTGCGTGTCTCTCCTGTTTCAGTATTTTTTTTTCTGTCAAACTTATTTTTTTCTTAAGATTATATTCTATTTTTTGTAATATTTTCTTTATTTAATAATATATTATTCTTTTTCTGTCTAGATTTTTTTTTTAATCTTTCCACAACGTAATTCATACTGTGGGGGGCATGATAGTTCAGTGACAGACCTCTTTGAGATAAACACGTGTACTATTTAGTCATCGGTGGATAAGACAGGCATCTGTTTTTTCCCGCTTCTGATACAAAATAATAATAAAGTATAATGGATAGTGGGGTTGAGGTCCGCTTACGTGACTGCTAGATTCACGGCGAATATCCTTTTCTTCTGTTTATTCCCCCACTACTATAAAAGCCCAAGCCAATGGGCCCTAATACTTTGCTTGATATTTATGCATGAAAACTGTATATATCTATCACATACAATGTGTGATTGGGACAGAAGAAACAAGACATGTCTCTGATTGAGATACATGATAATAAGCCCAAGTTCACCGGCCCAAATACTCTTTTAACATTACACTTTCTTTTGAAGTTAAACCACAAAAGAACAAGGGTACAGACTATTGGCAAAATCTAGTCCAATGAAGCAGAGCATTAACCTTTACAAAGAATGATTTAGGTAATGCCATCTAAATAGATCATCAGGAGGAGGCGCATGTCAGGAAAAGGAGACGCATGATATGTCTTAGACTTGAGATACTGATTGGTCAAATCCAAATATCATGTAAATCAGTATCAAATCTAAATATCATGTAAACCAAGTGATAATAGTCTAGTAGTGGTAATTTTTTGGGGCTTGGTGTGTATCCACATCGATTTTGGATTCCATTTTCTTCGGGAACTATATTATCATTACTTGACCAATCTAGGCTTCGGTTTCGGCCCAAATAGTTTACATAGTGGATCATTGATCGGTTCACTCCTTAGCATTAGCCGGAAAGTATTCCAAATTCAGGTCAAGCACTGTGGTATCCAGTTCACTCTGTAGCAATAAGTACATTTTTTCCGGGACCAACCGGACTAGCTGATAGAGTTTACCAAGAAAAAGAAAGAAGAGATTTTTATCATTTAGAAGAACATTCCTGGTTTTCTCCAACAATTCCAAATGAAAGATGGTACAATAAAGGACTTCAGAAACCAAACCAAACAAAAAAATGGGACTATTGTGTGTGTGTGTGTATGTCTTTCAAGTCTTTGTTCATCAGTCATATAAACCATCTTGTTCCCAAATCTCCACTAGAAAATCCACCATTTCCTGTTTTTTCATCAGTATCAATACAATCAATCGACCGTGATTTTCCATTAATACCATTGAGTTTGATTAAGTACACTTACATTAAGAGGAATTGGTTGGGGAAATAACTTGTTGCTCCCCAGCAAGCTATCATAAGATGCTGCATTCCAACTGCAGATAATAGAACATATAGAATATTAAAACATCTCCAGTCTTTTTAGCGTTGGCTTTCAAGGAAACAATAGTGTGTAATGAAGGCCACTCACTTTATCTTGGCTCCTTGCTTGCGTTCCGGTCGGTTTTTAGGTCTTTCCTTACCCACCCAACGCTCCCTCGTCTGATTCCAAAGAAGAAGACCTGCAAACACACACACACACAGAAGACCCACTTCATATCCAACCATCTCAAAACACTATACACTCCAAAGTACCTTGGTTTACAAACTCAGGAGGGGCATTCAAGGTCCTAGCACCAAGCTGAGAATCAACAGTCTGGTTAGATGATGATAAGCTCCCCTGAGAAGGGAAGGTGATGTTATCCATATCAACCGTGCTTGTTGACCATAAATCTTCAGAAACGCTCGGTTGTTTCTTCTTTTGAGCTATGTAATTAAAAGGTGGAGGGTCCTTCAGAGCTTCAGGTTCTCTGTAGCAAGCCACACAGCCACTGCTCTGTTACAAAACCAAACACTACTTCTCATCATCTCCCAAAACACACATCCTTATTAGTTTCACTTTCAAATACAATCTCTATCTATGTAAGTTAGGGCTTCTCTATCATGAATCCAGCAGCACATAATCAAACAGAATCTCAAATATGAATCAATTAAACAACAGTAGATTCTGCATAAAGACAAAAACAGAAACTTGGAAGGAAGGAGAATCTCACCCCATCGATTATTAATCCAGGAGATCTGCAAGATCGAGACTTTCAATGATCTTTATCAAATGAAAACCTAAGAGATGATCCAAAGTAAGAAGAGCCAATAAACAAACGGATGTCTAATACAGAATCTGTGGATCAGTAAATAACTTACCTTTATTATATAATAAAGTTGTTTCCTTTTTCAAAAAGTCAGCAGCTTCTTCACGAAGAAGAAGGAGAAAGGCTCCTCTGCCCTTTACGTTTTCTCTTCTTTTTTTCCTTTCGCTTTGAAATGATTTGCTTGACCCTGGCTCTAAGGCTATTCTCGTCATTTTCATAACCAACCAAAGATCAAGAACTTGCAAAATTGATAAATAGACAGTATATATGTCTTGTAATTATGTAAGATGGTGTGTTTGATGTGAGAACTGATCATTAAAAATAATTGTGTGAATGTTCATTACCTTCTCCATTGTCATTACTCATCATTACATAAGCGGTGTACTCATAATTTATTACAAACTTTTATCATTGTAAGAATGAATAAAACCATTTCCGTTAATTAGAAGAGATTTGCATAGAGTTATTGTTCATTTTTCTTGTATAGATTATATGTCAACTCAAGTGTAATGATATGACTTATCAAGAGGCTCCCTTCAAGAGGAAGAACTGAAAAAATCATTTGCAGCAGCAGCAGCCAGATCCACATTTCCTCCCTTTGTAGCAGCAACATACGTAACACTTGCACTTTGAAAACAACCAAGACCATATGCAACAACACTTGTTCTTCTTCTTGTTCTTCTTCTTCTCCTTCTTCTTGCTCTTTCTTGTTTTCTTTTCCTCTTCCTCGTCCGTAGGAAGGCAAAAAGGTTGAACTTTGGTAGACGGCGGCGGGGCTTGGTATAATTGAGCAAAACTGCTGGGGTATGAGTAAGATGGAGGAGTTGGTGATGAGGACTTAATGTTAGTCTCCACCGATGTCTCTTTCTTTCCCATTGTTTGAATTATCTCTTCTTTTGCATCTTCAGACTTGATTTTTAGAGACGGAGAGTATGCTAAGAACTCACCAGGCATCAAAAGATCTTCAGGTATACAAAACGCATCATAGTTGGACATTCTCAGACTAAACAATGACTCGTCACTCCAGTTCAAATCCTTAGCCTTGCCAAACACGGACGCTGGGATTCTCTCAGGGTCGTAAGGCGACCCTAAGCCAACTGGTCTTAACCTTGAGGGCGGAGATGGAGCTGGTTGCATTGTGACATGAGTCACACACGACATTTCAGACCCTCTAGAAGAATCTTTCACATGTTTCCCTTTCTGATCCTCACAAGATGTTGGAGATGCTTTCATATGTATCTCAATCCCATCGTCCGAGGAGGACGAACAAGAGGAAGACAGTGAAGAGAAGGACAGAGATGATGATGTTAGGAAGATTTCCCTAGCGGGTTTGGACCCACGATGTTGCTTTGGACCAGTCATATATACTCTCATACCTTTGTCATTGTCAAATTCATTTGTGGAATACAAAAGAAAAGGGAATACAAAAGAACATTTTATGGAGACAAATCTGAAAGTAAAAAGAAAAGAAACAAACACCTTCCTATTTAGGAAACCCATGACCGTTGATCAGTTCAATAACAGAAGAAAGAAACGGTAATTGTTTTGTTTCTTAACCCCAGGGGAGGCTGGTGACGTTTTGGTGGTTTCTAAAGACGTTAGCCAATGACCCAGACCATTTCTATTTCTGCCCTTCGCGCCATTGCTGTTAAAAGCCTAATTTGTATGGAGAATGTTTAGGCCCAATTTAGGCCCATGTTATTTTAATCGGCCTAGTTTCTTCACACAGTTTTTTTTTAAATGAGCGACCACGTAAAATTACGTTAAGTATCTTTTCTCCGACATGACTAGCATTTTGGTTTTGGTTGAAACACCTTTGGCCTCTTGTCAAATATGTTCATCATTCTTTGGACGTTTAAGAAAATTCAACCACGTGTTTTCGTGTTCTGAAAGATTTAAGTAAACTATCCAGCATTTTTTTTTTCTTTTATTAAATAATAATATATAATCCGGATAAAAAGTAACAAGGATCCATTTTACATATATACATGTGTATATAACCACGAAGATGAGTCTTACTTCCAAAAACAATATATATTAGAATTAAATAACTAAAACATATTAAAAGGCTTGTATAACTGGAAAAAGAAATCGCATGCAATCTTTTTCTTTTTCGAAGCAGAAAAAAAAAATCACATGCAAGATCCAAAATAATATGAGAATTAAATGAAGAGACTGTAATGATGAAAGAACGGGTGGCGGAGTCATGGAAGCTGGGACCCTATACGATAACGAGCCATGCATAAACCATATTAGCACCAAAGAAACAAAAATGTTAAATACATTATCTATTAACTCGGATTTCAGTTTCGGGTCGGATGTTAGACCCGTGAGTCCTTCACAACAAGACCCAACAAAATAAAAAAATTGGTTCGGTTCCTATTTGAACCAAAAAAAATTGGGTCGGTTTTAGATCGGATTTCCAGATTCGGGTAAAATGTCGAAGCCTAGTTCTATGATTCCATTTTCAGAAAGAAACAAAGGGTTTAAGCCTACTCATTTGATTTGGCCCTACCATTTGCTTGTAGATACATTTATTTAATTATTAATGCGCTATGACTAGTTGATTCGTTGGAACATAACTATTAACTAAGATTCGAAAACGATAGAAACATGTTAGAAGAGCTTTATTAATCTTGAGTTGGATTCCAGAGTTGATCTTATCAGCCATGCGACAAGGGAAAGAGGCTGGCTATATCCAAATTAATTGTATAAATTAGAACTCGTAGTGTTTGTGTTCGTTGAAAGTAAGTGACAAATCCACACTCACTGAAAGATATAATAACCCTTTTTAAAAGCTATTAACGTGCTAATGTTTCACTTGTCGGACTCGGTTCCAATACAAAATTTGATATAATAATTTGTTTTCTTTGTACGCTATTTATGGAATAAAATATGTTTTGATACTATCTTGTAATATATGTTAATAGTGGTATGAAATTAAACTACAATATATATATAATTACTAGGATTAGCACTATAAACATCATGGCCAAGCATACATTATCCACTCAATATACTTTCCTTCTAAACATTATATATACATCCACAGCTACGTTACTTATATAGCATTCTGCAACCATCTCATTCAATCAATCACGTCTATATCAACGTACATTGATTGGTAAAATGAAGGAAAACGTTGGCAACCCTCTCCGTCTCACGTCACTGAACCATGTTTCTCTCTTGTGCCGATCCGTTGAAGAGTCTATGAATTTTTACCAAAAGGTGCTAGGGTTCTTCCCGGTTCGAAGACCTGAATCTTTAGATTTTGAAGGCGCTTGGTACGTACCCTCTCTTAATTGTCTTTTTATTAATATATTTATATGTCTGAAATTTTGGAAGAGTTTACCTATATAAAATTACAGATGAGTTTAAAAATTATATGTTTATTTTTTTGGTTTAGGTTGTTTGGACATGGAATTGGAATACACCTCTTGCGTTCCACAGAACCTGAAAAACTTCCTAAGAAAACTGCTATTAACCCCAAAGATAACCATATCTCTTTTCAGGTTATTTTTTTCTTTCTTTTGTGCATTTTAAAACCTGAAACGTAATTTAGGTTAAACAAAACATAATTTAGGTGCACACAAGCTCTGTATTCCCTTAAAATAAGGAAGCACACATAATGTTCCCTTCAGAAACTTGTATAAATTTATGAATATTTTGTGCAAAACAACAACTCAAGAACAATTTATTTAGGGAGGCAAAAAAAAATCCAAAATTGCTCCATACTGAACTGTTAAGTTCCTTACAAAACACTGAAGGTAGAATGTACAGTAGAGTTTAATGTGACTTGTAATTACTTTGAACGAAAGAAACTGAATTTACGAGCCAAGCTATCGTGAGGAAAGGACAAGCAAAATGTTAAAATAGGAGATAAAAGGAAAATGGTAGGTGGGTTTTTTATAGGTCAAAGTTTTGGAAGGTAGAAGTTTTCATATTATTTTATTTTTTTTGCTAAGAGAAGTTTTCATATTCCAATCATCGACAACAAACATTTAGTTTTAAGAATCGAAACATCTTTTCTTTTATAGTTGTGTAAAAGTATGGTTACCGACGTTTGGACAAGAAAACATTTAGTTTGGTTTTAAAAATTGAAACATCCTTTTTGTGTGTAGAGAGAATGAGATCACAGACAGAAAAATGATACCATAATAGTATATAGTTGTTTCTCTGTTTTGGGTGTATGTATGGTTATTATTGCAAATTTTGGTGTAATTAAAAAGACCTGTTAATTGTGGAAATGTAGTGCGAGAGTATGGGAGCAGTGGAGAAGAATCTTGATGAAATGGAAATAGAGTATGTGAGGGAGATAGTAGAAGAAGGAGGGATCAAAGTGGACCAGCTCTTCTTCCACGACCCTGATGGCTTCATGATAGAGATCTGCAATTGTGATAGCCTCCCCGTTGTCCCCCTCGTAGGAGGAATGGCCCAGTACTGCTCAAGAGTTAAACTTCATCAGATGGCGCAACCACAACCGCAGACTAATTAAGATCCACCCTTATAACTATCTCTGTTATTGTTGTGTGTGTGTACGTACTTTGGGTGTGGGTGTAATGAATAAGAGACCGATCAACAGGAATCAGTGAATGTGATTCCCCCCCCCGAGGGAATGATCATTCTCCTCCACCAAGGGAATAACGTTATATATAGTTGGTTAAAACTACTTTCTATCAAGTCACGCAACGCTGATGTGCTGCAAAATATATCCGATTCTAAAATGATTCTCTTTGTGTGGTGTGATAGATGTGTTTGTGATGGATCGACTAATACCAATATTTTTAAACCTGATCAAGACATTGAATCAGACAACTTCCCGGATCACCGAATTAGATCAACTGTGAGTAAACCACGGGTTAATAAATTAATTAGTTTAACATATAATTATATATTAGCTATTAAAATATAATAGAGATTTCATATTTCTTAAGAAAATATGAAAAAATATTTAATTTTGAGTTCTTTATTTTTTTATTTCATATCACATACAAAATATTTAAAAATAAATAATTTAATATTTTTGGTAAGAAGTTAGAAAAATATGGAAAATATTTAAATGTGATCTCTTTATTTTCATTTTCATTTTACATATAAAATATTTAAAATTAATTTAATTTCTTTAATAGTCTTTGTAAGAACATATAATAAAACATAGTAAGTTGAAGGAGATATAGAGTATAAAATTGATCCATCACAAACACATTTATCACACACACATCTATCACACACACAAAGAGAATCATTTTCTGAAACATAGAGTTGTATAGAGTATAAAATTTAAACAAATGTAGAGGATACCATGCGCATATGTGGAGGGTAAAACATAGTAAGTTGAAGGAGATATGGAGTATAAAATTTAAGCAAATGTAGAGGGATTTAGGGTTGTATTGATGAGTGTTTCACAAATTTAATAATCATAAAAAAAAAAAAGTCATATTCGAAAGCTATTTGCTTCAATTTGGTTGCTCTCTTACTTTTTGCTTTAGAATTATTATTTACCCGACTTCAAAGCAGATAAGTAAAATAAATGACATAATTTTTTTTTAAAGAAATAAAAAAAACACAATAAGTAGTACTACATACATACATACATGCAAGTGTGTATTGATAAATAGTTTTAAAGGCCTCGAGAGAGCATGTTCTCTATAGATTCGAGACGCTGGAGAAGAAGCTGCTTTCTAAAATTCGTGATGAAAGCTTCCGCGCACTTGTCCACGTCCATAGATGCCTTCCTCTCTACCTTCTTGTTATTCCTCGTCTCTGTAATAACGATGTTAGTAGTACCGTTACCACTTTCTTGTGCCGAACTCATCTTCATGTTGTTCTTGTTGTTGTTGTTGTTCATCATGGTTGATTTGTAAGAGTGCTTGTGTTTCGTTGTTTTGCTTTTGTTTGTGATATTTAGGATGCTCCGAAACCTATGTATTTATAGGGGAAATTCTGATATTACTTTTTCTATATCACAAAATATAATTAGATTTGAAGGAATCAATAAGACTTTTACTCTATACAGAAACCATATTTGAATGTTGAAGGAATAAAAAAAAGGAATCTTGAATCTCAAGTTATATACGCGACTTAGAGGCAGAGGAACCATCCTTAAACCACCGCCTCTACTTTGTCTTTCTTAATTCAACTGAAATGTATCCTCTGCTAAAAGTTATGTTTATGCTATGAAATTGACCCCAAAAAAGCTAATTTGCTTCTATTATATATGTTACAACAAAAAATAAATTGTGATTTATATATAGAAGGAAAATTTTAAATGTTCATTGGCATGCAATATAAATAAAAATTTGGATATAAACAGAATCAAATCTTAGATATTTACTTGGACGAATGTAAAGATGTTGTAATATTGAATTTGACTTTATCAATTTGAAGAAACAAAGGAAGGAAGCAAAATTCCAAAAAAAATAGAAGCAAATTGACTATTTTACATTAACCAAGTTGTTTACACGGAAAGAAGTACGGCTTAAGCATCGGGGATTAGCTTCCTTAACTCACCTCCATCTCTTCCCATTGTCGCAGCTCCGGTAACACAACCCGCTTTTACCAAGAAGATCAATTAAAATAACAAAGAAGAGATTACTATCTTAAGTTAGCATCTAACCTAACTCCAAACCGAATTAATAACTTTTAAGCAGATTCGTTGAATCATATTGCAAACATGTACCATATATAATAAACTATTGCCTCATCATTTCATACCCAACGTACGTGCATGCATGTTTACAATTTTACTCTGGACAGATGGAACGTTATTGGCCAACCCCAAACATCATCAAGCCATTCTTTAAGTACACTAATAGTTAAAATACTTGAATCCACTAGTTTAATTAGGATACTATTTTCTCTTTACGATTTGAATTGTTTTTTACAATTTTCCTTTTAAATTACGTTATGGAAGTGGTGGAATGCTCCGTATAACATCACTAACGTAAAATAAAATAAGGGACATATATTTAAAAAAACTCTAAAGTTGAGAAAGTAGATCACATTATGTTTTGTTAGATTTTAAGATTGGAAATTTTCAGTTTAACTTTTAAGAATTAAAGTTTCAGATTTCTGGTTTATGACTTAGTGTTTAGACTTAAATTTAATAGCCTTTCAGATTTTTAATTCAGAGTTTAAATTTTCAAGTTAAACTATTTGCTAAGTCATCTTTTAGGATTTATGTTAAATTTCATCTTGTTAACATATAATCTTATTATTAGCTTGAAGCAAAGTAGCCACAGTGTAGCGTTTAGTAAAATTATCCAAATGTGACTACTTTGCTTCAAGCTAATAATAAATCAATAAAACTAACCACAACAGCTAAACTACCAATTAGACATATAAATTCAAAATATACACTTGTTTGAAGACAAATTACAACATTGGGCTGCTAGGATAATGGGCCAAAAGAGCCACAGACATTGGTTATGACATTTGGAATATAAGAGTGAAAACTAGAAAAATAATTCAAAATAGCAAACTCTCTACATTGTGACTACTTTTCTTTAAGCTGATAACAACTAACCACAACGACTAAGAGCATCTTTATCGGTAGGTTTTTAACACAAATTTCCAAAACCAAAAATATTAAAATAATAAAAAGTGATGAAAGAGAAATGACAAGAGTTCTAAAAACAATTAACTAAGAGCATCTTTAACTTAAGGATGCTTAAAAAAGGTTTCTTAATTTTTTTTTAAATGTTTTTAAAAAAAATAGAAATGCACCAATTACGGGCCACCATGTGTTAGTGAGGCCCACAAACAGTTGAAGAACCAGCACACAGTCAACTCCTATTCTAGCTGTTTTGGCGCTGGCTCTTAAATTTTTGTGTGGAGTCCATTTCTTTTTTTCAATATTTTTTGGATAAGCTACCTTTTAAGCAACTGCATTAAAAGTGTTCTAAAAAACGGTTTTGAAACTTATTCACATATGTGTCAGTTGGTCATTGGTTTTACTTTTTACAAAAAAATAAAAAAAAAATAAATTATTATAATCTTAATATTTTTATTACTTTTGGTAACTCTTATAGGTTCTTACCGTTAATCATGCTCTAAACTAGCAATTAAACATCAAAATTCAAAATGTACATTTGTTTTAAGACAAATTGCAACAATGGGCTGCTAGAATAATGGGCCGAAAGAGATACAGACATTAGCAGGCCCAAATAGACATATCTTTCAATAAATGACCTGCCAGGAATCCGTGCGACCAAGCGACGGTCATGGCAACTCTTTTCAGATTCTCACTTAGTCTACTCCCAGTTTGCGCCGCCATCACATGTCGCTCAATCCGGTTCCCGTTTCAAGACCCGGTTCCTCATTCTCGTTGAACCATAACAACCTCTATCATTTCTCTTCTTCTTCCTCCTTTTTGAAGATCAAAGCCGGTTGCTACTGGGTCCTGGGGACAAGAAAAAGAAAGTAAATTTACCGGATATTGTGGCAGCTGGAGATCCGGTTCTACACGAGAAGGCCCGAGAAGTTGACCCGGAAGAAATCGGGTCGGAGCGTATTCAGAAGGTAATTGATGATATGGTTAAAGTAATGAGATTAGCTCCTGGAGTTGGTCTTGCTGCTCCTCAGATTGGTGTCCCCTTAAGAGTAAGTAAGCAAGCAAGCGTGCCTAATGCTTTTTTAAAATGTGAATGTTTGAAAACCTGTTTTCATGGTGATGATTCAGATTATTGTTCTTGAAGATACAAAAGAGTATATCAGTTACGCACCAAAGGAGGAGACTTTTGCTCAGGACAGACGTCCCTTTGATCTTAGGGCATCTCCAACCAAACTTCATTTTTTACTCTAGTAAAATGGAGTATGGAGTTAAAAACACTACAATCTCACTCCATTTCTTACTTCATAATAGAGATTTCTTTTTTGTTTGTTCATTACTTCATTATAGAGTGACAAATAGAGTAGGGTTCAAGTATATTTACTCCAAAGAAAAAATGAAATTTTACATTGGAGATGGTCTTATGGTAATAAAAAGTAGAGAATTTATTAATTAATTAGTAAAGTCCCACGTTAAAAATTACTAATATATAATATATAAAGGGTTAACAGTGAATATACTTATCGCTAATTAGTTTTATCTTTAAAGTTGTCAACTATATTGGATCAGTGCGTGGATGTTGTTTCCACGATTGTTCACACTCGAACATAAGCAAGTGTGTTAGAATGAATTCTCGTATTAGTAGTTGGAGAATTAATATATAAAGGCTTGATAAGTCTGAATTTCACAAAACTAGTCATTGAACCTTGTTATAATCAGTGAGAGTTAACCTTTGTGTGCTAGGTTATGGTGAATCCGGAGCTCAAAGCGAGTAGCGACAAGAAAGCTCTCTTCTTTGAAGGATGTCTGAGTGTTGATGGCTTCAGAGCTATGGTAGAGAGACACCTTGAAGTGGTAGTGACAGGCTACGATATGGTAGAGAGACACCTTGAAGTGGTAGTGACAGGCTACGATCGTCAAGGGAAGCGGATTCAAGTGAATGCTTCAGATTGGAAAGCGAGGATTCTGCAACATGAGTGCGATCATTTGGATGGTAATCTTTATGTTGATAAAATGATACCACGCACTTTTAGGACAGTGGACAATTTGGACTTGCCTCTAGCTGAAGGCTGTCCTAAGCTCGGACCTCGATGACATACAGAGATAAGTGTTTTATGTATAATTTATAATGTTTACTTCTTAAACTCTCTAGATTGAGTGAGCTTTCATGTCTTCAAAGGTTGTCTTTTACGGACAGTATTATTAATTTTAAGACAGAACATATCACACATTAAGACAGCTATTTATAGATTTTGTTTCTAAAATGGAAATGTGTTGTCTCTCTTGTTATGGGCAAGACACGGCGGCAACGGCGTGAAATGCGGCGGTGATCAAGAAAAAAAACATATACAGAAATGAAAAATCTGTCGGAAAAAAAAAGCAGTCTACTTTACAATCACACAGAAAATTCCAAAGTATTACGATCTATAAGCATAACGGGAGAGATTCGAAAATAAAATTAAAGATTTGTTTGTAACAGAGCACACAAAGAGGATCAAAGACAGTATACTATGTTTATGTTTATGTCTACCTTGATCTGCGCTTTGGTGGCCTTTTCCTCGGATTATTCTTCTTCCCCGGAGGTTTCTTCCCAAACGCAGTGCAGCAACCGCATGTTGACAGTCTAGGAGACGGCGGATCCACCGCAGGAGACACTCTTCCGGTTGTTCGGTGATGTCGTGGAGCTCCTCCACCGTTAGATCGACTCCTCTCGAGTCCTCCTCCAGCTGTTGGTGGTACAGCGGTTTTGATCGGTCTGAGCTTGTCTTTCTCCTCGCCGGAGATTGGTTTCACTTGCTCTGAGCCTTCCGGCGTCATAGGCTTAGGCTGCTCGTCGCGTTGACCTTCGTCTTTCTGCTCGGTGGATTGTTTGTTAAGCTCGGCGATGACACGGTCGTCAAAGACTATGCCGGAAGATCCTTGACGGCGGAAGGAGACGGTTGATCTTTGAAGACCCTCCATGGATCTCGCTCTCTCTTTCTTGATTTTTTCTTTTTTCGTTTCTTTTGAGCTGAAAGACTAAAAAGGTGATAAGGTTTATAAGTGATTAATCAATCATTGTGTTCAGACTGTCTTTTTTCTTTTCTTTTTTTTTGTCCTCACTATTTAACTGTTGCCGGCCCACTGTCATATTACTATCTCTTACATATTTAAGAAAAATCAATTTTAGAACTTACTTAAAGTTTTATTCACAAAATTTTATGACGTGTTTTCACAAAATAAACTTTTATTTTAAAAAATGTTGATGTGTCCAGTAGAGAACATTTCTCATAAAAATTTAATTTTAATGTAAACTACTAGTTTTCTTTTAAATAAATTTCTACGTAATAATTAATACGTACACATTAATTTTCTTAATTCTACCGGATATAATTTAATATGTTCACACAGTCATTTTTTTATCAAACCATGTTTAGTTTCTGTATTTTTAGATTTTGTATTAGTGGATTAAAATTCACTTCATGCAACTACTGAATAATTTCATTGTTGAAAGAAAAATATAAAAAAACATTAAGATTAACATCAAATAAAATGTTGGAATAAGAAACATTTTAAAAATTGAAAGTTTCGTATCTTTCCGAACTTTGCCATTAATGAGTTATCTGTAAAAAAAATTGAGGTAAAAAAATCACAGATAAATTCGGATCTTTAGTTTATTCAAGTATTGTTTCTCTTTTCAAAGCTTCTTATAAAATCAAAAAATAGAAACATAATCATATTGGTAAAAAAAAAACAGAAAACAAAAAAGCTTTAAAATAAAAGAAATTCACAAAATCGATTGAAAAAAAAAATTCATGTGTCGAATGAACAAATCACGTATTTTCGACGCAATCTAACCTCTTTCATTCGATTATATTGTGTTTTTATTATATTTACCAAGAATTTTATAAGAAAGTAAACATTAATGGTTATAAAGTGTCATTTTTGCAACATGTCCACCAATATTGACATAACGTCCAACCATTTTTATTAATATTCTTAAAGTATGGTTTAATAATCATTCATGTAAAATGAACCCAAATTTTTTGCAATACATTTATTTTATTTTGCTTTATATTTGTAGAAGAAAATAAGTTTGAGTAAAATATATGGATCCAAAGAACCGAACTTGATTTGAAAGTAATACTAAACATAAACTAAAATTGATTAAGTACTTAGATAAATCTAAATTTTTTATATTTAGATAACCAGACCTGAATCTAATTCAACCTGCAATATTTTTGATACTGAAAATATCTAAATCACAATTATAAACTTAGATATATTATTTATTTAAAATCTTACATCTATTAGATATTCAAACATATGAAAATATCTAAATATTAGTAAAATAGTCACAATTAAATATCTATAATAACAAAAAATGTTTAAAATACTGAAGATATCTATATGTTCCCCATCTAAATATTTAAATTGAACTAAAAAATCTGAAGTTCGAGTATACCAACTAAATCCGAACAGATATTTGAATGTCTATCGTTAAGAAAAAATTATACGAAAAATCTTTTAGTACAACGTAAAATAAATAATGTAATCAATTGTTTCACTGTGCGCACACCGCGATTCACTATCTTCACTATCTAGTACTCCCTCCGTTTTTTATATTTGAAATTTTAGAAGAATTTTTTTGTTCCAAATTATTTGACGTTTTCAATTTTTCATGCAAAATTTATTAGTGATTAATGTTAGATGACCAATAATATTATAGCTTCCATTTTATTAGTGGTTGAATTGTGGTTGGGTAAACAATTAATGATATTTTTGTTTAGAAAATGATAAAAAAATTAAATGTTTCTTAATCTATGTGCATTATTCTAAAACGTCAAATATAAAAAAACGGAGAGAGTATTTATTATTGTGATGAATCGATAAGATGATGTTTTCAATTTGAATTTCTTTGTTTTTGTAACAATGAATTTCTTTCTTTTTGTAACAACTAGTATCACTTACTCCCATCCGTAGCACTTTAAGATGCGTTTAAGGATTTCTATTTTGTTTCATAGATAAAATTAAGGTTATTTGAAATTTATGACAAATTACAAAATACTGTATTTTTATTGATTAAACTAGTTTTATTTCGTGTTATTCTTATAAAACTTAAATTGCATAAAAATTTATATTTTCTTAATTTTTGTGCAAAAACCTTAAACACTACATAAATTATACAAAGAGAATAATTGTTTGCAAAAAATAATAATAACGATAACAATTTACCTGATGATTCAGAATCTTTTTCTCAGTAAAATTAACATAATATCGAATTATACTATTTATTTGTTATGAAAAACTATTTATTTCAAAATCAGCTATACAAAATCATTTACATAAAAGACAATCCTCAAAACCAAACCTAATTAACATATATTGAACTGTTAAAATATTTAAAAATTGAAAATGCCAATATTGAATGATTATATAATTCTACGAAGTATCAAAGATTCATCAAAAAGTGTACGAATCTTTGGAATCTCAACGCCATGTAATCCTTTTTAATTCATATTCAGATCATATATGTTGGGATTTTATTTTATATTTAGAAAATCAAATGGCGTACACATTTTTGTTACTATTGGTTTATAATCAAGTGGCGTGGGTTAGATAATAATTAAGCTTAGAAAGTAGAAACGAACACGGGAATTGACTTATAGGACACGATATTATTTACAATAAAATCTTCTTCATTCGGTAACCAAATATATATTAGGTGAGGATCACATTAGATACCAAAAGCAGGGAGAGGTTAAAGTAACTAGGGAACCACTTTGTTACTTAAGTCAACTTCACCGTATAATATATAGTTTTATTTAAAGCAATAATTCATCCTCTTATGTTTTTTTTTTAAGTGAGATTAGTAAACGGTCGAAAACGGCTATTATGTATGGCTTATCAAAACATTAACTAAATGAGATTTTATAACTCACACAAATATTGAGATTTCATTATCGAGTAATTACAAAAAATGGGCTGTTACAAGTGAAGTTTTATAATGCCACACCACACTCTCCTTCTAACGTCTCAAGAAGTAATGACTTCAAAGAAAAAAGGAAGCACCGGACGGCAAAGGATTCGGATGGCTAAGATAGAGAAAGAGAGCCACAGGCAAGTAGCATTCTCAAAACGCAGAGCCGGTCTTTTCAAGAAAGCTAGCGAGCTATGCACTTTGTGTGGTGTAGAGGTAGCAATCATCGTATTCTCTCCTGCTAAAAAGCCTTTCTCGTTCGGCCATCCAAATGTATACTCCGTGTTGGACCGCTACAGAAACAATACTTCTTTTCAGCAGCATAGTCAACCTATGGAAAACACAGCAACGAGGAGCCAGTTGAGTCTGGTGTTGAGCCAAGTAGAGGAAGAGAAGATGAAAGGTGAGGCGATGAGGAAAGCAAGTGAGAAGGCCAAATGGTCTATAGGGGAAATGAGTTTGCTTCAGCTACAGGAAATGAAGTCTGCATTAGAAGATCTGAAGAACACAATGGTGGTGCCTCCTTCTTACATGAACAAAATGTCTACTTGTATTTACAATTCTAGCTATGTACATTCTTCTTCCTGAGTCACATATAAACTGTGATAAAAAAAAAAGGAAAGAAGGATATTGAAACTTATAGACAGTAGTAGTGATTTTAGGCTATGGACATGCTTGCTCTTTTTTCAATTTTGGTTATATATTTTTCTCATTTTAGAACTGAGTGATTCATAATTAAAAAGAGTTGGTTGAATTTTATGGGGGAAATATGTAAACAAGAAAAAAAGATTATGGTTCAGCCGGGTACGAGCCAGCAGGCCATGCTGGATCTGAGTGGCTTTGAGCTGTGATCCGTCCACTGCCAAGAGAGGGAGGTGATCGCTGCTCTGTGAAACCAGCCTCACGCATTGCCCTCCTCTTTAGGAACCGTTTGAGTCAAGCCTTCACTCAACACACCCGGATCACTCTTGGCTTGGACTGGGCAGCCCAGAACATGCCACTGCAGAACCGACCTATTGGCCGGGCCAGTGTTCCACCATCTTAATATCCCCACATGGGTCACAAGCCCTCGTTACTGAGCTCGACGTACATTCATTGTTTGAGGATTTATATAAACAACACAAATGTGTATCAAGAAACCGATGTGGGACAAAACAAAAGATTAAAAACTTCCTTGTAGAGAGAGGACTCTCTCTCTCTTCTTTTTTTTGTTCTTCTTCTTAAAAATTTACCTCCACTTTAAGCAAGTACCACATTCATCTGGATTCTGTTAATTTTGCAAATGCACAAAGGTGTATCGCATTTTACATGTTAGAATCAAACTTGTATATGAAAGCTTGGTTCTTATTTGAATCTCTTGTTGTTTAGTGTTAGTAGGAGTTTTTCTCTTAGCCTGTTAAGATTTTTGAAGACTTCTATGAAAATCAAGCTCAGAACCGTACAGGTGAGCAAAAAAACTTCTATCTATAGCTACAAGAACAATACTTCTTTTCAGCAGGAAAGTCAACCACTGGAACACACAAAAACTAGGACCGAGTTGAGTTGGGTGTTGTGCCAAGTGGAGGAAGAAAAGAAGAAAGTTGAGGAAAGCGAGTGAGATGGCTAAATGGTCAGTGGAGCAATGAGTTTGTGTTAGTGTTAGTGTTAGTGGGAGCTTGGTGGTGGTTCATCTACATGTACACAAGAAAGGAAAGTGTAAATAAAAAAAAGATGATGGTTCAGCTGGGTACGAGCCACCAGGCCATGCAGGATCTGAGTGGCTTTGAGCCGTTATCCGTCCACTGCCGAGAGAGGGAGGTAGTCGCTGCTCTGTGAAACCAGCCTCACGCATTGCCCTCCTCTTTAGGAACCGCATGAGCCCAAACCTTCGCTCAACACACACGGTTCACTCTCGGCTTGGACTGGGCACCCCAGAACATGCCACAACAGAACCGACCGGTGGGCCGAGCCAATGTTCCACCATCTTATTGTCCCCACATGGGTCACAAGCCCTCGTTACAGAGCTCGACGTACAGTATTTTGTCTGAAGACTTATATAAACAACACAATTTTGAGTCAAGTAACCGATGTGGGACAAATGACAAGTTTAGAGAGTTACCTGTGGGGACTAGGACTACAGTCTCTCTCTCTTTTCTTCCACACAATTTGTCTCCACTTTGAGCATCTGGGTTCTGTTAAGTTTGCAAATGCACAAGGTGTAGTACATAGGTGTAGTTCTTCCCTCGGAGTACTTGTGAGTCTGTAACCTTATAAGTTGCTTCCTGGGATTCTTGGAAACTTTTGCTAGCTCTGTTATAGGTGTCTCTGGAATACTACTAAACATTTCAGACATAAGCTTAGTGATGTATCTTCAGATTTCCACCAATCCATCTCATGTTTTAGCTCAGGTATACTACACCAACCGGACACCTTGTAAGGCAAGACTGAGTCGTGTTCTAGCCACGTCGCTGTCTTTTATTTTCTTGCAGATGGACAAAAGCAACAATCTTCCCACGTCCAATAAGGGTTTCTGTCTAAGTGAAGATATTCGAGACAAAGTTTGAACAGTCTTTCTGCAGACTCCTTGCTCAGACATGCCAACCCGGTGGGGATTATGGGAGGCATTTCAACTGATTCCACTCTTAATTTTGTGAGGAAACTTAAGGACTGGAGCTCAAAAGATGGTAAGAGCTCCTTACCTCAACGAAGAGTTTCTCTTATAGTAGTAGAACTCTTATCCTTCTCTCTACCAAAGAATAAAGGGTACTCAGGTGGGATCCAAAACAGATTGTGGAAAATCTAAGGAACAGGAGGAGATATATCTCTTGAGAAATGTGGAGATAAGTTAATCTTAATGCAGCCATGTCATATTGTTCATCTTCCGTATGAATTCGCAGTCAATTTTTTTGTTCTTATATGAAAAAAAGAAAAACTCTTTCTCAGTACAAGGTCTAATCGAACCATTACGTTTACAGAACTCGTGTGGATGACTTCTTGACGTGAGATTGTACCTTTTAGCACCATTCTTTAACATCTAACAATCAATCAGCTTCACATAATCAAAACTGTTTCAGTTTTTGGGAAATCTTCTTAGTCGCTCAAAATCATTGACACCATCAGCTTCTTCATCCCTTGATTCGTCTGCTTCTTCATCTGTCTCCATTGCTTCCTCTGTTCCTTCTTTTTCTTCATCACTGTCCTTGTCCTCATAAATCACGGGACCTGCATCTTCTTCTTCATCATCCAAGTCGTCCATAATCTACCGTTAACACAATCAATGACGAATCAGTAACATACTCTACAGTCCATCTGTATTATCCATGCAAAGCGACCTCATGACTTCCATTAATGGAATCAAACACCAAATCTAATGCTACACATTAAAATCAATATCTTCTTCGTATCAGGGTATTACAATGCATACCAAGTTCAAGCAGCTTGAACTTCCACAGCTGTGTGAAGAGTTGACACCTGTGATTCAATGAACTGCAAACACAAAACCAATCAACCATCATCTCCCCCAAACTTTTCTGTTTTACTAACAGAGCTACCATGGCAAGCACAGTCAGTACAATAAACTCATACAGTTCCTAACCTGATACATGGAGTTCAACGCGAGCAACGATGACTCTTGAGACATAATCCCACTGGAATGAGTAAGTAACAAACACTTTATCCACGGAATCGTACAAGCTAAAACCGCACTGCAAATCAAGAAAAACATAAAAATCACCACTTTTTAAAGACAGCTTAGACAGACACAGTCACACACATATACACACAACAAAACATATCTTCAAACTATCACCTTGATTGTAGTATTGGCAGAAGAGAACTCAGAAGCTTGAGTACTTCTGCTCAATTCAACTTAGCAACTGAGTTAACAATCACCTGTACTACAGCAAACAAACCGAGAATGAAAAACAAAAAAAAAAACAATGAAAGAAACAGACAGACAGACAGAACATATAACGACCGAACCTGTTCATCTCTGTTATACAAGCAATCGAGAAGAAGAGACCGGTCATCAGCATGTAACGCTTGTCTCAACAGAACGTTAACGGAGGCTGCGGTAGGAGGCTTATATTCACAATAGAATTATCTTTATAAAGAAAGGGTGTTTCGTCATGTGAGAGAAGCTGCGAGATTGAGAGTAGAATGATGCAAACCTCCATCAGAAGTGAGAAGATGGTTCGGTTTCGATTTAGCCATTGTCGGAGATGGACGATGGAAGCCGGAAAGAGGAGGAGAGCCGACGCGGGTTTAGGTTCTTCTTGTCTCCACAACTTCACACAAAAGCTACGGGTCGGGTCGAGTCGGGTCGGTTCAGATTGGGTGGGTTGAGGTGTTTTCCTCTTTATTGGGCCGACATAACTCAATACTTGGGCTGAGTTTATAGTGTGCAAACTGCTTCCAATTTATTTGTATTATTATTATTATTATTATTATTATTATTTTCTTTTTGCTTAATTTGCTACAGAACAATGGTAGTATTGTCACATTTTTTTCTCAATAAATAGACTTCTCCCCAAGAAAATTTTGAATAAAGTATTTCTAATAATAGATGGAAGCCTGTCGTTTGAAATTGACACAGGCTAATTCTTCCTTACAACACCTGCATCACGCAGGCTGCATGTCAGTGGCAATTTGGCAAGATTTGGGATTTGGTTTTTATGGTATTCATGTTTCTACTAGCATGTATTTGCACGTATGTAAGATAATCTTATATATATATATGTATACCTTAAAATGTTGGATGATATGTATATATTCATAAGTCAAATGAGGAAGACATTATGTACAGTAAAAACTTTATAAATTAATAATGTTGGGATTACAAAATTTTATTAATTATAAAGTTATTAATTTATAAAAAGAAATCTTATTTAGATTTTTATATTTATAGATATATTTTTAATAAAAAATAAGAACAAGATTTGATTTAAATGTATGTATATTGATTGTTTTTTTTAATTTGACATTTATATTGGTTTATTATATGTTTTATAGAATTTAAATGTGGTTTTATATATAATTTTACTAAATCTCATCAAAATATATTAAGTGTTAATAAAATATAAAGATAATTATATGTGAATATGAAATAAAAAATTAATGATAAGTACACACTTATATAAAGTATGTATACATATAAATTATTAATTTATAATTTTAATGGGACCATATATTATATAGGGTCTTCTAGAATGTTATCATCTTATTATTTTATTGATTTTTGTCATATTTTAAACCGGACGGATTTGAGACCAGAGAAAGTTATTAATTTATAGTGTTTATTAATTTATAGACTATTAGTTTATAGAGTTTATACTTTATACTATATGTATATACATAAATGATAAGTGATCATAAATTTCATTACTTTCACATTACTCAATAAGAAACATAATATTTTTCAAAAAAAAAAAAGTAGAATAAAGAAACATAGTTTTGGAAAAAAAACTAGATAATATTCTAGAATACTGAAAGAAAATCCAAAAGTTATTCATTTATCCTAGATGTAATTCCGAACATTGCGGAATTATATTCACTTATACTTTTGTAGTCCTTGAACTGGAGATGGATCCACTCGTGTTTAACTTTCGGTAAGATCACATATTTCTGGTGATCGAACCTCTTTTTTAAAGATTGCCAGAGGTCCGTAGGATCCTCTTTCATAATATATTCATCTTTTAAACCATCATGTATATGGTGTCATAGAAATATTATGGCTTTAGCTTTTTTCTCATCCGATACTGATTTTGAACTATCGATGGTTTCCAAAAGCATGTTTCCTCTCAGGTGCATCTTTGCACCCACTGCCCAAGTCATATAGTTATTTCCCGTAATATCAAAGACATTTATTTCGAACGTTGTCAAATTCGACATGATAAATGTATTCATAGAATAAACATATTTTAAAATATAATAAATATGATAGTTTAAATGCATAATTTAAAGGCAAAAATTAAAAGCACGAACTTAAATTGTAAAAATTTAAAGAGCATAAATAAAATTGGAGGCTTAACCTTCCACATAATCCGAGGAGACAGAGTCTTCCATGTTGATCATTTTTTTTCAAGGTTCGAGGAGACAAATTCTACCATTTTAGTTTTTTTTCTTTTTATTCAAGGTCCAAGGAGACATGGTCTTCCATGTTGACCTTTTCTTTTTATTTTTCTTTTTTTTTTGTTTTTTATTCACGGAGGCAAAGTCTACTACGTGTTTCTCTGATCGTGAAGACATAGCCTATCTTAACAATCAGTCAGGGAAGTCAACGCCTATCATCTCGAAAAATAAACGGAGAAGGTAGAGCCTTCACTCCGGAACAATAACAAAATTAAAATATTTAAAATTATTGAAGAACATAAATTAAGTCTTATCTCGTTAGTATAATTTCATTTGGTATAAAAGTCTCGTGTTGATAACGTGTTGTAAATAAAATGAAAAACTTATTTTCTATTTATTATTTATATATGTTTGGATTGATGGAAATAAAGATAGAGAGATGGGACGTGATATGTAAAGAGCAGAAGTGAAAATTTTGTATTTTCTTCTAATGATTCATCTTTTTCTTCTGGTACAAACAACTCTACATATAGTAAAATCTAGTAAAAAATAAATAAACACGAACATAGTGATAAAGATAAATCATGACTAAGTCATGGACAAATGTCTGATAAATCATGATAAAGATAAATCATGAATAATCACATCTTTAACACTTATGTTTTTTTGTAGGATATGTAATGAATGTTGGCGGAAGAAAAGCAACGGCAAAGAAGGGAAAAAGACAAATATGGTTAAATGGCAAAAGGAAAGTAGAAGAGAGTGGACTTCCACGAGGCCAGGGCATTTTCGTCATTCCGAAAATACGTCTCTGGACGCCTATAAAAGCCTCACCCCTTCACCGGCAATCTCACATTCACAATCACATTCACGCACGCGCATCCATCTTCACCGTTTCGTACGAAACTCCTCTCTCTCTCTCTCAAACGAGCGTCTTTCATTTCTCCGGCAAGGTAATTTTTTATTTTCCTTTATTTTTTTTTGCCATTGGCGATTGATTCCTCCTCGGCGAATCTCTCGATCCGATGTCGTTTAACGGTCCTTGGACATGATCAGAAAATATTATTGGCATCAATTTTGTATTTGATTATGTGTGTTTCATTTCCTGGGAATTGCAATCGAATTTGATCTGTTTTCTGCTTAGAAATCTGCTGTAGAAACGAATGTTTATCCGTTGATTCGGAGCATCGAGAAGTCTTACAACTGTTTGTGATAAGTGAATAGCTCCAACATTCATTACATCTTCTTCTCTTGCTGTCTGTATATCATTTGTTGTCGGTAATGTAAAGTTTATTAGGACAAAGCTCGTGTTCTGTCTGCTGGATTTTCATTTGAATATGCATTTGGTTGGTGTGTCTATTCGAATGTAATGCTTTGGTTTGGTGTTTTTAGAGAACTAGGTCTACGTTCAGAGCTGCTTCTGGACAAACCCAAATAATAAACATTGGCTCATGTTTTTTTAATTAAAATCTTTACTAAATCGCCTATAGCCGCAAAATCTCAGGCTGGCTAGAACAAACAGGAACTGACATGTATTGATTGAAATAGAATAATAGATGTCGAATGAGTTTAAGTCTAATTCTTAGAACACAAGTAAAGGTTCATGGATGTGGAAGAAAATCATAAGATGGAATCGGGAAATAGTAAAGAACTCTCCTTTTGGTACGATTCATGGCTGTCTCTTGGATGCTTGTTTGACATTGTAAGCAGAAGAAGAGTTATCGATATGGGGATTTCTCTCCAAAGTACATTGGCTGAGGCTTTTCTGACACCGTAGTCGGCGGCATCGAGTGGATATCTTGAACAAAATTGAAACAGAGATTGAAAATAGCGCAATGAGTAGGCGAAGAGAGGATAAAGATCTATCACTTTGGAGATATAAGGGAGATAAGTTGAAGGGCTTCTTCGCAACAAAAGGAACCATGATCTGATCTGAGTAGAGGGAGAGCAGCAACCGTGGGCAAAGGATATTTGGTTCTCTCATAGGACACCAAAATACACTTTCATCATTTGGTTAACGTTAAAAAAACAGACTATCCACTGGCGATCGTATTGAATGCTGGCAGCAGGGACAAAGATCAGATTGTGTTCTTTGTAGTCATCCTTAGGAAACCAGAAACCATTTTTTTTTGTATTCCTGGGGAAAAATTACACAACAGTATGGGAGGAGCTCTTTCCACTTCTACATCACAGGGACTTCAACTCGCTGCAACGATTTGTTCTTGGATATACTTTCCAAGCGATAATTTATCATCTTTGGAGGGAACGGAATGGTCGACAACATGGTGAAAAGGCAAAGCCTTGGAATCGATAAGACCATCAGGAATAGGATGTCCTCTCTTTGTGAACAAGGATTGGTGAAGTATGAGGGAGGTCTAAGGCATCTCAATTGAGCAAATTTAGAAAAAAGTTGATCTTTGGTTTTAAATTCTGATCTACAACAATACTATTCATTGTAAAAATAAGTCTTTTAGTTTTTTTGAATAAATTTAACATTAAAAAAAAGTCTAATTCTTCGTGTGTTGCTTTTCAGTGTGTGAGATGCTTAAAGAAAGACGGGTTTTACCGGTTTCAAGCAACAGAAACAGGGTATCCCCTTACCCGCTTCGTTCTTGTCGGAGCAAGAAACAAAAAGAAGCCGAGTCATCACCTCTGGAGTCAGAGAGTGTGAGTGAATGGGAGGACGTCAGGTGTGTGATCTGCATGGAGCCGCCACACAATGCGGTTCTCTTGCAATGTTCTTCCTTCTCCAAAGGATGTCGTGCTTACATGTGTGACACAAGCGCACGTCACTCCAACTGCTTCAAACAGTACCGCAGAAACAACAACAACAAGAACAACACAAGCAGATGCAGTAGCAAGACTCTTAACTGTCCCTACTGCAGAGGAGAGGTTTACGGGACGTTGAAGTCTACTTCCGCACGGAGATTCATGAATGCGAGACCTAGGTGTTGTTCTATGGACAAGTGCGGTTTCTCTGGGTCCTATTCTCAGCTGAAGAGTCACTTGAGAGCTGAGCATCCGGGTTTTACACCTCCAAAAGTGGACCCTTTGGAGAAACGCAAGTGGGATGATTTGGAAAGAGCTGAGTTTATTGAAATGATCAACGCTCGTCAGAGCTGGGAATCAGAACAGAGATCTCTCTATCACCTTCCACACCACCATCCCATGATCGATCTCAACTTTGATGCTTTCATGCACAATCTTTTTATTGGTGTAAGGGGACAAGCAAGTGCTGCTAATACTTCAATGCCCCGGTTGGAGTTCCATGGTACCAGATGGACTCCGTGAAGATTCCAAGTGCCTAGTGTATAACGAGTTCAAAGTTTTGATTTTGTTATCCATATTGTACTCTCAGTGTTTAGGTTTCTATAGTGACATTAGCTCTTGTTCTAGGCGAAATTCTTATATTGTTTGTATTTATGTTTATGTTAGTCAAGTGTTCCATAGCTGCGAGCTCAGCTTCTTATCTTCAGAAGATTCTGTCTAAAAAATCAAAATATTCATTCACATTTGTTCATACTTTGTTATATGGTTGCAATTTGCATTCTTGTATACTCAGAGCAAGTTCTCTGCTCACTTCATCAGTCTCTATCGCATAGACCAACAACACATGACCTTAGAGCACAATTAACGGAGTTCCTTAAGCAAGTCTCTTAAGGATAATTGACATTAAAATTAAATGAAAAAACTGATTTACCTAAGACACGGCTCCTAATTAGGAGAAGCAAGAAACGTCTCTTGAGAGACAGGTGTCCAAGCTTGAGTGGGTAGAGGAGAGGTGGAAGCTATTTCGTCGGTTTCTCTCGGTGATGATCAATCTTCTCTCTTCTATGCTTTCTCTCTCGACGACGACGAATCTCTTCGCATCGGTGGCTCTGTGGTTTCTGTCTCTCTCTCTCTCGGTGGCTCTCGGCGGCGAACTATGTCGACTTTATCTCTGGTTTCCATCTCTCGACGGCGACTTCTCCTCTCTCTCGGTAGCTCTATGGTTTCTCTCTCTCTCTCTCTCTGTGTGGCTCTCGTCAGCGTCCTCTCTCACGGTGGCTCTCCTCGACGACGGTGGACCTCCCTTTCAGTGGCTCTCCTCCTCGAATCTAAAGGTAAAGCGACGATTGTTGTGTTCTTGTTCTGATCAAATTTTGCATGTCTTTAGATTATGCTTGTTCTTGTTCTGATCAAATTTTGCATGTGTTTTGATTTGATTGTCTGTTCGATTCTGTCTATCGGTGGCTCTCTTCGACGGCGGACATCTACATCGGCGGCTCTCCTCGACGGCGACGGGCATCTATATCGGTGGCTCTCCTCGCCGGCGACGGGCATCTTGATTGGTGTCTCTCTTCGACGGCGGACATCTACATCGGTGGCTCTTTTCGACGGCGGACATCAATATCGGCGGTTCTCCTCCAATCAAAAGGTAAAGATTCTGATTCATGTTCTTTAAGTTTTAATAATTTGATTTGTTTGTGGTGTTCAATTCTTCCTGTCGATTAGTTTGTGGTGGTCTTGATTAATTTTTTTTGTCTTCGTTTTGTAAAATGGATTTTGATTAGGTTGTGGTGTGGTGTTCTTTATGTCTGAAGCTGGAATGATCAAGACAATTAACCAAGTTCATCTAACAAAGGAGTACAATACAATTCAGGTTAGTGTTAACAATTAAGCTTCTGGTGTGAATAGAATAAGCTTCTGGTCTGATCAAAGCAATTAGAAATAAAAGAAGGCATTGTCTTAATGAATAGATTAAGCTTCTGGTCTGAATAGAATCAATGGTAGTTAATGTTATTGTTAGCGTTAGGTTGTGGTTAGGTAGAAATGAATGGTGTAGTGATGAATGTGTTAGATAGATGTCAACTCGGTTTGGTTGATTGTGATCAATGCATTGATACTTCTCTTGAATCTATAAAACATCTTTGCTCCTCCCTTAACTTGAATGCATTTTGAACCGTGTTATTCTCCTCTCTCTTCCTCACTCTTTCCTTCTCCTCTCTCTTACTTGAGCGTGTTTCAGAGATGGATTCCAATCCATTTACACATTCTTCAAACTTTGTTGATCTACTTAATAGTCAACAAAGTATCTCCTTTGCTAACTATGAAGATAGTGTCGAACTATCTTCATCTCAACATCCTGCTCTAGGCACGGATGATGTTGGTGAGCGTCGGGAACGAAGGAAGTGGACTCCCACAGATGATGTTGTGCTGATCAGCTCGTGGCTAAACACCAGCAAAGATCCAGTTGTTGGCAACGAGTAAAAATCAGGCGCATTCTGGATGAGAATTGCAGCCTACTTTGCAGCTAGTCCAAAGCTTGTTGGCTGCGAACAGAGAGAGGCTAGTCACTGTAAGCAACGTTGGCACAAGATCAACGACTTGGTCTGCAAGTTCTGTGGATCGTATGAAGCTGCAACTAGGGAGAAAAGTAGCGGGTGCAATGAGAATGATGTCCTCAAAAGAGCTCATGAAATATTCTACAACAACCATAAGAAGAAATTCACCCTTGAGCATGCTTGGAAGGAGCTGCGCAACGATCAGAAGTGGTGTGATGTTTCTACTACTAAAAACGATGGGAGTGCTAAGAAGAGGAAGTGTGATGATGGTGCAGATTCATCGAGCTCTCAAGCAACTGAAACCAAGCGTCCCGCGGGTGTTAAGGCAGCAAAAGCCCGTGGGAAGAAGACTATGATAGAGGAGAATTCACTGAATGAGTTTCAAAGTATGTGGGACATTAAACAGAAGGATTTCGAATTGAAGGTAAGGTTGTCAAAGATGAGTCTACTTGACTCTCTTATTGCAAAGAAAGAACCTCTAGCCGAGTATGAATAAGCCATTAAGAAGAAGCTCATCAGTGACTTAATGTTTAATTAGTATAAGTGTAAGTGTCTGATTTGTGTTTCATGTCTGATTTGTGTCTCATTTCTGATTTGTGTTTCATGTCTTTGTTATTGATGTTAAAGTTTGCTTTGTGTTCTTACTTTCAGGTGAAGACAATGTCAAAGAGTGGAGCATTGGGAGTGGAAGTATCACGGAGTCATCTGTTTTGAAGTCTTATGTCACGGGTCATGTACTCTTCTATCTTGGAGACTTTAGTCACGGGTCATGTAGTCTTTTGTCTTGCAGTCTTGTTTCACGGGTCAGGTAGTCTTGTGTGTTGTTCTCTTCTAGTACTTGTGTTGTTGTCTTCTAGTACTTGTTGTCTTGTATTTTTCTAGTACTTGTTGTCTTGTAGTACTTGTTGTCTTCTACCAAATTATGTGCTATATAAAGTTATGTTGATCACAAACTCATAAGCTATCAAACTCATTCTCTAAAACTCGTATTCTCATTCTCTCCAACTCATATTTTCAAACAAACTCATTCTCTCCAACTCATATTTTCACTTTCTCACAAAACAATCTCTCTTGTTTGGGTTATAAAAATGACATCTTCTTCTCATAACACATTTGATGATGCTTTTGATCAATATTTTGATCAACATTTTGATCAACATTTTGAGCAAACGTTCGAGAATTTACGTTTTGGTGATCAAGAAGAAGAGAGAAAAAGAAGGAAAAAACGAATTTATATCGAAAGAAATCGTGAAGAAGGCGATGTACGTTTATGGAATGATTATTTCAGCGAAACTCCAACATATCCTCCAAATCTGTTCCGACGAAGGTTTCGAATGAACAAACATTTGTTCATGCATATTGTTCATCGACTCTCCAATGAAGTTCAATTCTTCAAACAAAAAAGAGATGCTCTCGGCAGGGCTAGTCTCTCTCCACTTCAAAAGTGTACAGCAGCCATTCGTGTCTTGGCATATGGTAGTGCGGCTGATGCGGTCGACGAATACCTCAGACTCGGTGCAACAACTACTCGATCATGTTTGGAACATTTTGTGGACGGAATAATATATTTATTCGGCGAAGAATACCTGAGAAGACCAACAGCTGCTGATCTTCAACGTCTTCTTGATATTGGTGAACATCGTGGATTTCCCGGGATGATAGGAAGCATCGATTGTATGCATTGGGAGTGGAAAAATTGTCCCACCGCTTGGAAAGGACAATATACTCGGGGTTCGGGGAAACCGACAATCGTTTTAGAGGCGGTTGCTTCATATGATCTCTGGATATGGCATGCTTTTTTCGGACCTCCAGGTACCTTAAATGATATCAATGTTCTTGATCGCTCACCTGTTTTTGATGACATAATAAATGGTCAAGCTCCGCAAGTCACTTACTCTGTCAATGGAAGAGAATATCATTTGACTTACTATCTCACCGATGGTATTTATCCGAAATGGGCAACTTTTATCCAATCAATTCCAATACCACAAGGGCCGAAAGCAATTTTATTTGCTCAACGACAAGAAGCTGTTCGAAAAGATGTCGAGCGTGCTTTTGGAGTTTTGCAAGCTCGCTTCTCCATTGTCAAAAATCCAGCACTTTTTTGGGATAAAATCAAAATTGGGAAGATTATGAGAGCTTGTATCATACTCCATAATATGATAGTAGAAGACGAACGAGATGGTTACACTCAATTTGACGTTTCAGAGTTCCAAGAAGCAGAAGAGAACGGAAGTTCACATGTCGATTTCACATACTCTACTGATATCCCTACAAATATCGCCAATATGATGGGTGTCCGAACTAGAATTCGTGATAGACAAATGCATCAACAACTGAAAGATGATTTGGTTGAACATATATGGCATAAATTTGGACGTGATGAAGACAACAACTGAACTCAGATGCTTTTTTCTAAATATTCTCGTTTATTTTACTAATCTTTGTTTCATGTTTTTATTTTAAGAAAAATGTTTAAAATGTAATTTTTAACTATGTCTTATTTAATAAAAAAAATAAAAACAAAATATGTTTAATAATTTTTTTATTTTTAAGAACCCTTAATTAAGAGACTAGCATTGGAGCACATTAAATGATATTGTCTCTTAACTAAGTCTCTTAGCTCACATTTATTATTAAAAATTAATTAAGAGACCCAAAATGGGTTTTTGGGTTGAACTTGCTCTTAGCTTTTCCAAAACCAATAATCAGTAACACAACACAACAGCCTACACCTTACATCTTGTGTCACGTCTATGTGAAGATCAGTTGGGTCAAAGATGAAGGATTCCTGAGTTGTTGTAGCTGCAAAGCTTCCTCCCAGTTAGGGCTATCCTGAGGCTTTTTGTCCGGATAATGGGCCTGCCGGCGGCGAAGTTTGCGGCGTTAGGGTTTAACGAGAGAAGTTTTAAATTGTTTTATAAAAAAAATTCGAAAACACTTTTAGTGCAATATGCAGGTCTAATTTGCAAGGTGGTTAATTAAGGGTCATAATCGGGGTTTTGAAGTTTTCGAGGGACGGAGAAGGCAAAAAGTTTGAAGGACCAAGATTCGGGAGTTTGAACCCGACGTGAATTGAACACTCAACCTTCTGATCTGGAGTCAGACGCGCTACCATTGCGCCACGGATCCTTGGTGCTAACTTAATCGTCTTTACTGTAGATATACAAAAGCTTAACCTAGGTAGAAGAATGGAGAGACTCGTAAGTTTAAAATATTTAGCGTAGATGACTAGAAGACAAAGAGATCGTACGTAGTTAGTACATTTTTATATATTACCGTTGAATAAGGTTGATTGAAGTTCTAACGAAACTCTTGGGAGAGCGACTGGCCAATTTAGTTTCTATGGGGACATTATCACAACTATTGTTAAATAGGGACTGATAAAAGGAATTAGTTTAAAATACGGGACCATAGAATAAATAGAACTAAATATAAGCCCTTAATCGGAAATTACGAAACGTTTCATGTCTCTGAGCGTAACTACCATCGTCGTCTCCGCGCGTTCTTCTCTGCCCATAGAAAAAACTATAAAGTTTACTCGTTTTATAATTTTTTCATCTCTCACTTATTCTCTTTCCAATTATATACAAAGGTGTGATCCTCTTCAAGGGGACTTTCGTGGCCGCTCTCACGTACATTCTCGCACCGATTTGACGATGGGGGTTCCATTAGTTTGTCACGGGCATTCTCGTCCCGTCGTCGATGTCTCGTACAGCCCAATCACTCCAGATGGGTTCTTTCTCATTAGTGCTAGCAAAGGTACGATCTTTTCTTTGTTTCTGACTCGGATTTGATTCAAGATCATCTTGTCTTGTTGCTGATCTGATTGAGAGAGAGAGAGATTAGGGTTATGATTTGTCTTCGTTGTTGTAACTTTGGGTGATGTGTTAGATTCGATCCCGATGTTGAGGAATGGAGAGACTGGGGATTGGATAGGGACTTTTGAAGGACATAAAGGAGCTGTTTGGAGTTGTAGCCTTGATAAGAATGCTATGCGTGCTGCTTCTGCTTCTGCTGATTTCACTGCGTATGAACGTTCTTCTTTCTTTGTTAATGCTGTTTCAAGATTGTTTTACTTTTAATTACTGGTGATGGGTTGTTCGCTTAAAGCTTGAACCTTTATGAGGAAGATTGTCTTTCGAGAGAGCGAGTTTGATTAAGACTGTTTGTTTTGTGATTATAACACGTTTCAGGAAGATATGGAATGCACTGACTGGAGATGAGTTGCACTCTTTTGAGCACAAGCACATTGTTCGTGCATGTGCCTTCTCTGAGGTAAGCTTTTGTTTCTTTTCCACCAAAGAGTCATTGTGTTCTGAATGATGAGATTCTCTAAAACTACCTTGTTGGTATTAAGTCTTGGTTCTGTTGTGGTCTTAATGCATGATTCTTTACTTTATAGGACACTCACCTTTTGCTGACTGGTGGAATGGAGAAAATTCTTCGGATATTCGATATGAATCGGCCAGACGCACCTCCAAAAGAAGTAGGAACTTCTCCTGGTTCAATCAGAACCGTTGAATGGCTTCATAGTGATAATACTATCTTAAGCTCTTGCACAGATACCGGTGACGTTAGGTACGTGACCACATCGTTCATGGGTTTAGACTCAGTCCTTCTATATTCTGGTCTTATCATCCTTTCGGTATATGTCTTTCTTAGGTTATGGGACATAAGAAATGACAAGATTGTTCAAACATTAGAAACGAAGTTCCCAGTTACAAGTGCTGAAGTAAGCCAAGATGGGCGATACATAACTACTGCAGATGGATCTAGTGTTAAGTTTTGGGACGCCAATAAGTAAGTTTCACAAGGCAATCTCACTTACAGTTTTATCATTTTTTTTTTCTTTGTCCCCTTTAAGATAGAGCTTTTGTCCTGCTCTCCCCAGTTTTGGATTGCTGAAGAGCTATGAGATGCCTTGCAACGTTGAATCGGCATCCTTGGAACCTAAAAACGGGAACACTTTCATTGCTGGAGGAGAAGATATGTGGGTCCATAGGTTTGATTTCCAGACAGGAGAAGAGATTGGTAAGTTTAGCTTCATTTTAGGAATCTGTGAGTAGTAGTAGCCTTTTAAGACAAATCCGGTAAATGCAGGGTGTAACAAGGGTCACCACGGACCAGTGCACTGCGTGAGGTATGCGCCAGGAGGGGAGTCATACACGTCAGGATCAGAAGACGGGACGGTCAGAATATGGGAGGTGGAGACAGTGAACCATGAGGAGAGCAACAATCTGAGCGGTCACGTGAAGCTTGTGGCAGAGGAAGTTGTGCGTAAAGCTGAAAGTCTGCGAATCAGTGAGAAAGCCACAGAAGCTGCTAAATGAAACATCGTTTAGCTTATGATAATACCACATATAGATTCGTAGTTGTTTTTGGATTACTATAACATGTGACAGAGAGTTTTGTCTTTTAAATGTCTCTAGCGAAATAAAACGAACATAGTCTTCTCTCTATTTGACAAGAAACTTTGTAGTTTATACCTTAAAGGTGATGTTCACAACACAGAAAATCTTCTTGAGGATCAGGCAATCTGGCTATAATCCAATGCATCAAGCTTCAAAAGTCTTATGTACACGAGCGCAAAAAGAAACAGGAACTACCTCATGGAAAGGGGTTAGGTAACGATCCTGAAACTGGCTATCACCAATAAGCTTTGCTGCACCAGCACCAAGAGCACATACACCAGCACCAAATGCATTGGATTGATACATTGACTAGTGCTAAGCATACCAGTAAGGTATAACCTTGATCTTCTAGGTATCAGGACCGGCCAAAGCAGGGAATAGCTTGAGTGCATGGCCGGTCTTGACATTGAGAAGATCATAAACATTTTAAAGTACACTTTAGCATATTTAGCTACAATTTCGAAGCTGATGAACATATGTATATTACCTCTTTAAATTCTAGAAACCAAATCGAATATTTCATTTGGTTTTCAACTAGGACCAGTCTTGCTTCTTAAGTGTAACACAATATTGGCCAATGATAGTGTTATCTAAACAGTCTTTTGAATAATATCAACATTTAAACTTACTTTATAGGTCCAGTCTTCAGCTTTACACGTTCGTCGTCACAACAACACACAAAAAAAAAAAAAGCTACTCAGGCCTATGCAGAGGGAGAGGCAGTATCAGCAGCAGACACCGGCGTGAGTCCAGTCAACAAATCCTCCTGTGGCGAGCCAATCAAGAGTGATACGATCTCTCTCATACTAGGTCGCTTAGCTGGATCAGGATGACAACAAGCCAGCCCTAACTTAAGCAACAACTCAATCTCATCGGCCGTAACACACTCTGTCCTCACTCTTTCATCAGCCGCACTAACCACAACTCCTTCACCATACAAGTCCCTAACCCAATCCACAAGCACCATATCTTCCTCCTCCCCGTACTCAATCGGTCTCCTCCCACACACAACCTCCAGCACCACCACACCAAAGCTGTACACGTCGCTCGCCTCTGTCGGAGACGAAGCAGACGCTAGCTCTGGCGCTAAGTACCCAAGTGTCCCCACAACACGCGTCGTGTTGGGAGCTCCCCCGTGCTCATACAGCTTAGCCAGACCAAAGTCACCTAACCTCCCACGCATGTCGGAATCCAAAAGTATGTTGCTTGATTTAATATCTCTGTGGATCACAACCTTCTCCCAACCATGGTGGAGATAGTTAAGCCCTTCCGCCACGTCGTTGATCACTTGTCGCCTTAGCCGCCACGGCATTGACTCTTTAGGGTGGTCAAATATCCACTGATTCAAACTTCCGTTAGGCATGTAGTCGTACACGAGCATGAGCTCGTTTTTCCGGCGACACCAACCTCTCATTTGAACAAGATTCTTATGCTGAAGCCGACCCATACTCTCGATCTCAGCCATGAACTCTCTCAGCCCTTGCTTCGAGTCATGATTCACGCACTTCACAGCAACCACGCTATTATTCGACAAGACTCCTCTGTAGACTTTGCCGAACCCGCCGGATCCGAGAAGACGGTCGTTGGAGAAAGACTCCGTCGCGGCGGAGAGATCTTCGTAGCTAAAACGGTGAGGCCAAAACTCAGTCTCCCACTCCTCAGCTTCTTCTTCTTCCTCCTCTCTTATTAGCTTCCACCAAATAAAGTAAAAAGCAGCACCGAGTAAGCATATAAAGACAACACAACCGAGAACGATCCCAACGATGGCTCCGGTCGAGAGAGAAGACGAAGAAGACTCAAGAAAGAACACAGGGAGCCCCGTCGTGTTGATCTCTCGAGGAGGAGCTGCCGTGTCGCTCAAGCTCCAAGCGAGGATCCTCCGAACTTCAACCCAAGCGGTTTTAGAGGCGGAGAAGCCAACGAACATCTCTGCAGAAACATAGTTCGCGATGACAGGATCACGGAACGTGAGAGTAGGTCGGTTAGGTCGACGCAGACCAGCGGGAGCTATCGAGACGTTGATCTCGAAGTTCGGACCATCGAAGTCGATCCAAGCGTGGATGTTTTGTCCGTTACGCATGTTAACGGAGACAAAGCTTCCGTTAACAGAGTCGTAGTACCCGGCGGGTTCAGCTTTAACGGATAAGATGCTGTTAAGGTCGATTCCGACATGGTTCCCGTCGATGTCGTTAGCTTCAGCGTTCAGACCGGTGTCGAACTCGACGGCGAGGAGAGGAGCGGGTAACCGAGAGGGGATGTTGGGGAAGAGACCGAAGTTTTGGCTGGCGATGGCTCCCGGAGGAGAGGTGGAGTTCGAGAGGACGAAGCAGAGGCCAAAGCCAGGGCTTGTGGAGATGTCCGGGAGAACGGAGAAGACGAAGGAGGTGGAGAAAGAGGAGAGACGGGTCGGGTTTCGGGTCGGGTCGGGTATGATTGAGAGCTTTTGCGGGTAGAAAACGCGGCCTAAGGATATTTGCTCTGTTTCATTGATGAAGCTGATGACGGTGGATTCCACGTGGGAGTCTTCGATGAGGATGAGGTCGGTCATGTTTGTTGCGGAGGTGAAGTTGTTGTAGAGGAAATCAATGGAGGAAGATGGAGGGAGGAGAGTGGTGACGGTGAGGATGAAGAGGAGTAGACGTGGTGGTGACCACCACTGTGGCCGCCACATCTGGCCGGAGAGAGAGAAGAGGTGTGGATATTGTGAGGAAAGGGGCGTAGAGTAGAGTAGACCAGACCGTCGATGTTCTTACCAAATGCAGCGATAATAATTGAAGGTGGTCAACGTCGGCGGCTTAAGAAAGTCAAAGGTATATTGTACAGTTGAGATAGGAAACTGGGAAACGTCAAATATGTTCCGACCAATTAGAGCATGATTATCCGGAGTCCTTACGAGGGGTTCTTGCACTGTCTACGGGCCCCACTGACATGTGGGGTCCATGAACAGTGGAAGAACTGCTTCTAAAAACTACTAAATAAGAACTGGTTTTAGAGAGTTTCTTACACTGTTTACGGGCCCCACTAACACGTGGCAGCCCGTGATTGGTTCGTTTTTTATTTTTTTTTTAAACTTTTTTTAAACAACAAAAAAGCAAAAAAAAAAAAAATTTAAGAACCCCATTAGGGATTCTAGGGATAATGATGCCCTTAGATTCCAGTTGGTTCGGAAATGAAAAATAAATAAATTGACTGGGCCTTTGGGCTATAGTAGTCCAATATTGTCAGATCCACGAATACGTGTGTGAGACAAATCAGTCATCACCAATTCTTTTAAAATATACTGATTTAATTTGTTGCAGTTAATTTAATAGTTTAAACCAATTTAATTTATTTTCAAGCGATTTAAATCAAACTGAATTATTTTTAATTATTTAAATTAAATAATATTAAAATATATCATGAGTAATTTAATTATATAATAATCTTCACCATTAGTTTGTTTATCAAAAAATGATGATCTTTTTCCAATTTGTTTATGTTTTAGTATATCCAAATTCAAATATTTTATCAAAGTGATTTTCTAATTTAAAAAAAAAATATATAGGTAATATAAATAATAATATTTATAATAAATAAACAAGTAATTTGTTAACATCTAGGTTTTATATAGGTTCTAAATAATCCACATAAACAGAAGTTTTCTTGAAATGATAGGTATATTATTACACTAGAGATTTTTGGTGGTTTGATAGGGACCAGGAATGCAAGAAATAGTATTTCTCCACTCCATGCATAATTCAAAGCTTTTATATAAACGATGGTATGTATGAAAAATTTATGTCAATTCATGTCACGTTTGCAACATATTATTTTTCTTTGGTGAAGATAATTTCGTATCAGACGAATACCTTGCTTTTGCATCTTATTTAGAAGAAATTCAAAGGATTTAAGGAAGTTTTGTTACATTTGAGATCATACATGTCCAAAAGCAAATAGGCGGGCACGAGAAGCACGCATTCAACTGTTTAACTTTATTTTCAATGACTCAAAGTCTCCAATATATTTAATAGAGTCTTAATCGAGTCTGTTTATGATAATGACAAAGAAAAAACTGAAGTTCTCTATTGAACACTTAACTACCGCCTACCATTGATTATACTGATTCAGATGCTGATCAAGAAAAGCATATAATATAAAGTATTACAAACTAATTTCAGTTGAAAAAAAAAAGTATTACAAACTAACGTTGAATATTATTTAAGTGAGAGTATAAACAATGAACACTTTCAACGTTTTCGTACAAAGGTAAACACTGTCAGTCCCAATTGCTCGATCATTAATTTTAGTTTATTTTCTTGGATCATATGTTAATTAGATCACATATTTTAAACAAAATATCTTTTATATATAACTTTTTTTGCTCATCTATGATTGCGTAGTATATACTTAAATAATTCACCAGAAGGCGTGGAGCAGTGAAAGAGTCAAGGCGTGTTACCACAAGGTGGAGATTGAGAGCGTGGAAGTGAGGTATTCATTTGGTTTCTTCTCGTTCCAAGATTGGATGACACCAGATGGTGGATAATGACCATCTTTACAAGCCCTTTTCACCATGAAGGACGTGTTGATTTCTACGTAACATTGGAGGTCTGTCACAAGGCTTACCGTACCATGACCAAGGCCTTTCGTGGCATTCCACAAGCGTACGTATGAACCCTAATCACAATTATACACAATCCTGAGTTTTTTCAACCAGTCCATGGATTTCTTGAAATGTTATATATATATACTCTTATTTGAAACTTTTCTCTATTTGGACTTCTTTAGTTTCCTGAAAACAAAGCTTAACATATCAATGATCTAAAACTATTTACTTTGTATAAACCTTATTTCTAACAAAATATAGAGGAGAATGGGCCTTGTTTATACTATCATGGGCATTCACTAATAGTTACATTCCCTCTTTTTTTGTTATTTTATTTCATACCAAAATAGTTTTATTTATTTTCTAATCAGTGAAAATTCAACACGAAATTTTTCCATAAAAATGGGCATATTATGCTGCACACATCAAGACATAATATATTGCTTGTAGAAGTAGTATAAGACAATATAACATATTTATTTTGATAATTCTCTTTTTATGATTAGACATAGCATCATATTAGCTGTGAATTGTGCTACTTCATGTTATTTTCAGACAATCTGCCAAAGAGCATTCAAACAAGTTGAATTATGTAGAAGTCTGAAAAATACCACCGTGTTGTTTGTCTTTAATGTCTATAATATACTTCATTTTAGCCCTTTTCTCAAAAAAAAAAAACTCCATTTTTAGCCTCAGTCATACAATTTCCTGGGACCCTCGACGCATAATTGCAAAAACTATTTTTTAGACGATTCGATAAGTTCCAGGTTTTATTTATTTTTTGTGGAATGCGGTGCAAATACTATTAAGACAAACAAATAAATAATTTACAACAATTTTTATTAATCAAACTAACTAGCATATTACAAATATTATTACGATCTCATGAACTATTTTTACTATTCCTCTCTGTGATTTCTAATCATTGAAAGAGCTGTATTGAAATGAGTTGCTTTTGTTCGAAGATACTCTGTCCATGTGACCGATCGGTATAAAGGCGATTCATCAGGACTAACCAGTTTTGGTACAGGTGATATCTTGGTATCAGACTGTGGACCCCAAAGGAAAGCTACAGATAACCGGGATCTGATTTGGTTAACCCGAGCGCGGTGAATCACGTTTTTAAACAAGCCGTTGGATAGAATATGGAAAAGATCACCAACGTTAACCACGAGGGAGCCTGGAACCGGTGGTACGGTGACCCAACCAAGATCATCACGAAATACTTGGAGACCGGCGGTATTGTTCTGGTAGAGTATGGTTAAGAGGGTAGAGTCGGTATGGGGGGCTAGACCCATAGCCCGGTCGGGTTCAGGACAAACTGGGTAGTGATTTAGCTGGATGGCAGATTGGGCCCAGTTTAAATCTGAATTGACCCCGGCCCATTTAATGTCTTCTTCGCGGACGCCTAGTGACTTTAGTGATAGCCACATCAACTTCGATGCCAACTTTTGCATCTGTTCCTCGTACTGTTCAACGATGTCGCTGTTAAGTAAAAAGGAACGAATGTTATCCTTTAATTAGTACAGATGTTAAAACTTTACAACCTTTAGAGAATAAAACAAGGAACAAAAATGTCCGATATAATTAAAACAAATATGCTAGATTTTGAGGTGGGTCCAGTCCACTATGCTAGAAAATTTCATGGCATGGAAAATTATGGGTTGCTTCTGTTATTCATGTTCCATGTTATTTACCCAAACCATTGTTCAGTATGTAATCATAACTCCGAGTTCAAAAAAGGTTTAAATAACAAAATTTAAATATAGGATTTATAATTTCAGAAAATTTAAACATATCAAAATACAGCAATTAAATTTTAAAACTATATTATTAATTTTTTTTTCTCATATTTTAATAGAATCAAGAAATTAAAAATAATTATACCAAAAGATCATTTTATTACTTGATTGATATAACTATAAGCAGATATATAGAGATATATACCAGTAGTTAAGGTGGAGTTGGGGCCAAAGTTTACGAAAATCGTTTTGAGGGGAACCGGTGATGGTGAAACCTTCGGACCACATTTTCTTATTAAAGAAAGATGAGATACGAGCCACGCCGTAGCCAGAGCAACCTGTATCCGACCGAGCCGCCTTAAGCTTGCGCTGGACAGGTAGCTGAAAAAGACTACCGGTGAGAAACTCAATGCTTTGGAGAAGTTCCAAAGGCACGCCGTGGTTTGCGACCTGAAACGCACCCCAAGTTCTACATGCACGGCCGATTTGGTTGGCCGCGTCCGGGTGGTTCAGGTCAATGAGAGGGATGTTTTCACCTGCGGCTGGAGCGGCGGTGAAGAGGGGATCGTCTTTGGAGGTCCACGTGTAAGAATCGGGGAGGTCACTGAGGGATGTGAAGTCAGGTTGGTGAGAGTGTGGGAGGTAAATGGGATGGCCTCTAAAGACATCTGTTAACATTGTAGGCATCTTGTTCTTGCAAAGAAAATTGTTTTAGCCTGATAGATGTTTTGTGTAATTTTCTTATATGAGATATGTGATGTTTTGTGTTAGAATATAAAGGAAAGAGTTGGATGTCTATTTATAGTAAGATCATGAGGAGGTGAAAATCATATGTTAAAGCTCTCGTTTTGGTGCATTCGGATTGTGTTATTCGACTAATTTATTCGATCAAAATACAATACGAACAAACCAAACATCTAGAAAAATATGGAGGTCCCGCCATTTCCTTGTATTGTAAGAAAAATATGGATACTTGTTATTTGGTTTATGCAAAGATAAGATAAATACGCATGATCTGGGTTGTCAAACTATATATAATCCAAATTGAGATAATATGATATGTATATTTTTTGAATTGATTAAACCCAAAGCCACTTTTTAACTTTTTTTTTTACATTCAAAATCACTTTTTAAATGAGAAGCATTTTATTGTGGACCAAAGATAAATTGTGGACAATTTTATCCGTAGTAGGTGATGCGTAGATGTCTCATGTGTGGACGGATGATGCGTGGACGAGAATACGTGGAAGGGATAATGGGTTATGCGTGGACGGGGGTGGACAGATGATGCGTGCATGTACTGTTACTAGCACATACTTAATCTTCTTCCTCATGCTTTTCTATCTAGTTAAAACACAACTAATCCTTCACACAACCACCAAATCATTTAACATAGAAAACAAAAAGTTATATGTTTCCATAGTTAACAATCTAAAAAGTGGGAAACCTTGAAGCTTATGTGAAATGTGTAAGTAATGATTTGGATTTTATTAAAATTTAACATTCAAGCAAACAGTCCGGTCACAGAAGCAAGACGCAGAAAATGAAGAAAGATAAAAGCTTCAAATCAGTATTCAAAAAAGAAGGATTTTTGATTCTTGCATTTTCCACTGTATCAAACCAGAGACAAAAGTCAAAACCAGAGAGAGAGACAGAGAGAGGAGATTCTTTGAACACCTTCACTCATGGAAACTACAGAGATGATACTCCTAAAAGTATTCTCCCAATACCAAAATAATCAGCAAATCTTTACCAAACAAACTTAAATTAGAAAAATGATCAAATTTTATTCAAAAGAATCATTAAATCACATTGACCTCAATGGGATCAAAGGAGATGACTTCAGACTCTGAGCCATCATCGAACTAAACCCAAATGTAATATCTCCATCGGCGCTGCGGATCCTAGAGCTGGAATGACACATCTTGAACGGTAACAGAGGCAGAGAAGAGCTGAATCTTGTGATGTTTATGTTTATCTCATCCACTGACACCGGAAAAGGATTTAACGGCGGCAAGGAATCAAAAGACAAGAAGGAAGAAGGTCACGATAGAGACCTTGAGCTTTCAATTTTTGACCGTAGCTAGACGACGAGTCTGTTACAATGCAATGGAGGCGGCGACCACGAGCTGAGAGCACGACAAAGAGGAAGAGCTGAGAACGACTTGACTACACTATGGAGATTTCAGAGAATGAGACGATTCTAATTTATTGTGGATGACTATTTGTAAACAAATTAAAACTGTTATGTCCACATCCTTTTACTATTGTCGATGAATGTCTGTGGATGATATATGTGCAAATAAAGAAAACACGAATGTGTTTGTGTGATTATGTAGATTAATGTTTGTGGACAGCTATTTGTGATTAAGTAGATGTGACATAGACTCATGGATAAGTAGTTGTAGATATGTATATATGAATTTGTTTTGTTAGGAACTTGTGTTATGAAACAAAACTTATATGCAAAAAATTAACTCCTAATCATATAAATCTTGTCTCCACTGCAAATATGAACAACATCACCACTCATTGTGTTTTAGATTACTTTCATCATCCTAGAGTTGAAAATTTCTAATGAAGCCAGTGGTAGCATCGAGCTTGAAGATTTTTTTGCCACTACTATCAAATAAAAACATAAAAGATCAAAAACTATATCTATTTCTCATTAAGAGATCAAACAAATCTATATATGAGTCCACTTTTTTTTTCATTTTAGGTACCAACTTGTTTATTTTGATGAATTTATCAGTAATTAGGCATATACGTTCTGAATCTACATCATTTTGTCCATAATTTATTTTTCATGTATGATTATATTTTGTATGTTCATAGTTTGTGCATATCCATATATTTTGAATAAATTTTAAATATATAAAATATAAATGTTAAAATGGATGTTAAAATATAAAGGAAAAATTCTATAATTTATCACAGTAATTATATTTATTTTATGTACTATAAATTTTGAGAAAAAACAAATATAATCATAATGGGAATGAATAAAAATGAAATACGAAGTTATTTTAAGTAGATGACATATTAGTCAAATAATAAAGCAAAAGTATGCTACAGGCATAAAGTGCCTTTAGTTGTAGTTATAAAGTGAGAAAGTGTCTACGCGTATATTTTCTATATTCTTTCATATCTAGAAGCTAAACAATTATAATTATAAAACAAATTCAAGAGACCGATTGAAGTAGAGCGGTGATAAGATGTCATTATGACCTTATACGGCTAGAGAAATTATGTTTTTTCTTGTCTAATTATTTTTCTTTTTGTTTTTGTTAATTTGATTACTCTTTGGTCATTGGAATTGGTATATCAAACAATTATTGATGACACACATCCTCATTGGAGACTTAAAATATCTATCAGATACTAAGCAAGTTATATACACAACAATTAAAAAAGAAATTGGCACCATAAGTTAGTTTTTTTGTTTACTGCATGTGGTTGTGGTCAATAAAGTGTTGATTGATTGAAAATGTAACTGCACAAAGAAAAGACAGAGAGAACAGTGTTTTTGGCTTCGACAAAAGAAGGAACAAAAGAAATAGAAAGGGAATGTTGTCATCTACGTACAATATAAAAAATTTCAATTTTTTCATAAGTTTTTGATAATATTTTTCAAAAATATCATTAATAAATAATTATTTTCATAAATATCTTAATTTTATATAATTTTTTTTTAAAATATTTATAAAACATTTATAAATCCAACGTAAGTCCTTTAATGATAAACTCTAAATAAATAATCACTAAATCCTAAATCCAAATATTAGTATATTTTTGATTAATGATATTTTTGAAAAATGATACTTAACTTAAGATAATTAAAAAATTTCTCAAACAATATTTAGCTAACTGCAGCAATAAAAAATAGTCTATCTCTTTCAAAAATAAAATAAAATAATTTATCTCGTTCAAAAAAAAACAAAATAATCTGTCTTCTTTAAATTTTCCATTCAAGAAAAATCGATAGATCTTCAAATTTAATATATTTTAGGAAAAATATTTTGATATAGAAAATACTCTGGAAGAAATAAAGTGAAATTTAGGATAAATAATATTGATTTTTATTGTTTAAAGAGTACTTGTTGTTTGATTAGCAAATATATAAATAATAATAATAAATTTACATATTTTTACTAAAACTCTAAATTTTCACTAATCGAAGAACATATAAAATTTTACTAATCTATATATATATATATATATATTTAACATTAATTTTTACTTAGAAATCATTTCATTTTAATGAAAATTAAAACGACATCATTATAATAATAAAAAGAAAAGCATAAAATTTTCAGATCTAATGGTTCATAATATTTTAAACTTTTGACATTTTCGCCAGACTAAGTATAGACAACTTATTATTCCAAGGAACATATTAAACTTGTATTGATCCCGTGTATGCTGCAAATACTAAAAATATATATGTATATGTATTCACAATATGTTTAATTTTGAAGTATATATGATGTTATAAACAAAGAAACTGTAATTTATAGAGTAGATAAATTCAAATATATTGACATAAACTTGTAGTACGTTGTTGATTTAGATTTAAATTTGAAGAGGTTGAAAGTCTATTCAGATCTGTAAAGATGACTAATGTCTTAATTTCTGGTGAAAATTCTATTATTTCTCCGTCCCATCCTTAAAACGTCTCTTGACACAGTGATTTTTTATTAATTGCAAATTACTATAATATGTCAAATAAAATTTAGTTGATATTAAATCTTAATTTGGTATGGTTGAGATGGAAATATAAATTTGATGGTAGATTATTTGAAATAAATTTATTGAAAGATCAATGAGTGATTACAAGAAAAATAATTGTGGACAGCATTTTGAGGATGAACTTGTCAAGAACATGTTCAAAATCCTAGTCTCGTATATCGACTTATAGGTCGAACTCACTGATTTTGTTTTCGCTTTCTATTAACCGATTTGGTTTTCTTTAACCATCTCTTATCTTTATCAGGCCGAGTTCATTCACATGATTTGACTTATCGGTACACATTGTGCATATCCAACAGTTAAGTTTGTATTGTGCCTTCGACTTTATCATGTAATGTCTTTTAACCTTATCAAGTGAATCAAAATTGGCATATCTATATTGGGACAACAAGATATTTAAGGAATTCTTTAAAGAAAAATAATTGAAAAAAATAATTGTATGTAGTGGAAATATTTAAATTGTTTACTGGAAAGAACATAACTGTCTTTTTCGTAGAAATCAAATGTCACTTGTTTCTGGAAGAGTAAAACAAGTGGAAGTGTAATGAACTGACTTGCCTTTTCGCAACCTATTTAAGCCTCTATTGTTTTTGGCTTCTCACTCAAAGACAAAACTTTATTTCTTATCTGATACCGCTTATCAATCTAGATGCAAAAAAAAAAGTAATATAGATGCAAATTTTACAATCAGTACTATGTATATAAAGATACTCACCATATACCACAGGATTTTCTGGAACATATTATATATATAAAAAATGTTAAGCAGTGATGATAGTCCCTCTCACTACCTGTCTAACATTTTTCAATTATTCTTGATGCTTACGTTTGTTTAAAATTCTGTGTGTTTTATTAGTCGTATACAAAAATTATAGTGTCTTTTATACAATTAAAATTATTGTTTAAAATCAAGCGATCGGTTCTTTTTTATTTATTTTATCAACTAGATATTTCATTAACAACAAAAAAATAGAGTATACGGCCTTAGACCCAAACAAGAAGAAAGTGAAGACTTTGCTAAAAGATCCGCTGGCCCATTACGGGACCTGGGAACGAAGAGTTAACAAGACGCTTTCCACTGGCATCTTAACAAGGGAAAGACTACCCACATTCAATTCCTTTTTAACTTGATTTAAATTTGGTCGTTTCCGTCCTATTTGCATTTGTTTTTACTGTTCTTTTAATTAATATAAAAAAATAACTTAAAACAGTCATAATTTTTTTGTCATAAAAATAATATTTAAAGAGAAAATAACTGAATAAATTTTATAAAAAAGTGTAAATATAAATTTATATTTCTATGATTGATTAATCTAGACTTAGAGTATAGAGTTATAAGATGAAGTTTCTGAGGTGAAGTTTATTATTTAAAATATTAAAATTAAAATTAAAATTTTAAAAACAAAAAGAATTATTTCAAATTACTTGAGAAAATTAATCATTAATATAAGTAATTTTTTTGTGAAATTTGATTTGAGAGATTCTTTTGTCTTCTTTTATCCTACTTGGCTCTCACTAAAATATATATATTCCAGAAAAACAAAATATCTACAAAACGATAACTATACATCTCGTGGGTCCTTGATTTTTTTCACACACTAATCCTTAAGATTTAGGCAATATCGATGTATGTAATTTACGTGACATTTGTTTAAGGAGATCTTGTTTGATAACTTCCATGTTTCATAATAAGGGTCATATTTGGTTTTAAATTTTGTTTTAAGAAAATGTTATTCTATAATTTTAATGTGATTTTGTAAATTAAATTCAGTTTTTATATTTTTGAATAATCAATAGATTTTTATTTAAATAATTTTCATTTAATTAATCATATATTAAATAAATATATATGAGTTCATTATATAAATTTCTTAATCTTTATGAAAAGTGTTAAAGTGATATTTATAAAAAAACTGAGGGAATATGATTTAGGAACATTTTACGCAAGTCTTAACTGTTCGTAATGAAACTTGGTTTACATAATAGGTGATTGACTTTAATAAAATTATACGTCATCATGAAAAATAGGGAGGATGAAAAAGATCAAACTCGTTATGTGGTTTGTATTTAATGTAATAAATATAACAATACACAACACATAATACTTCTTTTCATAAATAAGTCTGGATTAGTTTTCTAATATTGATATATGTAGTGTAACAATACACATATAACACATACATCAATAACGGAAAGAAGTATAATGTAAGTATACACATAAGACATGGTCATAGATCATCATCTGACCATGCACGGGATCTTCATTATACATCGCTTTCAAAAATGTCGCAAAAATAATTACGATTTCATCGTATAGCTAGATTTTCCTCCCGTACTTTGTCTCCCATTCATAAACCAGACCAGAACACACATCAACATATTTTTACTCATTCTAATTGGCATATATATTAGTCAAAATAGTAATTATAAATATATATATATATATATATTTAAACTCGTAACAAATTCGTTTAGTCAAAATTATCAATCTGAAGATATACAAATATTGCAAGAGGAATATAATATCACATGTGACCAGAATATGAAACTTATCTCTTGGTTTTTAGATTATATTCGTCTTTGGCATGGTTGGTAATCACCACATGTAATAAATAAACCCTATCTGGACTTATTAGGGATTTTTGTTTCTTAATAACAAAATGTATAAACACAACCTGGAGTTTTGGAATTATATATGCCGACCTAATTGTAACAGTGACTCTCACTCGTATTTGAATTTTATTAACATAACTAATGATCCGGATGTATAATAATTATTAAATTATCTTAAATTGAAAAATAGACAAGAAAATAAAAGTTCAGATGATTTTGCTTCCAACCTTGTTTAATCTTATCCTCACGACCAAAAAAGAAAAATCTTATCCTTTTACCCAACATAACACAATCACGTCAAAACAAAAGACTACAATATTTAAGACTTACGTTATACATTCGATAACATACGGAGATTTGACTCGATACCAGCCAATAAAGTACAATTACCACCGCAAATGAATTATTTGTTTATTATGTTATTTTTCTTCACGATTATTATTATTATTTTTTCTAAAAAACACAATTATTATATATCAACTTTTAAGTATATTAAAGTTCATTAAACCACTTGATGAATCAATACAAGTTGTACTGCCTTAACTATGGGCTTTACTGTTTTTATTTTCTCTTTTTAATCTAATAGAGAGCCACCAAGTTCACACAAAAAAAATACAAGTTGCTTTACCTAGCTAATCTTAAACGAATGTTATGTATGGATGGTCGATTAAAAAATGAATGTCATATATGATGATGAGCAACAATGATGAATGGCAAAAAAGAAACTAAAGATGGCGCACATGACAAGATTTCGTTGCAAAATAACTAAGTTACCACCCAATATTAAAAAAAAATATTGTTACTTTCTCTCAATTATTCTACCGATGTTACACAATGAACAAAACTTCACTTTTCACCAGTTGGCAGTGACGAAAATTGAAAGCCGCTAAAGATTGTGTCAGTCCATAAAGTCCAAATAGATTTAGATAAATAACATGCATAAAATGATAAAAGATTTATCTAGAAAGTTTAATTTTATTTTACTGGAGATAAGACAATCAATCATGTGTTATTTCTTATTGCCAAAATTGTAGTCCCTTAGTTTTGTTTTGTGTTATTATATTGGTGATAAGAAGAGGTCAAAATGACAATTTCCAATGTTTGAAGAGATGAGGAAACACGACAAAGATAAATGTTTGTGTTGCTAACAAAAATATTTAATTATTTTGCTTCTTTTTGTTTGATGTCCTGTAAGAATTTTCATACATTTTGAATAATAGTATTTAGATAACAAAAAAAGAGGAATTTAAGTGGTTCACTTAACTAGGCATACTAGCCACTGAAAAAGAATGTAGGCAATTTAAAACATTTTAATTATATAATTATCCAAATAATTCATAATATAACTCTAAATTGCAAGCTTCCCCTATAAAAATGAATTGGAAATTTTGAACACAAGAATTTATGGTAGGTTTGTTCAAAGAATAAAAAAGAATTTATGATAGGAGGACTTCAACTTTTATCAGTATCAAATGGTAAGGAGTCAATCTTAAACTACACCACAATCTCAAACTACTCAATAATTTGATTAAAACGAATAGGTTAGTATATTGATGATCATTATTTTTCATGGATTTTTGGATATATATGGAAGGGGAGTAATAATAAGATGTTTAATAATGTTGACAAAAATTATCATGATACGTTACAGTTAGCAGAAACAAAAATAGTATTATGGAATGAAGCATAAGTGATAATGCTTGCAAACGAAACCATCATCTAATTCAGATGATACTACACAAATCTCACTAAAATTAAAAAGATAGTATCTTATAGATAGGTTTTGGAAAGATAAAGTTCTTTCGACAACGTTAATTTAGTAAACTTGAATGATTTGAGGGTTTGATGGGGCGAGAAATATAAGAGCAGGTCTTTTAACTTTGCATGCGGAATTTGAAGTTTCAATCTGAGCGACAAAATATATAATTTTTTTTTGACAATTTCAGTTGATTTTTCCGACAAATTGTTCTCAAATGATATATAGTTTCAGAGCTAAGAATAATTTGATTTTACAACTTACTTGAAAAAAATACGATATATAAAGGAAAATTTCAACATGTTCGTGATCTTTCACTTATCCGATATTTAAAATAAGAGCGGATAATTTTACACGAGGTATTCAGAGTCAATTGTCATACTATTCACATGGACAAAAAGTTACCAATTTAATTAGTAAAGTTGATTGATGAGTTTTATAATGTTGGTGTAAAAAAATACTATTCGGGATAAAATATTTAATATTATAAATATTTTATGCTTAGGTTTGCTGCGTTTATTAAAAGTGTATATTTTGGATAGAATCGAATATATGATGATATATCCAGCCACATAGAAAGTATCGAACAGCCTTTTATTGAACTTATTGTCCGTTTATAAAACCAACCAACCAGAAGAATTGTGTCCACAAGATATGTAAATCAGACTAAAAGCTAAGTACTAAACACAAAAGAAAATGAATTGGCGTATACTCATAAAATGGTTATCTAGTTATTGCATAGTAGAGTTCTTAATTATTATTTTTATCTGAGATGAGCAACGGTGCTTTCTTGTCTCTCACGGTAAATATATAACTCCCAAGAGCCAACCCCAATTTTTATAATGCTTTTTTTATTCAAAGCACACCATCATCATACTTGGAAAAGAGATATAACTCATATTTATGTTTCAAATAATAACCAATGACAAGAATGTATGTAACATTCTATATCTATTATAGAAATAAAACAAATTGTCGGGAAAACTAACCTCAATAGGGAAAGGCATCACGACAAGAACAACCGTCGAAATAACGAACGAAAAATGAGAATTGGGTTTGATAAAAGCAATAAATAAATCAAGTAAAGGTCTTACTTGTCCATATCTGCGTGGCTGCACTGCGCCTTGTTCAGTGCCTCTTCGAAATCGCCATTGGATGTTTCGAGATCAGACATCATGTGCTTTGCTCTCATCCCTCAGAGTCCGTTTCTTGACGCTTCTATGCACACATTTGAAGGAGCGTCTTCATTGGATACTTTTATGCTTCTCCTAGCCAAAGCCACATCCTCAATGTCACTGGCCACCTGATTAATTAGCAAACATCATCAATCATTCTCAAAATGATATGAATAAGTGCCTTACCGATTTTTTGAATTTTGGTAGAGGAAATGTATACTCGTTTCTCCTACAAAGTATGAACTGAGTGTGAGCAAGATCATTTGCATACACTTTCGGAGTATCAATTTCATGCGTGTGTTCAGAACCGGTCCTGAGATTTTAAAGACTAGAAACAAGTTCGAAAAAATTGACCATTTTTGAAAAAATCACAAATAAAATAAAAAGATCAAAAGTTATAAGGTGGGTGTACTCAAACTCCGGTGGCTAACATTAAGATTTTACAAATAGAACTCTACCCTTAGACTAAAGAAAACTCTTGAAAATTGTGGCCAGAATATTGATGTAAAATAATGGGCTGAGAGCAAGTGCTTCCTTTGCCTACCCCAAGGCCGGCTCTACATATGTGTCCTAACTAGATTTAATAGGCATCTGACCATGCACTCACTCTCCTCAGGCCATTCATCCTCATGGAGCGTTTTCAAATGCCTAGACCAGCATTGTACATGTAGATCCAGGGCCAGCCCTGGGCTAAAACAAGTAGCGCTCATGCTTTAGGCGCCAAAAGATATTATGCAATTAGAGGACATCAGTTTCGTGTAAGTGTATTGTGGTGTAGTGGTTCAAGCTAACTTAGTGTCTTTGAAATGTAGGGTTTAATGCCTAAAAAAATCATTTTTAGGGACAATATGTTTTTATTGCTGAGTTCAGATTTTTTGGGCAGACAACGGACCGGGCCTGTGTACATCTAGACGGCGAACGAAGAAGGGGATCGGAGCCACCAACCACGTGCATGGTGATTCGGTTTGGGCATCTCTTATTTCCACTGCTTGGTTAGGGCTTGGGTTATTAGCCTATGTATGGGCCTAATTTATAAGAGAACCTACAAAAGTCTGGTAAACAATAAAAATCAAAATAACAAAAAGCTTTATTAAAAATGTTCTTATTACCCTTTATTTTCTTTAAAATTCTCAATTAACTTTTTCTAACACGTCCACCATAAATAAAGGAACTACCTATCTAGAATATAAGGGTAAACAGAACTAAGTTACATACGTTTGATTACTATTGTGCTCACGTGATAGATTTGGACCACCTGACATAATGCATTTGAACATTTCGTTGTCTTAGAAATACGAATGAAGGTGTGGTAAATGGAGGGAAAGTTAAAAGTTCAAAAGTCAAAAAATCGGACCACACCACATGCAGTAATATTTTTTTTGTGTGATAGTATAAAATAGAGAGTATCTCGCTTTTACTTTTTGGTCGGGAGTGTGGCTGTCTTTTGAGCATTATAATTAACTTTTTAATTAGTGGATAAATATTCTTATTAGGGTCATGATGACTGACTTCTCGTTACGTCCATCTATATCTCAGTAGCATTTTTATAGCCATTATTAAAACTTGGAGCAAGTCAAATAAAATAATCAGTAAGACTTTTTGATCGACAACCAACCATTTATTTGAATTCAAAACTCGCAAGGCTCTGATTATCTAATAATCACATGTTGTACCTAATTCAAATGAAATTATCATTGACTGATGATTCGACAAAAAATAGTAGTAGTAATCAAGGTTATGGAGAAACAAACTTTAGTAAAAAAAAAGTTTTCATAAGTGTTTAAGAACGTGTCGTCAAATGATTTAGTAAATCATATGAAATCTTTTCAAGCACAAAATTAATTGTATTTTTGAATTTTTTTTTTTTTCAAAACAAAAACAAAACCTTATTTTGTGGTATCCCTTATATATTAATCAAGAAGTGTTACGATATGTTTTTATAGTCATGTGACATTATTACGATGATTGTTAGAATCTTTAGAAAAATATGGTAGTTCGTCTAAACATATATTATATTTTTTATTAAACTAACTATCAAATTAATTATATAAAAGATTATTTTCTATTATTTCATTAAGTAAAAGCTAAGAAATTACATAATATGGTTAACAAATATATGACAATTAATAATTTTGAATAATAAAAATTTGATAACAATGTTTGTATACTCCATCATTTTGTTTAGTTTTATATTCGGAAAAAAGTTTATCACCTACACGAAAATTACCCTAATATGATGGAAATCATCCAATGTTTCAGAATATGTTAACAACTACACAATGTTTATGTTAATACATACCACATACATAAAGTAAATGATTATATGGTGGGAACATCAAAATCGGATTTAATTGATTTTAAGAAAAGTTTATGAGGTCAAACAGTAATTAATCAGAAAATCAAATTTAAAACCAAAAAATTAATTTTTAGAAAAATTAATTGTGTACATTGAATTTTGATTGGATAAAAATTATAGAAAATAGTTGACAACAAAAATAAGATATATATAATTGAAATTTAATATATTTTAATATTTATGAAAACTTTAAAAATATGAAGACAATAACTTTTATATAGTCTATCATATTAATTTATAATAGAAATATTTTAAGGAATTCATATTTTGGAGTTTTAAATTAGAAATAAATTTTAGTTGACGGATTGTAAATATATTAACAAGATGAATTATATTAGAAATTAAAGAAAAGAAATGCTATGTCTCATAACACTTACAATTAACATCATAAAATTATGAAATATCATTTACAAATATATTACTCCTATCAATAATTAGAATGATATAACATACATAAACATTATAATTTTTTTAATAGTATCGTAGTTTGACACACTGTTTATGAATACTAAATCTATAATCTTACCTATTAATACTAAAATAACATGATGTTTACATAAACAATATGTATATGTTATTTGTATATATATATGTATATCTGATTTTTTTTTTGTAAACATCAACATTTTTTTTGTAAACATTATGTCAACATAATCTTATAATATTAAAATTTATGTAACATTCATTCTCTTTGACTTCTAAAATAATTCACCTTTTTAATATATTTACAATCCGTCAACCAAAATTCATTTCCAAATTAAAACCCTAAAATATGAATTCCTTAAAAAAATTATATTGGAAATTAATATGATAGATTATATCAAAGTTATTGTCTTCATATTTTTAAATTCTTCATACATATTAAAATATAATAAATTTCAATTATAAATATATTATTTTTATTATCAACTAATTTCTATAATTTTTACCCAATCAAAATTTAATGTACACAATCAATTTTTATAAAACATAGTTTTTTGGTTTTAAGTTTAATTTTCTAATTAATTACAGTTTGACCCTATTAACTTTTCCTAAAATCAATTAGACCCGATTTTGATGTTCCCACCATATAATCATTTACTTCATATATGTGACATGTATTAACATAAACATCGTGTAGTTATTAACATATTTTGAAACATTGGATGATTTCCATCATATTAGGGTAAACTTCGGGTAGGTGACAAACTTTTTTCTTTATATTCTTAAAAAATAATCAATCACATTAAGAATATAATAAAAATTTAGATTTTTTCTTATATGCTATATTTTAAAATTATTTAAAGGATTATATATTACTAAGACCTTTAAAAATCCACAATGAAATTTCTGTGATCAATAGTTTAATTTTTTGTTATAACAAGAGACAAATGATCATGAAATCATATAAATATGAAGTTTCATTTAATATATATTAATATTAAGTATATATTAAGATTAAATATATATTAAGATTAAATATATATATATATATATATATATATATATATATATATATATATATATTTAAGTATAATTTAAATTAAAATATAGATAATATATAAAATACATAAACATATTAATTTAAAATTTCCATTGAGTATGAAACTTCAATTAATAAATATTCATATTAATAAAATTAATATTTTTGTTACAACAAATATAAAAATGTTAATAAAATCATATGAGTACGAAATTTCAAATAAAAATATTCATGTTAAAATATACTATATATCTATATCAATATCATTTAATTTTAATTATATACCATATAAAATAAATAAATTATTATATTGATTTTTTGCCAACAAAAATTATTGTAAATAAAAAGAGAGTTTATTTTTATTTATGTGCTTACTCTAGTTTAATTTTATACGTAATAGTTATTCGTTTTTCAATTATTCAATATATTTATTATTGCATAATACGTAACTGAATACAAAATAAATAATAATATGTATAAATAATGTGTACACATAACTATTGTTTATTCTTCGCAAACGTGGATTTCAAATATTATTTTATCTTATCATTTCAAAAATATAATTCTTCATATCTAAGTGAGACGATGAATTATAATATTTGGGTGATATATTTGAAGTCTAATGTAAATTAAATAAGTTTTAAAAAATACATCAACAAACATGATCTTATTCATCAACCTTATATTGATGGTCCATAACTATATGTTTGTGACTTATGACATGATAGTTGAACGATCAAACTTAATATTTAATGAGTATTATTATATAAATTCTAGCATAAGCGCACGGATAACCACTTAATATTAAAGTCTTCCAAAAATAAGGGGTTTGTTAGTGTAATTTATAAAGTCTCATGGTTGTATAATTTATTTTCTAAAATTTTCTGTTACTATTTTCTTTCCAATAACTTTATTTTGTAAAGTTAAGATTAGGTACACAACACAAGCAACAAACATTCTGATAAGCAACATGGACAAAATTCTAAAGAGGAAGAAGACGATCGACTATGGCCTGCAGGAACAAGATCTCTGCATCATCTTAACATCCACCAATCGCAATTAAGTTTTCTCCTTGTTAGGGCCTTCCCATTTGGACTCTTGTTAATTACTCTCCTAATCAAGAGGTTTACTTTAAAAGTCATAAAGAAAAAAACATTTGAACCAGAAAGTAATTAGTGAACATTGATGTATTAATGGCTAGGGATACTAACTTGGTTGTTTCACATTAAATAGTAAACGGTGAACTCGTGTGACAGATGAGTTATGAGTATTACTAGAATAACTGTAAACAAATACCATTCCAAAAATAACTTAAAAGAACTTTAAAAAAAATTCAAACTTATTAATGTATTGTAATTAATTATTTTTTACATTTGACCAATAAATTTTAATAAACTCAGTTACTTTTTTTTAATTTACATTAATATTATTAAATAATACATAAAAAGACAAAATATATTTTTTAAATATGAATCTTATCAAAACAAGTAACAAAATATAGTTATTTACTAAAGCTATGTTTATGTTCGCTAATAAATTACTCGATAAATTTAAATCAATAGCTTAATTTAAAAAAGTTGAATTTAATACTTTATTCTTTTTTATTTATTAAATATGCATAAAATTTTCAAAATCTATTTTTGTAAAACAAATTTTATTCTCAAAACATTTATATTTGTGGACGGATGAAGTGTTTAAAGTACATATTTAAACACAAATTAAAATATTAATGTCATAAAGTTTTTTTCTTTTTTTTTCCTTTAATTATTATAATAATGTGTCTGCTACTCTTCTTTATCGTGTAAACCACACTACTAGCTCTCCGTCTGTTCACTAACCAAAGACACTCACTTTCCTTTACCCAAGAGCGGATTTCACCATCTCGATCTTCTCTCCGAGCTTCTACTCTTCCTTGAAGAATCTTCCCAGGTCCATTCTCAACTTTCTTTCACTTAAATTTTTATTAAAAGATTCGAACTTTATGCTCATGCTTGTCTTCTGGGTTTCTTGCAACTTAGAATGTAAGACAACAACAAAGAAGAGAACATGAGTTAATTCGATAGGGTGTTTGTGGGTTTGTTTCAAACTTCTTCATAGATAGTTCACCTGTCATGATCTGTTCGTTTTCTCAAGAAAGAACTCTCCTTTCTTGTTTTATGGATGATAGTTGTAAAATCCAACAAAGAAAGAAACAGTAATATTTGTTTTTTTCCAAATTTTGGGAGATATTTCATATATATATTTAGATATTATCTCTATATTACTGTATCTTACTGGAGTTTAATAAAGTTTGAAGCTTTGAACTTGAAGATGTATCTCTCCTTTGGTATAGTCTTGACCAATTCCCTTGGAAACTTTCTAAAGAAAAAGAAACTCTTTATATGCATCTATTGCTTTAACTGTTGATCTTTGTGTTCTCTTGACTTCAGTTTCACAGATGAGAGGAAGATGAAGCAGTCCTAAGAAGACTCAAAGACTTTCAAGGTTGTGTCTGCTAGTGGGATTTGAAAACATGGGGAAGGAAAATGCTGTCTCTCGTCCTTTGACTCGTGCCTTTGCCTCTGCCTTGCGCGCTTCAGAAGCCACTTCTAGTGCACAGAATCAACGGAGAGCAAACACAAAAAGACCAGTCTCGGAGGATAAGAACATCACTGCACCACCCAATAAGAAGAAGAAGCGAGCGGTATTAGGAGATATCTCAAATGTTGGCTTCATTGCAGCTAAACTTGAGGTTGTTAAAAGTGAAACATGTTTTCTTTGTTAATGTGAAAGTAAAACATGCATCTCTGAAACATGGGTTTTGCAAACATCAAGCAGGTAAAGAAAGGATCGGCTGTTATCTCAGAAGCCACAGATCTTCAGTCCAGGACCGATGCAAAAGCTGAAAGGAAACATGTAAAGAAAGGAAACTGTAATGAGAAGTGGAGTTTTAGATTGCCACCAAGAGTTCCTGAAAGATCAGCTTCTACAGGTGATTTTACAAAACACAAATTTTAGGTCTATAATGATTAATAAACTTTTTTTTTTTTGCAAATGGTTACAGTTGGGAAAAGTGCTGTTATTGGTAGTTCAGTTGCACTGGATATCCCAAAAGTTGTGGACATTGATTCTGATGACAAGGATCCTTTACTGTGCTGCCTCTATGCCCCTGAAATCTACTTCAATTTGCGTGTTTCAGAGGTAATTCATAGGCTTGATAGTCTTCAAAGTTCAAAGTTTGATTCATTGTGCTTCTGTTTCACTTCTCTCGTAGCAGCTTAAACGGAGACCGGTTCCAGACTTTATGGAAAAAATACAGAAGGATGTCACTCAGTCCATGCGGGGAATTCTAGTTGATTGGCTTGTGGAGGTTAGTGATTAGTGTTCACTCCTGATGCCAACTTTTGCAGCTTCTATGACTGTCTAAGGTGGTCACAAAGGTTTCATCTCAATCACAGGTCTCTGAGGAATACACGCTTGTACCTGACACTCTTTACCTCACAGTGTATCTCATAGACTGGTTTCTCCATGGAAACTACTTGGAAAGACAGAGACTTCAACTCCTCGGCATCACTTGCATGCTAATTGCCTCGTAGGTTCCTCTTCCAAGCCCACTAGTAAATCTCGTCTCAGATGCAAATCAAACTTAACTTTGTTTTTTTGTTTCTCCCTTTAACTTTACAGGAAGTATGAGGAAATCTCTGCGCCACGCGTTGAAGAGTTCTGCCTCATGACAGATAACACCTACACAAGAGATCAGGTATACCGAGAACGCTCTCTTTAACACCTCAAATAAAGTGTTGCAATGTACTAATGTTTTGAATGGGAACGTGGAATGCAGGTCCTGGAAATGGAGAACCAAGTACTTGCGCATTTCAGCTTCCAAATATACACTCCCACTCCAAAAACGTTCCTAAGGAGGTTTCTCAGAGCAGCACAAGCCTCTTACCTGAGCCAGCGCCTTGAACTGGAGTTTCTAGCCAGCTACTTAACGGAGTTGACGTTAATAGACTATCATTTCTTGAAGTTTCTTCCTTCCCTCATAGCTGCTTCAGCGGTTTTTTTAGCCAAATGGACATTAGACCAATCAAACCACCCATGGGTCTGTACTGTTGCTTCTCATTCTTTATTTCCAGACACAGTTTAGTTCCACAAATCTTGGATCTTTAACTTCTTTTTGGTTGTCTTTTCCCTTATGCAGAATCCAACACTTGAGTACTACACAACGTACAAAGCATCAGAGCTGAAAGCATCTGTTCATGCCTTACAAGATCTGCAGCTTAACACCAAAGGTTGTCCTTTGAGTGCTATACGCATGAAGTATAGGCAAGAGAAAGTAAGTTTAAACCACATGCTATACCCGGTTTGGTATCACAAATATATATTTTTTTTCATCCTCATAAGAGTTACTTTTTGGATTTGCAGTTCAAATCTGTGGCTGTTCTCATGTCTCCAAAAGTACTTGACACACTATTCTGAAGGAGTAAACCGAACGGTTTAATTCCTAACCGATAATAAATCTGTAACATTGATGGTCCGGTTCGTCTTCCTTCATCTTTGTTCTTTTTGTTCATAAAACATATCCCACTTCCCACTTCACCTGATTAGAATTCGGTTTAGCTTGGTTTAGTTTGATCTGGTGTTTGGTTCTTCCAAACCCGGTTTCATATTATTGGTAACAAGAGGTTATTTTAATTGTAACGAGAATGTACATTTTCCCCCATTTTGAGGCAATGTTGACAATTTTGGAAGCTATATTATTTTTGGGTACAAAGTCCTGTAAATATTTTACACCATTAAATTGTATATATATATATAATTTTTTTTATCAATTATTGATATTGCATTGTTATCTAAATCTGTAAGCTATGGGAACTACATGTAGACTTCAGTCTTGTAACGAAAAGATGAATGACCATATATAAAAGAATACAATTTGTCTAATGTGATGAAACATATGTTGAATTTTTCAACGAGTTTTACTCTCTTTTTTTAATATAGATATTTTGTAATATAAACGAAAGAATCTATACTTGAGAATTATCTCCTGAAATTTATTTTTGGATCACTGGATTTATAGGTTGGACCGTTGATCCATAAATATAAAATCGTTGATATAAATGTAAACATTTTTTAATGAAATTTTTCATCACAAAATATTTTGCGGTTTCAAAGCACGAATCAAAATGTAGTTATATATTATAAACCAAAACCGATCGTAAACTGGTTCTAGACCAACCAGATACTAAACCGACATGGAACGGTTGACCTAAAGCTTGCCGGAACAGAGGCCGCGATCACCATCACATCGCAAGACGGGAACCCCGACACGGAACAGAACCACGACACCCTAGACTAGTTCACCGGAAGCCAACCATCACATCGCAAGACGACCCTTCTCCTTCGATCTAGCGCACCCCACTAGAGGTGAGATGGTCACGTACATGTAATCATCGCAAGAGTTTTACTCTTTTAATCTATGAAAAATATTTATATTTAAAGCTACCTAACATTCATGTGATTATTAGAAATCATTTCGTTACTGATCTCTTCATAATCCTTAACCTCTTGCATGATGCAACAAACACTCTGCACATAAATAATTTCATAATAATTAGTAATAAATCAAAAGAAATGTAATCATTTAATTTTGTCTAATTGAAAACATACTCCCAAGGAACATCACCAGCAAGCATCCAATCTCCATCTTTATCTTCATATATTGGAATGCATTCACTTTCCTTCAATGTATCATCTTCATTTCATATATAATAATATAAACATTTTGTTAATATCATGTTTTGATCATTAATCATTGATTAAAGACTAAGAAGAAAACTAACCAAAGTTGATAAAGCTCCGTCTACACTCACTTTCACGTACGAAGAAGTCGTCATCCCTTCGAGGCTGTTCTTTCTCCTCAAGGAACAAACCGGTGATGGACTCACCGGATACCGGAAGACCTAGCCGTAGTTCGGTGATTTCGAGTCCAAGATTACTCTCATTAGCCATTTTGAATTTGTTTTCTTCATTTTTTGTTTTGTTGGGCGTTTTATATGTTTTCATGAGAGCTAAGAAGGGTTACCTTAAGAGACAAAGCTCGTTTAGCATTTGTTAATCTTGTCGGCCCCATACGAAGATCTTGTCGAAATATAAAGACATTTCTTTGCCCGCTTCGTGTTCAAAGGTCGACAATATTGGTCCGTTTGATCCGACAGATCAGACGGCTATGATTTAGTTACCGAAAAAGTGGGGTTCCTTTCTCAGCCGTTAGATCATAAACACAATACTATATAATTAAACATCCCATGTTATATATGTCTGATTTGATATGTCTCCGGTTATTTAAATCAACGACATAAAAGTATAGCACCATATCAATGTGTGGTCGACTGTATAATAACGTACGTATTTTATTTACTCATGTCTCTCGACAACCGAACATGTTTTACTCATGGGTTTAGGTCAAAGACAAGTCTGAACATCCCAATGAAAAGTTATACTTTGAAAATTCTCAATATATATATATATATATATATTTATGTATATATATATATATATACATAAATTTTCATTTTAGAATTAAAAAATATTTAAATTGGTTTCCTGTAAAATTAAAAACCACATAATTAAATAATAATATAAATATATGTATATATATGTAAAACTTTTCATTGGAGATCTTTTATATACGCACACGAAGCTATGATACACCTACATAAAGTTTTTAGTGTTTTTTTTTCTACACAATACATTCAAAACTTTATATATCGTTCTTTAATAAGAAGAGAACATGCAATCCAAAATTAATAAACGCTCGATACTTTTGGTTATTCATACATGTGCCCGATACTTACATTATTTACAAAATTAGTTGAGACTTCTGATATTCACACACTTGCACCATACATTAGTTATTTACACACTTGCACTATACTTTTGTTATTTACATAAGACCTCAAAGCTAAATATTTTATTAATTCCAAATGCTAACTGAGTTAACAGGAATATAATATTACACATATTATCGATTCATGTAATTGATGTTATGCATTGTATACCTCGATACTTTTGTTTATTACGGTAAAATTACAGAACCCAAAAAAAATATATATATATTTCCATTTTCCGGCAGATATTTCCATATCTTTTGTATCTAGCTTGTTCATTTTTGGAATGTGCATATGTATAGTAAAATAAGCTAGATTTCCATTTGTGTTTAAGTTAAGTTTACATATACGCATTATAGGGTTCCTCGACCATGTAGAATGTATATCCTCGACTGGCTTTCGCCAACTAATAATAACACAAAAGTGGACAACTCTACAACACTTTGTGACAATGGAGCGTGAAACCCACAATGATAATGATCAGTACATCATCGACATTCACAACGATGACGATTCTTCATCAAGTTCGTCTCTGTCTACGCACGAGGAAACGTCAAACAGTGGCGAATATAGGTTGAGTGTGGGAGGTGCAACTGCCCACCATGAATTTTGTAAGTTAGTGTAGTTTTGCACATAGTTTTAGTAATGTTTATTTTGAAAATTTCTCAATAAAGGTATTAAACAAAACAGTTACTATAATTCTGTTTTGGATCAAATTTATTTGTAGATCCGACATTGAAGTCCGATGAAGGCTCAAGTTCATGTACGATTGGTTGGAATTCGATTGAGTTTGTATTCACTTCTGTCCAGATTATTGCAACGTTAGTAGTTTGGATTCTATCAAAAGACGAACATCCACAAGCACTACTGTTAGCATGGCTCATTGTTTACAATTGTGGCTGTATTACCGGTACGCTCCTTCTATCTTGGCGCATATATAACCAAGTTGGGGAATATCCAGGGACAAGGTATAACAATAACTCTTGCTTTGTCTTATAAAATAAAGATTTATATTTATATTTTTTTTTTCTCAACCAAACCGATATTGGTGGCAGAGTGGATAGGGTGGTGGAACAAGTGAAGATTGGGCTAGAATGTTTCTTTGTTTTGTGGTTAATTTTGGGACTTTTTTGGATTAGTTTTGGCAACTCATCTCTGTCTGATGCTCCTAATCTCTTCAGGTTTGGCTAATAACCATGTCCCAAGAGATAATTAATTAAACTCTAATTAATTGTTATACTCACTCTTGTCTTCTTGGTCATCCTTTGTAGGTTATGTATATCTTTCATTGGTTTAAGCTGCATTAGGTCTTCTGTTGCATTACTTCTATCATGTGCAGGTATATCTGCCTCTTCTTGTTTAGTATTGTTCAAAAAGAGTTTAGAATAATTAGATCTCATAGATATTGAATAAATAATGAGATAAAATTATATAGATTCTGAAGAGAAAGGTCAAGGAGGTGGATTTGTATTTCAGGGACCGGTTACTGATGATGTGAGTATTTACCATTATCATATCATATTACTCTAAAACCTTTTTTATGACTATTTTAGTGGTGAAACTATGCAGTCTTGTTGCATTTGCTTGGAGAAATTTGGAGAGAAAAAGAGAGCCATAAGGAAACTTGAATGCTCACACATGTTCCATTTAGATTGTATAGAAGGATGGCTGAAAGTGAAAAGCACATGCCCTCTCTGTCAATCCCTGGTCGAGGGATGATGATAATAGATTTGTCGATGGGACTTAACCATTTACGTGGAGACAACTGAGACATGTTTACCATACACGAATTTTTTCTAAGGCTTGACATATTTGATTCTTTTTATAAATTTTGATTTGAGACACGTTGTATATATCAAATACAGTTACCAGACTGAATCTTCTCCAACAAAACCATATGGTGGATTAGAGGTAGGACCATGATTTCTACTATATATAATGATAAAAATATAAATAAAGTATACAATACTTGATACCAAAATATGATGAACAAAGAATGATTTTGTGTGGAGGCGAGACAATCATTCCTTAATTCTTTAATTGTCCGTAGTGTGACGGTATTTATTCAATCAAAATCTGAGGATACAAACACACTTCAACTATTCCGCATCACTCAGAATAGAACCTAACGAACTTATTTTTATATTGTACTCTCATACACAAAATAAATAAATAAAATACTAGCATAACTATTATAAGTGGGAGAATTGAATTTTTTCTTTGTTCTTGGATGTATCAGATTTCTTGGTACATGAAATGAGAAGAATATGGTTTGATTTTATAGCCAAAAACTCAATGACCATTTTCCATTAAGTGAAAGAAATTTTGTTTTCAATGAGAATTCATTCTCTACTTAATGACATTATTATTTTTATGGTACAAAAAATAATTAATATTTTAAGTTACAAAATTTAACTAAATGAGATAGATATTTATTGACTTGTTAACAATATTTTACAAATGATTTTCAGTAAAAGAAATTAATCTTTTAGATCGTAAGCCTATTTTTTTGAATTTCGAACCCGAATTTGAACTCCGTCCAATTCTCTCATTTTTCATTTTATTTTCCGAAGTAGGATATTTCACAAATGTTCTATTTTAAACTTTACAAGTAACCTACTTGGATGTTCCTTTCTCATTTAAACCTACTCCGATTTTGACATGTATTTACACTGTTTCATAGTGTACAACATCCGGTTCACGAACGTCTTCGTTCAAAAACTTATAAAAAAATGGTTTTAAACCATTTCGTCTAAAACGAGTTCCAACATTACATTATGTCTGTGTAATACTTCTTTATTTTTTGCTCACCTATATATTGTTGTAATACTCTATATCTTCTTAATTGTGTAAACCCCATGTCTCATTCACTGAATCATCTCTTCTCGTAGTCAAAACTGTGAAAAAGTTTATAAGAATTAAGGTCAGCTCAAACTGAGTCACGTTACCGGTTTGGCATTGGTCCATCCCGGTACTGATTTGGGTATAAAACCGAACCGGTTTAGCTAGGTTCTATCGAGATTCTAAAGACTGCAATTACAACAGCAAGTGGACGTGCCGGAGTGGTTATCGGGCATGACTAGAAATCATGTGGGCTTTGCCCGCGCAGGTTCGAATCCTGCCGTTCACGCTTTTTGTTTTTTTTTCCTTCCTTCTCCGTTATCATCCCGCTTACCAAAACATTTCAATTTTCAAAATTTCATAACCTCTCTCTGCCTCATCGGGATCTAGCTCAAGTCCAATCGGCGGTGAATTTTCCGGTGGTTACTGGTTCAGCTAGCTGATCTGTGCCGGAGCTCACAACTCTATAGTCAGGTCTAAAATCCATGTCCGTTCCTCTTCTTCCTCCTCCTCTTTATCGATCAAACGATATACAGCAGACGCATACTCTCCTTGAATCCATGGTGAAATCCTTCTCTATTACTCTGATGCATTAGCTAGTAGTGAAATCGTATTCCTGAATCGTTTCCGCTGAACTGATAGATATTAGGTTTCTATTTGATCCCTCGTACCAAATACTTGATCTATCAGCGTTTGAATACATGTTTGATCTTGAGGTTCTCTTAATAGTTCAGATATTTAGCAATTCCCAGAAAGTTTAACATCTCTGGTGACGGAGAACCGTCAAATTTTGACGGCGTATCTCTCGCTTCCCGTCAATTGCATCGCAGATCCGATGATGCATTACAGCTTAGCGGTTGCTAAGTAAATAAGCTGTAGTAGATTGTCTGCTAATGAATTATATGATGAAGTGATAGTACATTGGTTTCAGTTGTTAAGAAATGTAGAAGGAGGTTTAAACTGCATAACAAGTTCAATTTCTCGAACTAAACTATCTGCTGTCAAATCCTTGTCTTTTAATCTCACAGCCTTTTGAAATTCACGCAAAGGCTATCTTAGATGAAAGCTCAGAACTTTTGAAGCAAGGCGTTGGAACTAGTGTAGCATCCGAAGATACGAATGTTGGTGTTAAGATGAATCCTATCCCAGATAAACGAGAAAGAAGACCGGAACTAGAACGTAAGCGAGAGCGAGGACACTTTACTTTCAAGCCTACGTTAAGGTAAAGATCAGTAATCGATTTAGTAGAGCGACGACTCTTTTTCTTTACTGAGTTATGTGAAGCTTATACATTTCTTGTTGCAGTGAATCACCTCAGAAAGAACCAAGCTTTGATCCTAGTAAATATCCAAAACCTGGAGAGTACTTTGCTGCGTATGAAAGATTTCTAAGTGAGTTGCACCTTCTTCTTTTTTTTAATGTTCATAGCCTTACCTTGTTTATTATGTAACTATCATTCAAATATAATTTCTTTTCGGTGGTCTTGAAACAGTTGCTCAACGAGAATGGCAGAAGCAGACTGGGACCCTTGTAACAGATACACACCAGAACCAGCCATCAAGGCGCCCTCGCAGACCAGAACCTCCAGGGTATGTACTACGAGCAACTCTGTTACTGCATGTTCGAGTTGTTCCATTTGCATATTTTGCTATTTTTTTCCCCTTGATACTTAGAATTTCAAATTGCAGGAGAAAACGAGGTGTATATAAGCATACTTATACGGATAGTTATCTTATCGGCCTGAAAGATTCAGAAAAGGAAAACCCCGTTCCTTCTGAACAAAGCTTAGAGAGGAACACTGCTGCACATGTTAAGACTGCGGAGAGGGAAGTAGATGGTGAGTGAGCACTTGTAGCAGGAAAGTATGTCATGAGCTTCAATTTTGTTTGATCATGTTCCCTACCATTTTGTTGAGTCTCTAATAGCGTTGAGCCACAATTTTGTTTAATCGTGTTCCCTACCATTTTGTTTAAGTCTCTGATAGCGTTGAGCCATTGTGTTCTGCAGATTCAATCGAAGACACAGACAAGAAGAACTTAGAGAATATTTTGACTGAGTTGCTTGCTTGCTCTCCGGATGAGCTTGAGGGGGATGCTGGTGTTAAGCTTTTGGAGAAACGCTTAAATATCAAGCCCATTAATAAGCAAATGCTTTCTCTCCCTGAATTCCCAGATGTTAGAAGAATGGACTTGAAGGCAAGGAACCTATCAAAGCCAAGGACTGCGCTGTCAAATATACAGAACCTGCTCAAAGGGATCAACAGTGATGCGACTCGAAAAAATAGCCCGACATCATCATCAAATCCACTAGAGAATCACTTTCTGGTTCCGGACAGACATCATTTGCTTCCAGGAGATCGACAGCCTAGAGAGGTTGATATAGCAAAGGATTTGAATGGCTGTTTCAGACCTTCAGTGGCCAACGATGCTGATAAAATTATAACTAACGCATCTCCATCTAATGTTGCCACCGTACACGTTGCTAGCGATTTCAACAGCTCAGTGCAGAAGAGTTCCTGTGAAGGTGGTTCTGATACTCATTCTGGCATCCATAGATCTCATTCAAGTCCAGATAGGAACGCAGATAATATCATGGGGGATAACATCACAAACCTAAATTCAGCCACGTTAGAGGTGAATGTAGATATGGAAACATATGGAAATGAGGGAGATGTGACCATGAATGAAAGTGCAGCAAACATAAACACTGGGAGAAGAGAAATCGATGCTGATATTAATGAAGAAACTGAACAGTTAGACAACATGGTTAGTTTCTCCTTTATACATGACTTTTATCAACATATTTGCATCTCTTGTTGGTTACATCTCTTGTGGCTTTGTTTGTGATATAGGCGGAATATGCATCTAAAGAGGATTCAAGAATGGAATCTTTTACTGTAGAAGAGGAAAGCATCCCATATCAGCACGGTATAATAATAACCTTTTCCACCTTCAAACTACAGTGAAATCTCAAAAACTAAACAAGCAAACTAACATATCTCCTTACTTCACTTGGACATATCCATTAACAATATCAGTTCACTTATAAGTTGTGACTAAGTTTTTAATTATGTCATTATTTTGCCTATAGATGTATCCTCGAAATCTCCAAACACAACTCGTGAACAATACAATACAATGGATATATCCATCGAACATGAGGTGCACATGCAAGGACAACACGGAGAGGAAAATGACAACACAGAGACCTCTGGTGGACTTCAAGTGGCATATGCTCAGGTTAGATCCCCATCATTGTCTATTCACTTCTGTGTGACCTTGATACTAAGTGGAGGTCAATTCATCTTCATATGGTCTCAATTATTATACTCAGTTTCATTGATTCTTATTATGTTTATCCTTTGCAAACCACTAAAGTTTTTTTTTTTAACAGTAGTGTTATAGCGGATCCTTATTTTAAAATCCATGTTTAAAGTAACTCACTGAAGAAGATCGTTAGATTTTGTTATTTTTCAGGTGTTGTGTGCTGTTAATAGGGTGTATATTTTGTTTTAGGCTAGTTCAAGTATGAGCTTAATTAACAAAACGAATATGAGAGTTCTTTATTGACTTCTTTTCAGCAGGAGGCTCTTAACACTTCACCCAAACAAAGAAAAAGAGGATCTTATGATAGCGATATGAAAAAGCGAAGCAAAACCGTGCATGGTGAGAGTGAAAGGAACAAGCAAACGAAAACATTATCACATGGAAGTGGAGCAAAGAAGCAAACCAAAAGAAAACCGAACGAGAGAAAGGAAAAGAAGCAAATGAAAACACTAACACGTGAGGCTAAAATGTTCTCGCGCAGGAAAAGCCTTGCAGGTAACGTAGACTTGGCAAAGAAACTGATCTATCGATTGAAACATACTAAACTGACTCTCTCTTTGTTGTATTGTTTTGGCCTCTCTCGAAGCTGCTGGTACTAAATGGGAAAATGGTGTCAGACGAAGTACAAGGATTAAGTCGAGACCACTTGAATACTGGAGAGGTGAAAGATTCTTATACGGTCGTATCCACGAGAGTAAGTCGCGTATTCGTTTCTTCACCACATCCATTTCAATCCGAATGCTACTCCAATTCATTAATTTTGTCTTTGTTTTGGAAGGTTTGACTACTCTTATCGGCATAAAGTATGAATCTCCGGGGAAGGGCAAAAGCGAAAGACACGCATTGAAGGTGAAATCGTTTGTCTCTGATGATTACAAAGAGCTGGTTGATTCAGTCGCCTTGCACTAATCATATGGGAAGAGTGGTCAAAGCAAAGACCTCTATTACATATGATGTTTATCACTTTGGGTTCAAAACCTGTCACTCTCTTTCTTTTCAAACCGTAACTATCTCAACTTTCATTTGGTTTCTTCCATGTCGATAAGTGAAGTTGTCTTTTGTCACGGTGCTTACTGATTAGTCTTAGGTATCCTTTTTAGTCCCCACATCTCTCGCTTAAAATGCCTGACTTGACTATATTATTAGATCAACCTTATCAAGAGAACCTCACTTTGAATATCTAAATCTGTAAAGTGATTATTTTATTTATATTTTTATTAAAAATTTCAATTTTAATTTTGAAAAGACATAAAACCACTGAAAAATAGACATATGGACATAAACTATTTTGACAATATCTGTAAGGGTCTAAAATTGAGATACTATGTTCTATCTTTATTTTGCTTTTATAATTTTATATTATTAATTTTATTAGATACTTTGAGCAAGAACTCCGTTGAGGGAAATGCTCTTACAATCTCTTAGTCAAATATATTATACTCTATATCACTTTTTTTCTTGAAATATCTTAGAAAAACATTAAAAAAAAAATTCACAAAAATAGTCTTCAAAAATGACCAAACTAGATTTTATTAAATAGTATAAATATAAATTTATATGTTTTGAGTTAACTAATCTATATTTATAGTTTAGAGTTATGGGGTAAAGTTTCAGAGATGATTTTAAAATTAAAATTAAAATTTTCAAGATAAAAATGGTATTTCGATTATTTTTAATGGTTATTTTTGATAAAAACTTAAAAGACTATTTCAGAAAATTATCCTTTACAAAGTGCTATTTTATAATTTTAATATAATTTATATTTATTTTTAATTTAATATTAATTACAAAATATATTGATATTACAATTTTATTTGTCTTAAATATTGATTAAACATGTGTAATTAAAAAAATATAAATATATTTATATTATTTTATAATATGTGTGAAAATATTAAAGTGATATTATTTATGAAACGGAACGAATATTAGTTATAAGTTAGGGTGTTTATTTGATCTAAACTGACTAACCTAAATTAAATCGTGGGTCAAGAAACCGATTTTTCTAATAAATGGTCCACGGATATAATCTTCAAAATTCCAAGTTTGAACTTTGAAAATACATGTTTTCTTATTGTATTCGTTTTTGAATATAACAGATGGAATATAATATTAGGTTTTGATAACTGAAAGTATTATTAATTTAATTTGATTTTGTTTTATTTTCTTTATTAGACAGCTAGCTAACTGAGATCAGACTCAATATAAGCTTGGATTTAGTTCAATAACACTTTCTCGTTCATAAAAGAACCAAAACAGAAACTAAATATCGACTCTGATCCAATTGTCTATACATTTGTACTTATATTAGTCCCGGTGACTTGATCCACATTTCATGGATCGTGTCACGAAACTTACATTTTTTTGGGTACGATGCCAATATTGGCAATAACTCACAAATTTAGAAGAACATAATAATTGAAAATAGACCATATTACTTATTTTACACGCTTCAAATTTTTTTTTATTAACAAAAAATTAAATTATTTTTCGATTTTGTGCGTGTTATCCTTTCTTTGCATGACAATAAATGCTACATGTGAATTTTCGACTTGAGTAAATAAGCCTCTGGTATTTGTTTGCACCTTTCTTGACCTTCACCGTCCGCCTTTTACGCTTGACTTCGTGACAAAGACTGAAAGATACAAAGGAGAGACATCAGATAAAAAAAAATCAAATTAGTACTAATTAAAAATTACTCAAAATACCATAAATTAGATATCATTTTTTTAAAAAATACAATTAATCAAAAATATATTAACAATTTATATTTATATTTGGTAATTATTGTTTAAGATTTAGTATTAAAAAGTGAGTTAATTTTCTAAATATTTTATAAATATTTTTTTTAAATAGTTTAATCTATTTTCCTCGTAAATTTAAAGTATTTTAAAAATAATTATTCATTAATAATAAAAGTGATATTAAAAATTTCTTGCTAATTATCACACTAAATTTGACTGGTAATCAAAAAGGAACTCATACACATCAGCAAATTACATCACCTCGACGTAGTGGATAATATAAGAAATTAAGGTATAACAAGACACAAGTTGATGCCTACTCACGGGATATTTACAGCTTTCTGAAATTTTTTCATGTCATGTCGACCGTACAAACAAAATATGAGTCAAGTACCCTAACTATATTTATGTAAATTATTAGAATTCCATTGTCTTGTAGCTGACCAAAATATATTTGAGTTGTACAATATGGAAAAGTAAAAAAATAAAACGATGTATTGATATGGCCCATGACGTATTCTTGAGTTTTATTTTATTTTATAAACAACGTATACTAGATTTTTAATACGTAAATCAGTACCAGTCAAAATAATCTACTCTCTGTACTTTTTTCTATCAATAAAATAATTGTAGATATTTCGTTTGGTTTTATACAATAAATAATATTTTTGTTTGTTTTACTTGTTTGTTTTTTCTTATCTATGATTCATTTTTTGTATCATTTCTTTTCTTTATTGCGTTGACCTGAATAAGCAGCCGACGATGCTTCCTTTTGGATATTGGAACTTATCGTTTTTACTTTTCAATTATTGTAATCATGCATGTAGAAGGATGTAGACAATTCATTTAAAACTGTAGACTGATATGTTCATCTAAATTCGCTAGGTTCATTGTCGATCCTGAAACTTTGAACCATGTTTATAAGCTTCCAACTTAAAATTAATTGTAGACTGATATCTATTTTGATTATTTTTTTGAAGTTATTTTTATGATAAAAACTTTAAGAATGTATATTTGAAAGATTTACTCTTAATTGTATTTACATGAAAATAAATGCATGAATTTATTCAACTTACAGTACAAGTGCAGACATATATGCTCATGTAGTTAGAAGATGTGGTGGACCCTAGAACGATTCCAAGTTGCATGGAACATGCTATTTCTCCAAATCTTTTGTATTATTTCATATTTTCGAGTCGTGTATTTTTTTTATAAGTTTTCGAGTCGTGTATTATTATCGCTGATTGGCCTGAGACGTATTATCCGGGATCCGGATTCGATCTGAAATCCGTTTCGGATCCGCTCCGAAAATAGGATATCCGGAGTGCCCGGATCCAAATCCGGATAATAAAATTTCGGATCCGTCTAAACCGGATCCAAATCCGGATATCTTAATTTTTAGGTTCGGATATCCGGATCCGGATCCGTGTTTTTAAAATATATTAAATTTTTAATTTTATTAATAATTATATTTGATATATTAGTATTTATACATAAAATATCTTTTTAATATTATATTTAAAGTTTACTAATATTATATGTCAAAGATATATTCATAAATTTTGTATAAATATTTAATTTATGTTTTATTTTTAGATTTTTTCTATTTTTTTCTATTTTTTATTTTTTTTAATTATTTTTACGTATCCGGATCCGAATCCGGGTATCCGCGGATATCACAATATCTAGACGGATATCCGAAGTCCGGATACCCGGAATACGCGGATCCGGATCCGGATACTAAAGTCACGGATCCGGCGAATCTGGATCCGGATCCGGATATCCTAAAATACCCCGGATATCCGGTCCGTCCCACCCTATCGCTGAATACACATTACTTGCGTATTGTCACGTCACGCGACTGTATATGGGGATTATTTTTTGAGACATCATATACGTTAATACGTACATCCTACACTATTGAAACTACTACTCAGTGGTGGAAAGATATATAAAGTTTAACGAAGAGGCAACATAGTACAATTCTAGGTTTACAAAAGAAAAAAACATAGTACGAACAATTCTACAAATATATAAGACTAAGACGTACACCAAAACATGTTTTTATTCATTTAATTTGATTAAAGGAAACACCAGATCCTCTAATTATTGGTTATCATGTTATCTTTTGCACATACTTTTGATAATATTCTTTCAAAATGCGTAAAAGCAACAAAGAAAAGAAGGGACTAAAGAGAAGCAAATGAGAAAGGAATGGTTAAGAAAAAAAAAGGAAAATAAGAGGAAGCTCGAGTATTTAAAACTATTCATCTTTCTAGCTGTCGTTTATAACTTTATACTCTAGATACTCTATATACAACTAATGACTCAACATTTTATTGGGTAATGTTAAATAAGCTGGTGTGGTGTTGTTATTAAGCAAAATCTTACTATAAACTTAATTAGAAATATATTTTGATTTAAATAAAAAAGAGTTGCTAAAAGAAGAAAACAAATAAAAAGGTTTCATGTTGTATATCTTTTTTGTTTGTTTTAGAGCATCTTCAATGATACTCTATAATTTCATTTATATTTCATTTTAAAATAAAATAGCTCTATTATAAAGTTAGATTTCTTCCAATAGTTTACTTTATAATATAGTGGAATATAGATGAATATTGTTTTTCACTCTAAAAGATAACATTGCTCTATATTCTACTCTATTATAAATTAACTTTATTATAAAATAACCATTGGAACAAATCAAATTCTATAATAAAGTTATTCTATTTTAGAGTGGAATATAAAAGAAATTATAGAGTATCATTGAAGATGATATTTAAAAAAAATCTCATGAAGACACTATTTTACCCAAATAAATAAATAAATACTAATATTGTATATACAAAACACGGGTGTTCAAAAAAATTATATATAAAACACGTTTGGATTATGCCTACTTTTACTCTTTTTTTTTTTTTTTTTGATTAACCTGGGGGTATCCCAGGCCCATGGAGAGGTCCAGACTAATCCCCAAGGGGAGGTGCAGCCCACGGATAGACCCTCTCTCCGGGTATTCAAATGGGCCCTAAAGCATGGGTCCATATCCGTGTAAGGTGACCAGGATAATTGTGACTTAGTTTCGCGCAGCAGGTGGATCGAACCTGAAACGTGTTGGCGTCCCAGTCCCGTCTCCTTACCACTCGACCACAATCACCCGGTCATTTATGCCTACTTTTACAACAAATGATAACTTTCGACCTTTTTTTTTGAAACTGATAAACTTTCGATTATGATACGTATTTCTTGTCATTCAAATGGCATTTTTTGTCAAAAAAAAAAAGTCATTCAAATGGCATCTATCAATCTACGCAATAGTCGTATAATTACAAACCATTCATAACTTGTGTGCCCCAGTTCAATAACCGTCCATGTTTTAATTATTTGATATTGACAACATTAGTTATGGATATTAACGTATAAAAAAACCATTTGGGTGCCTCTTTTTTTTGTTACCATGTCTTCGTGAATAATCGAGCCACATGGGATCACATGGTGACCTACGTTAAACTATTTCGAATATTTTAACTATCATATTCTCAGCAGGAACGTCTAATAGTACGTGCAAATAGAAAAACAAATTAAGTTTGACTTTTAAAAAAAAAAAGACTTTTCTCTCCCAACCAATTAGGGTTTTCCTGTGAACCTCCTCCGCCGCCGTCGGTGTGGCCTCTCGCCCACCGACGAGAACACTCTTCTTTCTCCCTCCTCTTCCTTTCTTCCATGGGTCTGTTGTTTCTTTGTTCTTTTTCTCCGTTGCTCCTTCCTCCGCCTCCAGAACCGCCGCCACTCGTGTTTCTCCTAGATCTGCTAGTCGAGTGCTCTCACCGCGTCCTTTCCGTTCCTCCCCACACATCGTACATGTCTCTGTTCCTGTGGCGCTTCTTCGACCCTACAGTGACGCTGTTGTCCGTCCACTTAGTAACTGTACCGGTTTTGGTGGTGTTCGTTGTTGTGGCTTTCTGTCACTCCTTTACTGCAGTATGCAGTTTCAATTCCGGGGTCTATCCGGCTCGTTCTAACTCTGTCAAGTCTGATTTTGGTCTATTAATCTATTGGCCTCAAGTTTATCAGATTTGGGTTTATTCAATAGTACTTGATATAAAAAGTGATATGTTTTATGGTTGGAATTGTGAATCTGTGTCGTTTGCATTTGCTTCCGTCTCTTGGTTGCTCATTGTCTCAAGTTTCATAGTTCACTTGTCAAGATGTTTGGAGAGTAGGCAAAGTCTTGTGGAGAATGAGGTCATATCCTTATTTGGTTTGGGATCTCATGTCTCTGTTCTTAAGTTCTTCAGTAGCAATTATGTTGTCTTTGCTCATTCTTATACTGCAGTATGCAGGGTTATATATATATGTGTTTTAACCATGGAGAGGTATGTATTGCTTTCTAACTATTGGTGGCAATTTAGAAAGAAAAGCAACAGTGTTTGCTTCTTTACATTGGTGGAGATTTGGTTGGTCTCAGGAAGATTTGGTTGCTTATTGTCCTTGTATCATGACCTCATTGCCTTTGTTGCAGAGTGTCTAGCCCTTTTGGGCATTTCAAAGCTTGTCTGCAAATCAGACTATCATGAGCTCACTTGCCTCCTTTCAGAGAGTTGGTCTTTTGATGTTCAGTGGATCTTATTGGCTTTTCGATCCCTTATCTTATCTTTTGAAAATTCACATGTATGTCCTGTGTTTTCTTGTGGTTGTAGTATGGCAAGCTGTGCCTTTCTATTTTGTATTTCCTCCTCAGATGGAGTTTGAAACTTTAAGTTAATGGAATTGTTGTTTGACCAAAAAAAAAAGTACGTGCAAATAGAATGATTGAACATGGTCTGAATATAAAAAAAATGAAATATATAGATAAATTATGATAATTTTTTTTACAAAGTTTAGATATATGGCTAAATTTATAACTTATAATTTCAGAAAAAACATTAAACAAAATTAATAATTTTGAAAATTACTTTATTAGATCGTTAAATATACTATTAATATTTTTTGAACGGGTCTAAATTTTTTTTGAGATGGTTCTGATTCTCAGTTACATATTCTGACTTTTTCATTTTTATTATGTCATTATAGAGCATTGACTTAGATCCATATATATATATATATATATATATATATACTTTTACCTATCCGTAATACATTTTTATACTTTTACTTATCCTTAATACATTTTTATATATCCACTAATACGATAATTTCATGTATTTTATTTAAGTTCCATTAATCAATTACGTAGAACAGTTCATTAACACGCTACTTGGTTCTTTGTCGTTTAGTAATAATGGCACATGGTCTCCTCATCGAACATCCTAAGATTATCAGCTAGATAACTAACTCTCCAGCTGAAAATTTCAATACGCTACTCGTGATCAATAGTGGATTAATCACTTAACGAACAATACACACAAGTGCTAATTAATTAACTAATCACTCAAAAACAGTAGACAACCAATTAAGTTGTTAATTAATTAATCACTAAAATTGTTAATCAATTAAGCATCTCTAAATCCAACGGCTGTCGCATCATTCAGTTCTAAAATGTATCTATTGGTATAACGTCTCCGTCACGTAAACCAAAACCGCACATTGTTTCTTTAACCGATCCGATCGTTACTATCCATAGAACAACGTAAACCTTACGTTTCTATATTAAAGTTCGCATTTTCTAGAATAACCGTTACTTCGTCGTGTGGGAATCATGAAAATAATAATATTGACACAAAATAAATTCCAATATTTTGGCTTTGTAAGATAGGTATGGGGGTTTTAACTCTAAACCGAACTCTTTACCTTAATCTGAACCAAGAAAACTAAAACATGATACAAACCGTTATACAAAATAGAGATAAAGACCAAAATATATATAAATTTTTTTTGTCCCAAAAGTAGCACTAAAAGGAAAAACTGACAAAAATAAATTTTATTAAAAGATGTAAATATATATATATTTATACTTTTGAATTAACTAATCTAAACTTATGCTTTAAAGTTTATGGGGTTGAAGTTTAAAAATTGAAAAAAAAATAAAAATATTAAAATTTTTAAAATAAAAAAATTTATTTTAATTTGTTTCAAAATTTATTTTTATGACAAAGACTTAAAAAAAACTATTTAAGAGATTTTGACATTCTTCAATCTAAGACAATAAAATATAAGTTCTATTATTAACTAATTATAAAAGTCTCATTTTCAGTTTCTAGCTTCTAGAACACCTATCTCTATAAAGTGGCAACACTCTTCTCTCTCACATCATCATTCATATCACAACCTGAACACTTTTGTCTGATAAACAACACATCACATCAGTTTTTTCTTCTCTTCAACCTTGATGTTTCTGTGACAATGGAGCTTATCCCTGATCTTCCCGAAACCCTAGCCCGCGAGTGTCTCCTACGCACCTCCTACAAGCAGTTTCCTCTGATCTCCTCCGTCTGCAAAGCCTTGAAGCAAGAGATCAGTCTCCCTGATTTTTTACGACACAGGAGAGCTTCAGGACACAGCCAAGAGCTTGTTGTCTTGTCTCAAGCTCGGGTCGACCCGGTTTCACAGCTCGGATCGGGAAAAACCATCCCCACGCCCGTGTACCGGATCTCTGTTCTCGAACCGGAGTCCGGTTTATGGACCGAGCTACCTCCGGTTCCCGGAAAATCCACCGGGTTGCCTCTGTTTTGTAGATTAGCTTCCGTCGGGTCGGATCTTGTCGTGATTGGTGGACTTGACCCGGTCACATGGCGGACTTCTGACTCGGTCTACATCTTCAGCTTCTTGACTGCCACGTGGCGTAACGGGACGGACATGCCGGGTGGGCCACGGTCCTTCTTCGCCTGCGCTTCGGACTCTGAACGGAACGTGTTCGTGGCGGGTGGACACGACGAGGACAAGAACGCGCTGACGTCAGCTATTTTGTATGACGTGGCGGAAGACAGATGGGCTTTATTGCCTGATATGGGCCGCGAGCGAGACGAATGCACGGCGACTTTCCACGCTGGAAAGTTCCACGTCATCGGTGGTTACGCCACGGAGGAGCAAGGGCAGTTTAGTAAAACCGCTGAATCTTTCCACGTCACCACGTGGCGGTGGGGTCCAGAAACGAACGATTTTCTCGCTCACGGGATGTCTACATGGCCACCGGTCTGTGTAGCCAGTGAAAGAGGTGAGCTCTACGCTTGCTGCCGTCGTGATCTGATGGTGCTGAGTGGTGACACGTGGCAGAAAGTTGGGGATTTACCTGCTGACGTGTGCAATGTATCGTACATGGCGGTAAGGAGGTCCGGGAAGGTGGTAGTGATCGGTTCGGCTCGGTACGGTGAACCAAGCGTGGGGTATAATTGGGATATGAGTAATACTCGATGGGTAAAACTGGAAAAGCATAAAAAATATGAAGGCCACGTACAAGCTGGTTGTTTCTTGGAGATATAAACAATGTGGACCTTGTTCATGCCAAGTGATGCAAGATTGGTCGGTTGGTTTCTCCTAGGTGTGACTGTACAAATATTCTATACTAGATTTTAAGAAAAGGTTATAAGCTTGAACTGTAAAAAGTATTGTTGATTGGTTTTACATTTTTGTGTGTGTTTAAAGATTGTTGTGTGGTGTTACTAAAAGCTACTTAATTGGATAATTTAATTTGGTTGAATTAAGCCCAACTAAGTTCTTACTCTTTAGTATTGTGATCCACAAAAGATGAAGGCTTCAAAGGATAAAACTAAAGTATGGATGTGTTTAGTTGAAGCCCAATATAACTAAGATTAAAAAATTTAGCAACGTTAAAGCCCTTTAAGAGATAAGATGAGTGTCATGGACAATGAGCTTGGTGTTCTCCTATGATAACACAAAAAGTTTCAAATACAAAAGTGTTTTCCTGTGATGTTTTTTTTTTTGAGAAAGTTCTCCGAATAATCCGTCTAGTCGCTAGTTTTCTATAGAGCGACTAGTTACCACCTCACGATTTTTTGAACATTGAAATATATATATATATAAGAGGTTTGAACTGTCATCTTTTTCTTTTAATTTGAGTTTTTATGATTATCATCTTCCAAAAATGGGGCTAGATTATGTTATATGGTCACCAAAGCCCAACTATTTGGGTCAGTGTCAGATTAAGAATAACAACGCCGAGGAGTAAAATAAACGAATAAAATGGGTTGGCGGGGCATTTTGTGCAAGTGCCAACGAATATGTATCGAATATTCGAAATAATGATCTGTCATTTACTTTCTTTGGATAGACAAATATTTGATGTTACATCAGAAAACAAGCTGTTATTCTTCCAATTTTTAATAGACAATTAAGAGTAAACGTCAACTTTTTTTAATAAATTACATTTTTGAAAATGAAGCTAGTAAAACAAGTATTGTGTCGGTGGGAGACTGAATCGAACAGAGATATGGAACGGTAGATCAGAGAGGGATACACACGACCCACCAATCCAAGGGTCGTGATCTTATTTGAGGTGGTAATAGACCCCAACCTACCCGCAGGAATGTCATGGGACCGCTCCTTAACTCTTGCATGGTCACTTGGTTTGGTGTATTGTAGCCTCCCTCACTTTCTCTCTTCTAGATCCACGTCCGGCCCGAAAGTTTTGTAGACCACAAGCAATTAAAAAAGAAGTCTAGGTCACTATAATTAAAAAAAATATAGAAAAAGTTTTTGGAAATGCTTCGAACTCTCGTTATTTGGAGAAGAAATAGAGATTTCAACCATCTAACCTATAAAAACTTTTAAAACCTGAAAGCCAAAGATTTATTTAATTTATATACGGTCGGAAGTTGGTGCTTCTAAAACTTCCTATCAGGGTTAGCACTGTCTAGATCACATACAAATTTCGACCTAAATAAAAATCATACAAAATTACAAATGATTATTTTTATACAACATGAATTTCTCACCGCTATACGTAAAAAATAAAAAAATCTAACATATTTTACGTTTTTGAGATACCACTAAGTATCTGTCAATGGATAAAAGAATAAATTAAAGGACCACCATAAATTCACGTCAATATATCACAAACCACCATACAACATTTTTACCTATATACAAATGACCCATCCGTCACTCACTTTTTGATGACAAAAAACTGTTTATATATATATATATACAAAAAACCACCATGCAACATTTATATATATATATATATATATAATATTAATTCTTTTGTTTACTACGTTATAATTTATGGAGATTTTCACGTTCTTTTTTAAAGAGATTGACTGAAACATATCACCATTTTATGGCATTGTCAATAAGATCATAGAGATGTCACCAAACTTTCTTGGGCTTTGTTTGCCTTAATTTGAAAACATTATAATTAGTTAATTACTGATTACAACAGCGACGACAAATATCTTTTAATCAATAATAATCATGGAGAGTTTATATTAATTAGTTGGAATTGGTTTGAATTTATTTATTTTTTTTTTTTTTTGATTAACCTGGGGGTATCCTAGGCCCATGGAGAGGCCCAGACTAATCCCCAAGGGGAGGTGCAGCCCACGGATAGACCCTCTCTCCGGGTATTCAAATGGGCCCTAAAGCATGGGCCCATATCCGTGTAAGGTGACCAAGATAATTGTGACTTAGTTTCGCGCAGCAGGTGGATCGAACCTGAAACGTGTTGGCGTCCCAGTCCCGTCTCCTTACCACTCGACCACAATCACCTGGTCGAATTGGTTTGAATTCTACGTTTGCATCTCCTCACGATGGACATATTAGAGCATCTCTCGATAGGATTTTAGTTTCGAGATTGTCAAAATACATATTTACAAATATATATATTAATATTAATATTTAATTATAAAATTTTTAATTTTTAATTTTATGAAAAATATAATTCAAAAATTCTTTGTAAAAATATTTTGAATTGAGTTTCTCGTAACATTCCTCAAATTAAATACTGTATTTTGAGAATCCCACAACTAAAACTATCCATTGAGGTGTTCAAAACATATTACATATATATAAAGGAAACTAAATTGTCATCGAGAAAGATACAAGACCTAATGTCAGCTACATAAACATAAGCATGAATTTTTTTTATTACTCCCTATTTTTATATTTAGTGTTATTTTAGGCTTTTTGCTGTTTTAAAATAAATGTTATTTTACAATTTTAATGTAATTCTGTACATAATTTTTTATTTTTTATTTTGGATAATCAATTTTTTTATTTAAATCATTTTGTTATTTAAGTAGAGTCATATATTAATTAATCTACTTAATTTATGTGAAAATATTAAAGAAACACTTATAATAAAATGAACTAGACTTTGACCCGCACATCCGTGCGGGTTTTTGTTTATTTTATAAATGTAAACTTTGATATTATTGTAAACGTTTTAAACATATAATTTACATTTTAGTGTTATATATTGTGTTACTCTATAATCTTATTATTTATTTTTTTATTCGACATTATTTTATGATAGTGCATTAATTATATTTAAAATAGTTGATTTTTTTGGTAAATATTTTTTATATTTTTTCAACCTATTTATTATAATTAAAAACATTAAAATTTATATTTAAATTGATTTTTATTAATATTTTAAATGAATTATTAAATTCTAGAGTTTTCTAATAGCATATTTGTGAATAACACATGAATTAAAGGTTAGTTATATAATTTATATTTTGATATTAACATTTTAGTAATTGTATATTTTTTGAGTCTCAAAAAAAAATAACACTAATTTAATAGTGAATGATATTTATTTATTTAAATAAAAACATTTATTTCATACAGTATTTCTATTTTAATATCAATAAACTATAATTATAATATTTATAAAAAATAGCATATAATTTTATTCTTGTTTCTAAAATTTTACTTAAAATTAATTTACAATAGTATTAATAATACTAATTACGAAATTAAATATTGCACTATTTTATAAAAGCATTAAAACATTTTAATTAGATTTTGTTAGATTTTCTTCAACTGATTTTGTTTGAACTAAAAATAATTAAATTATAATTAAAATTGAGTCATTAAGATTTTAAATGTATATATATTTGCTTGACTAAAGTAAATAATAAAAAATATCATAATAATAAATTATTGAAATGGTTTTACTATAACTTTTGTCTAATTAGATTTTTTTTTGTATTTATATTTAAATTGATTTTTTATTAATATGTTAAATGAAATATTAAATTCTAGAGTTTTCTAATAGCATATTTGTGAATAACACATGAATTAAATGTTAGTTATATAATTATATTTTGATATTAACATTTTAGTAATTGTATATTTTTTGAGTCTCAAAAAAAAAGATAACACTAATTTAATAGTGAATGATATTTATTTATTTACATAAAAACATTTATTTCATATAATATTTCTATTTTAATATCAATAAACTATAATTATAATATTTATAAAAAATAGTTTTTGTTTCTTAAATTTTACTTAAAATTAATTAGATTTTTTTAGATTTTCTTCAACTGATTTTGTTTGAACTAAAAATAATTAAATTATAATTAAAATTGAGTCATTAAAATTTTAAATGTATATATATTTACTTGACTAAAATAAATAATAAAAAAATATCATAATAATAAATTATTAATTGGTCTTACTATGACTTTTGTCTAATAGATTTTTTTTTAATTCTATTTTAATAGAGAAGATGGAGCACGTGGTAATTTTGCAGATAGCTACATGCAAAAAGGGAACAAAAGATAAAGCACGAGTGGTCACTACTCACTGATTGAATACAAATAATAATTGCTAAATAAAATCCACAACAATAAAAATTTAATTAAGATTATTCTTTAAAGGAGTATTTATCCGACTGGAAAGTTGCACACCATTCAATACACATAAATACGTTAGCCGCTCGAAAAGGCCTCCGCTATATCCTCTCACAGCTCTTATTCTTTGTAAAATTGTGAGGAAAATATATTTTTTTATATATACGGTAGAGTTCACTGTATCTTGCTACGCCCATCCTCATTCGCATGAAGATGAATTAAATAAACATCATAGAAGATTTAGAATCCAAATCTAATAGAACCTAATGCCAAAGTACACTGTACAACTATAGAATCGATTCCTATAACACGAATACGAGTTTTTAAATATATATTTTGTTACTTTTTTCTTTCGGAAAGAATATTAAAAATTTACTTTTAAAAATTCTTGACCTTTAATTCATGATCTTCAACATTTTTCAAATCAGTAAATTATTATTTAAAATAATACTAGTTCGTAGTAAAATTAATTTGAATCCAAAACACAAAAAAATCAACATATCTCTCTATGCGCGCGCACACACATATATATATATATATTATATATCTGTAGATAAAAATAGAGAATTCTATTTCTGCTACAAATTTGATATCATTTTTAAAATTTATCATTAATAAATGACTATTTTAAAAAAATATCTTAAATTTATGATGAAAATATACTAAACTATTTTTTAGATATTATCAAATATTTAGAAACTCAATCCCACCCATTTAACACTAAACAATAATCACTAAACTGTAAACCTCAATGTTAATATATTTTTAGTTGAAAATATTTTTGAAAAATAGTATTTAACTTGTGGTATTTTTAACAATTTATTATAAATATATAACTCTAATTTATTTCCTCTATTTCATAATAAATATCATTTTAATATTTTTTCTTGTCACCTAAAAAGTGACACTTTAAAATTCCAATACAAATTATATTTATTTTAGTTTAAAATTAATTGCAAACTACATTAATTTTATAAATAATTTTATTTGTCTCAAATACCATTAGTCAAATATGTGTAATTAATAATAAGTTAAACATATTTTAATATATGCTTTTGCTGACAAAATAGAAGAATTATCAAATATTCAAGTATATCAATACCTGACTGTACATTGAATCAGCCTTTGAAAATTATGCCCAGGAGTTAATGACAGTATAAATACAATCACTTTCTTCAAATACTCGAATATACCATAGATAAAGCATAATAATCTTCACCTAACTAATTAATTTCAATCAGTGTTAAAAAACTTAATTAATGTACACCACGTAGACGATTGACTACAAAAATCATCGGACGGATGTTAGCGCATTGATGCGTGCTTAAACCCTAAAACCAACGGTGATGATTAAATCAAGCCTTAGGGGTGTAGCGTAAAAATGGTGTAACTAACCGCACCAGATTCTGAATGGATTCATCCAAGTGTTTATAAAAAACGACACGATATCTTCATTTCAACCTCATCGAAAGACTCTCTATCTCCTCTCTCTGTGTGTTGTTGTTGTCTCTGTATATCTTTTGTACGGAGAGATGGTAGCGTTAGCTTTTCTTCCGGAGCTCTGGACGGAGATCCTGATTCCTGTTTGTGCGGTGATCGGCATCGCTTTCTCGCTCTTCCAGTGGTTCATCGTCTCTCGCGTGAAAGTCTCCGGCGACCAAGGCGCATCGTCTTCCGGCGGTGCTAACAATGGAAAGAACGGTTATGGAGATTACCTTATCGAGGAAGAGGAAGGTGTTAACGACCAGAGTGTTGTCGCTAAGTGCGCTGAGATTCAGACAGCTATATCTGAAGGTAAGATCTCGTGTAACTCGGTTCAGATCTCACGGTGGTTGTCTTAGATCTGGCTAGTTTAGGTTCTGTTTTAGTTTAGCATGTTTTGTTATGACATGAAGTGATGTGTAATGGAATCTAGTCTTGTTTGCAGGGCCTAAGGGATTTAGTAAAGATTTTAAGATTTAAAAAAAAAACAAATTTGGGGTTTAGGAGTTATGTTTATGTAATTTTGGAGAATGTTTCATTTGAGTTTACCCGGCCCTGCTTATCTGAACTGTGAATGGTTTTGGGATCTGATTTGCTGTGTTTGGGAACAGGTGCAACTTCATTCCTGTTCACGGAGTACAGATACGTTGGTGTCTTCATGGTGTTCTTTGCTGCTATTATCTTTGTTTTCCTCGGCTCTGTGGAGGGATTCAGTACAGAGAACAAGCCTTGCACCTACGACGAGACCAAAACTTGCAAGCCTGCATTGGCTACTGCAGCTTTCAGCACCATTGCTTTCATACTTGGTGCAGTCACCTCTGTTCTCTCTGGTTTCCTTGGCATGAAGATTGCCACGTACGCTAATGCTAGGACCACTTTGGAAGCGAGGAAAGGTGTTGGAAAGGCTTTCATTGTTGCGTTCAGGTCTGGTGCTGTGATGGGTTTCCTTCTTGCTGCAAGTGGTTTGTTTGTGCTGTACATTACCATTAACGTGTTCAAGATCTATTACGGTGATGACTGGGAAGGTCTTTTTGAGGCTATTACTGGTTATGGACTTGGTGGGTCTTCCATGGCTCTCTTTGGACGTGTTGGTGGTGGAATCTACACTAAAGCAGCCGATGTTGGTGCTGATCTTGTCGGTAAAATCGAGAGGAATATTCCAGAAGACGATCCAAGGAACCCAGCTGTAAGTACATCTTTTAACCAAGCTTTTGCTTTTCAGAATATGTTTTTGACTTTGTTTTGTTGGTTATGTTACAGGTTATTGCTGATAATGTGGGTGACAATGTTGGTGACATTGCTGGTATGGGATCTGATCTCTTTGGGTCATATGCTGAAGCATCATGTGCTGCTCTTGTTGTTGCTTCTATCTCCTCCTTTGGTATCAACCACGATTTCACTGCCATGTGCTACCCATTGCTCATCAGTTCAATGGGTATCTTGGTTTGTTTGATCACAACTCTCTTCGCCACTGACTTCTTTGAGATTAAGGCTGTTAAGGAGATTGAGCCAGCTTTGAAGAATCAGCTCATCATCTCAACTGCTATCATGACTGTTGGAATTGCTATTGTGTCATGGGTTGGCTTGCCTTCTTCCTTCACCATCTTCAACTTTGGAACACAAAAGGTCGTCCAGAACTGGTAAGACCATTCTTTCTTTGTAGACAAATTGTATGTTTGCTTGAACCTATGGTGCAATATTTAAATTATGGTGCACAATTTTGGATTCCAGGCAGCTATTCCTGTGTGTTTGTGTTGGTCTTTGGGCTGGACTCATTATTGGTTTCGTCACTGAGTACTACACTAGCAACGCCTACAGGTAAGAAATTACTTTCACAATCTTTGATTACCACCATTTATCAAGCTGGTAAGACAACTCTCATGTCCTTGTGTTTTTGCAGCCCTGTGCAAGATGTTGCAGATTCATGCAGAACTGGTGCAGCCACCAATGTTATATTCGGACTGGCTCTTGGTTACAAATCCGTCATCATTCCAATCTTTGCCATTGCTATCAGTATCTTCGTTAGCTTCAGCTTTGCTGCTATGTATGGTGTTGCGGTTGCTGCTCTAGGGATGCTCAGTACCATCGCCACTGGTTTGGCAATTGATGCTTACGGTCCCATCAGTGACAATGCTGGCGGTATTGCTGAAATGGCTGGAATGAGCCACCGCATCCGTGAAAGAACTGATGCTCTTGATGCAGCTGGAAACACCACTGCCGCTATTGGAAAGGTACGTGGCTTTAAACCATGACCTCAGGAGATGTCTTTGCTTTTGATGTAGTATTACATGTGATTCTGATTTGTTGTGTATAGGGATTTGCTATTGGCTCTGCTGCGTTGGTCTCCTTGGCTTTGTTTGGTGCCTTTGTGAGCCGTGCAGGAGTCCACACCGTAGATGTTTTGACCCCTAAGGTTATCATTGGGCTGCTTGTCGGTGCCATGCTTCCTTACTGGTTCTCAGCCATGACAATGAAGAGTGTGGGAAGTGCAGCTCTTAAGATGGTTGAAGAAGTTCGCAGGCAGTTCAACACCATCCCTGGACTCATGGAAGGTACCGCGAAACCCGACTATGCCACATGTGTCAAGATCTCCACCGATGCTTCCATCAAGGAAATGATTCCTCCTGGTTGCCTTGTCATGCTCACACCTCTCATTGTTGGTTTCTTCTTTGGTGTTGAGACTCTCTCTGGTGTTCTCGCCGGCTCCCTTGTTTCCGGTGTGCAGGTATGATGTTCTCTTCCCAGTTCTCTTGTGAATAACTTAATATTATTAAACATATGCTCATCCACGTTCTTGTCTCATATAAACAGATTGCCATTTCTGCATCTAACACTGGTGGTGCCTGGGACAACGCCAAGAAATACATCGAGGTACAGTACTGATTTTATGTTATAGCATCAGTCAAATCATTTTTAAGAGATTAAATCAAAATCCTTAAGCATTGAGAGTTGTTTTTCAGGCTGGTGTATCAGAGCACGCAAAGAGTCTAGGACCAAAGGGTTCAGAGCCACACAAGGCAGCTGTGATAGGTGACACCATTGGAGACCCATTGAAGGATACCTCAGGACCTTCATTGAACATTCTGATCAAGCTCATGGCTGTTGAATCCCTTGTCTTTGCTCCCTTCTTTGCCACTCACGGTGGTATCCTTTTCAAGTACCTCTAAACTCAAACTTGAGTGAAAGAAGAAGATGATCATGATGATGATGAAGAAGATGATGGAGATCCTCTTTCTTACCATTCTTATTTTCGTTTTGAGTAGGTGGTTAAACAAAACCTGTTTTTGTTGATGAGGGCTCATTTAAAGAACCAACCAAATGATGTTTCTCTCACTCTGTCTCTTTATCACTTTTTGTGCTGTCTAGAATTTAGAAATCCACCAACTTGTTTTTTAGCCGTTACCTCTGCTTCCGTTTCTTATATTTGTCTGCTTCAGTTTCTAACTTAGAACCTAGAAGAGCCTCGGCTCCAGCCACAATCTACAGCAACTCCCCAGTGATCTTAGCCTGCCTCTCCTGATTGTAAGCAACCGTCAGATTCTTCTTCAGTTCAAGCGCATTATCAGTCGCGTTACTCAACTCACTCGCTAACGATTCTTGCAGTGCTCTTAGAATCTAAATGTTCAAATACACAGGCATCATTGCATCAAGTATCTGAACAGGGTCTTGCTCAAACTGCATCAATGGTGAGATCTCAACTTCAACGTTGGTCATTTCCACAGCACGCTTCTCATCAACATCTCATCCTCCATACAACAACACACTCTCCTTTCATCGTCAATGGCAACAGAGTGTGGATCACAAGATCAGATTTCACCAAAGAAACAAACTTTGTGTACACAAGCTCAACTTTGTCCACCCCTTCTCTCATAAACAACGCAAACACATCATCTGCAATAATAAGCATTCCCTTTCTTCCCTACGCTTACAACAACACAATCTATCCCTCTCTGCTTCAACTCTTGAACACTGCATTGTTAAAGCCACCACACAAGCCTTTATCAACCATTTACAACAACCAAAGCAACTCTCTTTACGGGTATAAACGATACCCAAGAGGAAAATCAATGTCGATTCGTTCTCGTAACTCGCGGATTCTAGCTCGGATTAGAATCGATGAACTCCGATCTAAGGTTCGTGATCGAAATTGAATATAGTGAATTGGTTTCAAAGTGATTGACTTTGAACCCGAGTTCGAAGGAGACGACAAGAGCCACGGGAAGACGGAGTTGAGACTCTCGATTTGAGGGGATAAGAGTAAGAAATAGAACTTGTGGGGCTTTTATCTATTAATAATAACAATCCTAATTAATTTCAAAGGTTATGTTTTTAGTTATAAAATCGAAATTAATATTTTTAAATTGTCAATTTATCAAATGATATATGTATATTTAATTAAAATCAAAGATTGTGTGTTTTTATTATTTTAATTCTTTAAAATCTATTACTAATAAGAATTGTAGCCTTTCATTATAAGAGAAAAAATATTTTTGAAAAAGATGTTAAAATATCTAATAAGTGTCTTTCTAAAAATTTATATTAGATTTAAGAGTTATGTCATTTCATTATTCAATAAAGTGTTTGAATAATGTAAGAGAAAAATGTAAGATTGAATAAAAAGAACGAGACGAATACCAATGAGTGGTAAAGTTCTTCTTGCAATCCCCACTCTGGCATTGTTTATAGACCACAAAAAAAAATGATAAGAAGATATGTACATTGTCATAACTAGAATTTAAAAAAGGTTAAACTGTAATACCTTATTCGGTTCGGTACATTGTAACATTTTTCATCAGTTTTGGTGCACGTTTCTTGGCAGAACCAACACATCACCGGATGGAGTATCTGACCATTCTGTTTGGTGAAGGAAGTAGTATCATGTTTTAGTATTTTGGAGCTTCAGACAAAGATCTCACAACTGATGAGATAAAGAAAATTAGTGTAGACAACTAAAAGATGTTGATAACCAGAACTCAAATTAAGCTTAAATTGCTCTCACTACCTGTTGCGGGATGTACCATGCTAGATGCAGCACCAAAGGTGAGAGATTCTTTTGTTCAATATTTAGCAAGGAACCATCGACTCAGATATAAGACCATTCATGTAATTAACATAAGTTTTTCGTTGTTGTTCAACAAAGTCTAGCTTTACTTTTTTGGCATTGTATAGATTTTTACCTCTTCAGAATAAGTCTTTAGAATTCGGATTCCGAGTGTATCTAATCTTAACATGAGCAACAGTTTTGAGGCTAGACATGTCTCCTGCAAGGAACTCCAGCTGATGAGCAAAAGAAATTTTTGTGGTGGCGATTGTAATAGAAGGGGAGAAGAAACAAGAGAGAGAACCTCAAGAATACTCGTCTTTGTCACAGGCATGGCGTACAAAAACATTGGATACTCAGCTTATAACTTTCTGGTTCCTATAATCCGTGAAAACCATCTGCTCTGGATCATACGGACTGTGTTCCACCTGAAGTTTTCAAACAGAATAGTCTCAAAAGATTCATAATAACTTGGCCAGTAATGATTATTAATTTTACACTAGAATATATCATTTTCATACTATACCATATGAAAATGAGCATAAGGCCATCAGGAGCATCTGTTATGCTCTTAGCTTTCGAGCTAAGAACCTGACTCGACACAGCTGTGAAAAATGAATAATGCATTATATATCTAATCAGGAGATGACCAATAATAGCTAGTGAAATAGTTTCTCCAAAGATGATGATTGTAAGCATTTTTCATTACCTCCTCAAAAGCTCTTTATGATTTTACGAATTTCTTCTGCGCTGATTTCCAGAGGAATTTTGACTCTGATACTTCTAATAACCATCACTTAAAGATGAAAACACAGACATTATTAGATTAAAAGAACACTATGTCTTCAAAAATGAAATTCGAAAAAGAGAATGTTCATAACATTTGAAGAAAGGGAACTATTGGGACATGTAAATAGCAAAGATAAGCGAAATGGTAGCTCTCGTAACTGCTCCCACAAGTCGAACATAGTCTCATCGTGGATCTTGCTTGTACTTTTTCTCATATCCAAATATAGTCCATCTCTAGAATGATTTCAGACAGATACCTAAGATGCATCACAAGTACATTTAAATTTGACCGTTTGTGAAGGTTCCAAAGCTAGTCAAAATAATCAAGCGAATGAGAACACTGTGACGTATAAGTGCTTTTCGGTTCCTGGATTTACTAATGAGAACACAATTTTGGACGATATACACAGAATAGTAATAGAAAAAAGTGAAGACGTTACCTGGCTGAAGGACTCTCGTGTCTCTGCCATTTTAGAGTTCCATGGTCTGATTATGCATTTAAACACTTAGATTCTTACTTATCCCCCAAATGTTTTCAATTTAGAACTTAAAAGTTTACGTAGAAATAACTTACGCATTTTCCTTTTTTGTCGTATCGCCAACTGCTCCTGCAAAATTCGGTCTCATGACTTGAGGATGAACATTTGGACACATGTTCTTGACTTTTGAATAAGCGCATGTCCTGAATTATCAACAATATATATATATATATATATATAAGTGATTAGGCATTGCATTCAAATATTCTGGAAAGAAAGATTGGCCGAGGCTGGCAATGAAAGCACGACACAGAAAAAAACACTTAAATCAACAGAGATGAAGAGAAAATATACCTTGATCTGAATGGCTACCGCAATTAGAAGTGGCAATAACCATCGATCTTGCCATGAGCTCTTAGAAGTTCCATATCTGAACATAGGCTGTGCTGTTAAAAATCAATAAAAGGAATGATATGTATGGAACAAAGGTATTGTGTCGCTTATTGCTAATTGTCCTATTATGTGATCAGCTCCACTCTGCCTCCTTTTAAAAGCTGCACTTTTTCCATTAATGGCATATGAAAATAACAAAGAGCTTAATCTATCTAAGGGGGGAAATTAAATAAGTTATAGAGTATTATTTAGTACACAAACTACAATCAAGAGTGTGGTTTGAATCTCAGTGCAAAGTAATCATGAATCACCCTCAGGGGACAACAAAATTTGTGATAACGCATGTTCTAAGAGAATGTGATCCACAAAAATTCTGAACGTTGCCAACACAAACAAAAATAAACTGAAAAAACTGAGCTGAAAACAACACTCGTGCAAGAAGAATGATTTGTAACAGTTAGAAAACCTACCTCTTTCTTTCTCTTCCGTTTGCTTTTCACTTCACGAAACGTATCTAAAAACACTGTAATGATCATGTTATAATCTATGAGTACATACATGGCCCAATAATCAACTAAAACTGCCACAAAAACCAAAGTTTGATGTGACGGAATACAACCTTTCAAGAGTCTCAAAGTGAAAAAAAAACAAATACATACACCACTATGTCCATCACAATCAAAGCTAAAACTATAACTATTTTGAGTTTTGCAGTGGAAAGGGTTCCTTCAATATGCTCCTGCAACAAAATGAAATTACATTTTAAGCATGTACAAGTGAATAATTTGGTGTCCACTGTCAAACCAATTTCATTTTGAGCATCTTCTAAAATATTTTCTAATTTTCATTCGACAAAAATACCTTGAGATATACCAAGAAGACCCTTTTCCCACCTCCTGAAAGTTGTGTATAGGATTCGTCAAGCGATATGTCAAGCTTCCACAGAGAGAGATCATCTAAAAAAAAATTGAATTGCAAATAAGTCACTTGCTCACTCATTTATTGCTAGTGAGTTCTCAAAGCCTCCTCTACACTACATCCTCTTGCTTTGAGTGGATAAAATCTGCTAAGACAGTGGTACCTTATCTGATTCACAGAGTAAACATCAAACTATGTTTAGAAACTATAGTAACAACCATTATGAAGTAGAAGAGTAGTTAGTAAGGAAAGTAAGTAGAGAAGTTAAACAAGTTGAGTATGTGAAGAAAAGTTAGACAAGACGGTAGTAAAGAGTCAATGACGAAAAATAAAAGAAACAAGGAAGTGGATGTCAAAGAAAGCAATGAGTAAAGAAAGCAAAGAAGAAACAAAGACATCAAACAAGCACGCACACAGAGAAGGTAGACAGTAACTAAAAGGAGAATTCAACTGAGCAATTAATCAAAACAGAAAATAAGGAACAATGAATCAAGACATAAAAAAGTAGCAAGCATGCAAGAGTGCCTATAGGTATGGTATTGCATATGAATGTATTCATGTATGTATGGTATGCATGTATGTATGCATATGAATGTATGCATTTATGTATTTATGTGTGCATTGTATGGTATGCATATGTGAATAAACCCATTCGCGAAGAACGCTAAACTAAATCTTTGTTCTGCTGCTGCACAAGAAATATTCTAGAAGCTTCGCGATCAATTCGAGAGCCATATATCAAAATTAGTTCAATAGGCAATAAGCAAATAAAACAAACAAATTAAGCACTGAAAAGAAAAAAAATCAAAGAACCAAACAATATCTAAACATAAAATCAAAGAAGCAACAAATCACAAAGCAAAGAAAGAAGCATATAAATCATAGAAGTAAGGAAGTAAACAAGTTAAGCATGTAAGGAATCAATCAAGGAAATAAGAAAACCACAAAAAAAAAGTAAACAACGTAAGCATATAAGAAAAGAAGCACCGTTGAAACGAACAAGACAAGAAATCAAATATGCATGAATGTATGTAATGATGATGCGTGTATGCATTAATGCATGAATGTATGCAACGTGTTCCCATCTAGCAACAATAAAACTTTATGTGGATCAAGGAATCCAATATATATGAATGTATGGATGTATTAGTCATGCAGGTATGCATGAATGTATGCAATATGTTTCATAATCACAACAGTCACTTTTTGTGGACCAAGAAACAAAGATACGTGAATGTATGTGTGTACGTATGTATGTTTTTTTGGACCAAGAATGTATGTCATGTTATGTATGTATCTTATGTATGTATGTATTTATGTATGTTATGTATGTATGTAATGTATGCAGGAATGCATGATCACACTTTCAGTGGATAGCTTAGCCGTTATGACTTGGTTACATTGGCTATAGAATCTACTACTGCGAGAAAAAAAGAAAGAGAACGATAACTTCAAACCATAAGAGAAAAATGTATGACTGGATAAAAAGAACGAGATTGAATACCATACATGAGTGGTAAAGTTCTTCTTGCAATCCCCATTCTCTGGCCACAAAAAAAGAATGATAAGAAGATATGTACATTGTCATAACTAGATTTTAAAAAAGGTTAAACTGTAATACCTTATTCGGTTTGGTACATTGTAACATTTTTCATCAGTTTTGGTGCACGTGTCTCGGCAGAACCAACACATCACCAGATGGAGTATCTGACCATTCTGTTGATGTGTTTGGTGAAGGAAGTAGTATCATGTTTTACTATTTTGGAGCTTCAGACAAAGATCTCACAACTGATGAGAAGAAAATTAGTGCAGACAACTAAAAGATGTTAATAACCAAAACTCAAATTAAGGTTAATTTGCTCTACTACCTTTTGCAGGATGTACCATGCTAGCTGCAGCACCAAAGGCGAGAGATTCTTTTGTTCAATATTTAGCAAGGAACCACCGACTGAGATATAAGACCATTCATGTAATTAACAGAAGTTTTTCGTTGTTGTTCAACAAAGTCAAGCTTTACTTTTTTGGCATTGTATAGATTTTTACCTCTTCATAAGTCTTTAGAATTCGGATTCCGAGTGTATCTAATCTTAACATGAGCAACAATTTTGAGGCTAGACATGTCTCCTGCAAGGAACTCCAGATGATGAGTAAAAGAAATTTCTGTGGTGGCGATTGTAATAGAAGGAGAGAAGAAACAAGAGAGAGAACCTCAAGAATACTCGTCTTTGGATACTCAGCTTATAACTTTCTGGTTCCTATATAATCCATGAATACCATTTGTTCTGGATCATACGGACTGTTTTCCACCTGAAGTTTTCAAACAGAACAGTCTCAAAAGATTCATAATAACTTCGCCAGTAATGATTATTAATTTTACACTATAATCATTTTCATACTATATCATATGCAGTTTGAACAGAGACTCTAGGTCCTTGCAACAGCGGTAAGCCTGCATTGTTAGTATAGTACCATATCACTGATTTCACTCTCGTACCATCAACGGTGTTTTTTCACAGGCAACGAGCCTAAGGCCATCAGGAGCTTCTGTTATGCTCTTAACTTTCGAGCTAAGAACCTGAGTGGGCACAACTGTGAAACATGAATAACACATTACATAGATGACCAATAATAGCTAGTGAAATTGTTCCCCCAAAGATGATGATTGTAACCATTTTTTATTACCTCCTCAAAAGCTTTTTGTGATTTCACAAATTTCTTCTGCGCTGATTTCCATAGGAATTTTGACTCTGGTAATTCTAATAACCATCACCTAAAGATGAAAAACATACACATTATTAGATTAAAAGAACACTATGTCTTCAAGAATGAAATTTGAAAAGAAGAAAGTTCATAACATTTGAAGTTAATTCTCTCACTTCCGCAGTTTCTGTGAATTATGAAATTGAAAAGAAATTTGGTTGCTCCAACTATAATTCTGCGATGGGAATTGAATTCAAACTGCAAGAGAAACTGAATTAAGAAAAAGAAAGGCAACTATTGGGACATGTAAATTGCAAAGATAAGTGAAATGGTAGCTCTCATAACTGTTCCCACAAATGGAACATAGTCTCATCGTGGATCTTGCTTGTACTCTTTCTCATATCCAAATATAATTCAGCTCTAGAATGATGTCAGACAGAGACCTAAGATGCATCACAAATATATTTAAATTTGACCGTTTGTCCAAATAATCAAGGGAATGAGAACACTGTGACGTATAAGTGCTTTTCTGTTCCTGGATTTACTAATGAGAACATAATTTTGGAACATAAACGCATAATAATAATTAAAAAAAAAAGTGAAGACGTTACCTGGCTGAAGCACTCTCGTTGTGTCTCTGCCATTTTAGATTTCCATGGTCTGATTATGCATTTAAACCCTTAGATTCTTACTTATCCCCCAATTTTTTTCAATTTAGCACTTAAAAGTTTACGTAGAAATAACTTACGCATTTTCTTTTTTGTCGTATCGCCAACTGCTCCTGCAAAATTCGGTCTCATGACTATGCGATGATTTAAGCCCTGAACCAAACATAAATGAGCATATGATTCTATCTTATTAAATGGTGTATGGTATAAATATGTGAATCTAAATATATACCTGAGAGAAGATATCAAGACTCCTTGAGACACCAAAAAGGCCGGTGTAGTACCTATAAAACGCACAAGTATATTCAATGAGTGTGCATTATAGTCAAAACACTTAACGATAATAACACTCATTGAACAAAGAATTATATGCTTTGGGAAACCATATTGATTCAGCAACAGCCACCCTTGAGGATGAACATTTGTACACGGGTTATTGACTTTTGAATAAGCGCATGTCCTGAAATTACTTTTTGAGTGGATCATCACAATTTGCAGCCAGAATTATCAACAATATATATATATATAAAAGAAAGTGATTAGGCATTGCATTCAAATATTCTGCAAAGAAAGATTGGCCTGAGGCTGACAATGAAAGCATGACACAGAAAAAAAACACTTAAATCAACAAAGATGAAGAGCAAATATACCTTGATCTGAGTGGCTACCGCAATTAGAAGTGGCAATAACCATTGATCTTGCTGTGAGCTCTTAGAAGTTCCATATCTGAATATAGGCTGTGCTGTTAAAAAAAACATAAAAGTAATGATATGTATGGTATACTACTTTATGGAACAAGGTATTGTGTCGCTTATTGCTTTGTTAGGAACATGCGAAGCAGTTCTAAAACCTTTTATTATGTGATCAGCTCCACTCTGCCTCCTTTTAAAAGCTGCACTTCTTCCATTATTGGCATCTACAAATAAAAAAAGCTTAATCTATCGAAGGGAAAAAATTAAATAAGTCAGAGAGTATTATTTAGTACACAAACTACAATCACCAGTGTGGTTTGAATCTAAGTTTCCTCCGTCCATTCCTACCCCTGTCTTGATTTTTTGGCATTAAATTCGGCAACTAGCTGTGCAAAGTAATCATGAATCACCCACAGGGGACAACATAAATTGTGATAACACATGTTTTAAGAAAATGTGATCCACAAAATTATGAAGTTGCCAACACAAACAAAAATAAACTGAAAAAACTGAGCTCAAAACAACACTTCTGCAAAAGGAATGATTTGTAACAGTGAGAAAGCCTACCTCTTTCTTTCTCTTCCGTTTGCTTTTCAATTCACGAAACGTATCTGAAACACTCTAATGATCATGTTATAATCTATATGAGTACATGGCCCAATAAACAACTAAAACTTCCACAAAAACCAAAGTTTGATGTCATTGTCTCAAAAGTGAAAAAATGGGAATACATACACCAATATGTCCTTCACAATCAGAGCTAAAACTATAACTCTTTTGAGTTCTGCAGTGGAAAGGGTTCCTTCAGTATGCTCCTGCAACAAAATGAAATTACATTTTAAGCATGTACAAGTGAATATTTGGTGTCCATTGTCAAACCAGTTTCCTTTTGAGCATCTTCTAAAATATTTTCTAATTCTCATTCGACAAAAATACCTTGAAGTATACCAAGAAAACCCTTTTCTCACCTCATGAAAGCTGTGTATAGGATTTGTCAAGCGATCTGTCAAGCTTCCACAGAGAGAGAGATCATCAGAAACAAAAAAAAATGAATTGCAAAGAAGTCACTTGCTCACTCATTTATTGCTTAGTGAGTTCTCAAAACCTCCTCTACACTACATCCTCTTGCTCTGACCGGATAAAAGTCTGCTAAGAGGGTGGTACCTTATCTGATTCACAGAGTAAACCTGAAACTATGTTTAGAAACTATAGGAACAACCATTATGAAGTAGAAGAGTAATTAGTAAGGAAAGTAAGTAGAGAAGTTAACAACTTGAGTATGTGAAGAAGAAGTTAGCATGTAAGAAAGAAAGGAAACAAGCAAGACGGTAGTAAAGAGTGAAGGACGAAAAATAAAAGAAGCAAGCATAGAGTGCATGTAGGTATGGTATTGCATATGAATGTATTCATGTATGTATGGTATGCATATGAATGTATGTATGTATGTGTGCATATGAATGTATGCATTTATGTGTGCATATGGATGCATGTATGATATGCATATGTTAATAAACTCATTCGCGAAGAACGCTAAACTAAATCTCTGTTCTGCTGCTGCACAAGAAAGATTCTAGAAGCTTCGCGATCAATTCCATATAACTACAAAAAAAAAGCGATGATGAAAATCATACTGTAGTATTGGTAACGTTCGGTGAGATTAATACCTTTTCTCAAAGAAACCATTACTAATCGAAGTTTGCATCCTCTTCATGGGCGATTCTCAACTCGATGTCCATAGATTTTCTTCATACCTCGCTTCCTTCTTCTTTCCATCGAACAAATTGCGATTAAAAATACTGATCAGCGCCAAGAGAGAGAGAGAAAAAAAGGTCAAGCCCTAACAATCGCAAAGAAATCGAATCGACCAAAAGAAACTTAATTATTATTAACAAAATAAAACTCTAATTTCAAATTCGGATTCGAAATCGTATCGTTCAAGCCAATAGAAAGCCATAATATAGCCCTCCAAACGGCTATAATTTCAAAGCCCAAGATGTCCAACGGCCGGCCCATTTCATTATTGTGTAATTAGCTTTTTGTCATTTTCTTTTTAAAAATCCAATGAAATAAGCTTAACCACATTTCCTTAATGTAGCTCTTTTTTCCAACATCACATTTATTTTTAAGGATTACCAATGAACCTATAACTATATATATATATATATATATATGTGTATGATTTAAAGCCATAGAAAGTCTTAATTAATTTTCATCAAAATAATTTTACAACATAACTCTTTTTCTTACATCATAACTCATAACTCCAACTACAACCACATGTACAACCTACACTTATTTTTGCCAACATCCTATACTTTCTATATCCTTTTTCAACTTTAATTGCCTTTTCTCTTACATTACAACCATTGGGTTGTCTGGTCTTGATTGCTTCAACATTGTAACCATCGATTCAAAAATGAAGGCAACATTGAAATCTTGAAGAACACTTTGACCAACCATCCACGCTTCTCTAGCATACTAGTAATTAGCACAAACATGTTCATACGAACATATATATATTTCTTGCTATGATTTTTCTACTGAGAAATACATGAGTACTAGAACTTGCAACCATATTTGCGCAACTTTAAAACTATTTGTTTATGTAATACTTTGTAGGAGACAGGTCTTGGTGAACATAAAGTGAAATGGATTTCAACGAAAGTAAAAGTTGAAATGTTGTTACTCTACATATAGATCCTACCATCGAAAATCTTGATCAGTTTCTAACGGATTATACATCAAATCTGTGTTTTCACCAATAGATATGCATACCATTATGGAGAGATTAACGATTAAAACATCAGATGCAGGGCGAGATTTCATCACTATTTGGTGATGAGATGTCTCTTTACTCGCTTGTACTGGAAATTTTTGTGATCCGATGCAATTACTACCGATAACACATCGAATCAGACAGATATTTTGCCAAACCCTACAAAATAGGTTCCAAAATAAAGGAGCAGTACATTTAATTAGTGCTCTTTAGAAAACCAACTACACACTGACGAGGTATATATGGTATTTATTGCAACAAAACATACATGTTACGTCGATAAATGCATAGTTTATGAACACACACATTTCAAACATGTCTTTTATGTGGGGTATTAACTTCCCTCTTCTAGAAAATATTTTGAAACAGGAAAAATAACTGAAAGGAAGTAACGTTTCAAGATTTTGAATATGTATTGTTAAGTGAAACATTTGCCACAAGCCTCCAATTTTTTTGAAAAATAATTATATAAACATAGGTCCTAATTTTTTTTTTTAAAGCCCTCAGTTTATAAAAAAAAATTAACTAAAATCTTTAATAAATTATCTATGACCTCTTAAATCTCAGGGCAGGCTCTGCCAACAATTTCTCTCTTGTCGGAACATTCACTTTTTCCTTTTTAGAATTTGGCGAAAATAGTGACGACACTAGAGAACAAAAGTATGTACTTTACCGCCATCGACCGGAAGAGAATCTGAAGGATGTAGTGGTGGAGGTAGCGTTTAGGGAGAGGTCATTTGACCCCTATGAATTTTATTTACAGAAAACTTTACTTTTATTTCTGATGAGAAAACTAGTGGAATGTATAGGTATCAAAACTTATAAAAAAGTATTAAGTGCTCAATTGGTTTCTAAACAATTTTTGTAGTTGATAGCGGTTATTAACATTTTGTAACAATCACAAAAAATGATATAAATTGTTCTAAACCGTTCTAAACCTCTCAAATCTAAAAGTTAGTTCCAATTAGCGTTTGCGGTTGCGGACGAATAAATAATTTTTTTTTCAAAAAAAATTATATCTAAATAAAAATATTTAATTAAATTAAAAAATATAAATATTTAATATTATATTTTAATTTTTATTCTAAACTTCATAAAAAAATATTTACAATAACTTTTATAAATTAATATATGAATACATATATAAACCCAAAAAAATATTTTTTATAATTTAATACTATCCTTTTATAAATAAAATTTATATATAAATTATAATAATATGATTTTTAATATATAATAACTAGAAAGTATCAATATTGTTAACATATTAAAAGTGTTTTGATAATCAACCAGTCATAAGAAATTTACAAATGCATCATTTAATTGTTGTATCGGTAGTTTAAATTGTTTAATAACACTTAAAATCATAACCTTGTATCTTCAAACTCCCACAACCGCAGTATTTACACCCGTCAGACTCTAAACCTTATTCTTTTGCTAAGACTAGGCAGTGTAGACGTATTAAACATTGTTCTTTTTGCCACTGGCAAATAAAATAACCCCGTTGTGTTTGTAGTGGTTCAACTAACTATTAGTTTAACAAAAAATTTCTTTGGATTAAATCGTTTTCTCAATTTCTTGTCTTCATGTTAGGGTATTCTCAGGATTCAATTGTTGTTTTTTTAAAATATTTTGAACATTTTTATTTTCTTTTTATACTTCAGATCAAGGGATAGGATCAAGTAAAGAACTTCAATTTTGTTGCTACTTGATGTTTTCTTGCCCACCAAGCCACTTGATGTTTTCCTGGGATCACCAAGCTATTTGATGTTATAATTAGGATAATTTAAAATGTTTTTAGGGAAAAATTTAAATGCCATTATCATTTTTTATTTTCTAAAAGATATGTTAAGTATGATTCCGAGGCCTGGATAGTATGCAAATGCCTAGTAATAATAATAATGTTTCTGAGGGAAGTATTATAAAGTCAACCAAAATTTTTAACTTGATGACATGTTTTTTTTCTTTTTAAATGTTGACCGTATTTTTAATTTATTTGCCGGTCTAGTCCTTGTGGTTGTGGTATTAATCAGATTCGATCATCTTCCTCATATAGCTTCTCTCTTCTTCTCCATCATCTTCTTCCACAAGTTGGAGCCTTTGCATACACTAATCTCTTCTCCACCACCACCACCACAACAAAATGCTTCTCCATTTCTCTCCCACGAAACCCCTCTTCTCCCCACCCAACCTCCGCCCCGCCGTTCCTCCGCCGAGATCCCTCCGCATCCGAGCCATCGACGCGGCGCAGAGCTTCGACTACGAAACCCACCTCAAATCCGAGTACAGAAAATCCACCTCCCTCAAAATCGCCGTCCTAGGGTTCGGAAACTTCGGCCAATTCCTCTCCAAAACCCTAATCCGCCACGGCCACGACCTAATCACCCACTCCCGCTCCGATTACTCCTCCGCCGCCGACTCAATCGGCGCCCGTTTCTTCAACAACCCACACGACCTCTGCGAACAGCACCCCGACGTCGTCCTCCTCTGCACATCGATCCTCTCCACAGAGTCCGTCCTCAGATCGTTCCCCTTCCAGCGTCTCCGCCGCAGCACCCTCTTCGTCGACGTCCTCTCCGTCAAAGAGTTCCCAAAAGCCCTCTTCCTAAAGTACCTCCCCAAGGAGTTCGACATCCTCTGCACTCACCCCATGTTCGGACCAGAGAGTGGTAAACACTCCTGGTCCGGTCTCCCTTTCGTTTACGACAAGGTGAGGATCGGAGAGGAGGATTCGTCTAGACAAGAGAGGTGTGAGAGGTTCTTGAAAGTGTTTGAGAGTGAAGGTTGTAGGATGGTGGAGATGAGCTGTGAGGAGCATGACAAGCACGCGGCTGGGTCTCAGTTCGTGACGCATACAATGGGGAGGGTTTTGGAGAAGTTTGGAGTTGAGTCTTCTCCGATTAATACCAAAGGGTATGAGACGTTGCTTGATTTGGTGGAGAACACGTCAAGTGATAGCTTTGAGCTTTACTATGGTTTGTTTATGTATAATCAGAATGCTCTTGAGCAGTTGGAGAGGTTGGATATGGCCTTTGAGTCTATTAAGAAGGAGTTGTTTGGGAGGTTGCATCAGGTTTATAGGAAGCAGATGTTTGGTGGTGTGGACGGGAACCAGAAGCAGAAGTTGCTTAGCAATGGTGTTGTTGTTCCCATGAAAGAGGACTCGTCATCTTCTTAAAACTACATTTGTTGTTTGTGTTTGGTTTTGTTTTTTTGAATAAATGAAAGTTACATCCTTTTTTGGAAAGACTCTTGAGTGTTTTGTGTTCATATCGGTCGTTAAAAAGTTGGTAATCATTTTGCTCTGTGTAATGATCAGACTAGTGTACCCAGGCCTGGGCACTTTTATCTACACAACTAAATTTCATAAATATCCATACTGATCTTATATTTTTAAAAATTGAAACTGAATATCTGAATTTTTAAAATACTATTTATAAATTAATTAACTGAAAACCAAAATTATTCAAATACTTTTTTATCTAAACTATATATATTTTTATTTGAAATACTGACATTTTTACTTAAACAATTTGAATTACTTATTTATCTTAAAAATCTGAATTATCTAACATTTCTTTTATATTATTTGAAAAGCCAGAACGGAAATGGACCTGAATATTTTTGAATATTAGTCGGTTTCTAATATTACTACATAAGCCAAATTGAAAATAAAAATAACTAATTTTATAAATGATTTAACGGTTTAAAATCTCTTAACTAAAAAATTCAAAATACTCGAACCTAAACCGAACGCACGTACCAATGGATCAGTTAGTGCATTATCATATTCAGGTAATAAGAGAGCTTTGAACAAAAAAAAATAAGAGAGCACAGAGAGTTAAGTGGCGTATCAGATTGTAAAATGAACATAGAGAGTGCTCTTCTATGTGATCACCTTTTGGGATCTCTTTGGTTTGTTTATTTACTGAAGTAAACAAACGTCACCAGAAACTAATCACTCTTGTTAATTCTAAGTATCGCCTGCATGAAAATCTTTGTTGTCACAAGAAACAACTTTACTACTAAATTACGGTCAATATATGTTACATCTAAACATACTCAGGATCATAAATCTTTCTACCAAAAAATAAAACAAACAAAAGAACTTTAACAGAAGAAAGAGAATCAGAAACGTGGGTGAATCCATAATCAGATCATCTCTGTGGTTGATCAGAGGCAGAGGCTCCAACGGATGGTGCAGCCACTGCACCACTTGCTGACCCGTTCTCAGCAGGTGGAGCCACTCCCCATTTACCTTCCGACTCAACCGGTTCAAATATATGAACTCCACCGTCTGAGAGACCAACTGCAAACATGTTTGGTTCTTGCGGATGTGCCGCAATCACCAGAGGATGCACGTTCGAGTTACTGCACATATGAACAACCAAAGCTTCATCAAGATTTACTCTGTTTTCTTGTGAAGAAAAAGATCAAGATTCCTCTGTTGTTTACCTGAGACTAGCTGGTAGATACGCAGAAGGGTTGACTCGGCAACGCAATCTTAGAGTTGCAGAGCTAAATACACAGATTGTTGCATCCATAAAACTTGCATAGACCAATTGGCTATCACATGAGAACGTGGCATGAGTGATCGGAGCTGATGATTCTCTCACTGGCCACTGAAACAAGTCAATACAATCGTTAATCAAATGCATTACATTGCAGATCTTGAAGAGGACTGTAACTAGAATACCTGTTTCATGCATTCGAGTTTGGTTGTTTCATAAATAGCAAGCTGTGTCTCGTGCACTACGAGGAAGTGAGCTTGATCTTGGTGGAACTGAACACGCGTGTCTGAAGGTGAAGTGTTTGGTCTTCCCTGTGGAAGTGGCAGAACCTTGCTTCTTTGCTTCTCCCATCCATCTGTGTTCCATACACAAAGCTGCAACAAAAAAGAAAATATCACAAATCGTTTAAACAGACTGTTGGATCTTATCCCATTGATTCTCAAACATGGTTTGAAGGCGCAAACCTGAGCATCAGCTCCGGATGAAACCAGCACATTTAACACATTGGAGAAGGCAAGACCAGTTATTCTCTTTGAATGACCTTTGAGCTTACTCTTCACCTGCACAAGCAGACCAGGAATATGTTGTCCATCATCATATCAACAAACAAAACAGTTCTTCTCTGGAGACTTTTGGTTCATTACCTCATCAACACGGACATTATAAATCTGAATAGTACTATCATCCATTCCGATAGCAATGATGTTGTTGTCTTGAGGATGGAAAGCAAGAAAAGTTGCAGCAGGCGGCGGTGGCATGAAAGTAGCCATCGTCTGCAGTACATTAATAGCCAAGAACAGTCTGAGTCAAGATCCATACACAAAGCATCAAACCGTAAGCATATCTGTATCCCCATTACCTTAAACGTCATCATGTTAAATAAGGAAATCTTTCCTCCTGAGGCTGACATTACATACGAATCATTCTTGGATAAAGCAAAACAAGGTACAGCTTCCTCAGGATTGTTTTCAGCAGCGTCGTTAGTCATGAGGATCCCACTTGCTGGTTGCCATTGCTGAGGTGGTAAAGAAGCTGTCGCCTACACGAATGAGTGACATTTTATCACTATCTGAGCAAGAAAAGTTAGAGAGAGTCAGTCAAGTTTACCTTTCCAGTTGCGTTGCGCTCACTCCTTTGCCATTTCCATAGAAGATGAATAGCGTTTGATGCCAAAGCCAAGATAGCGTTTCCTGAATTGGTGAAAATCAATCTTGATATCTGCAAAAAGTTATCGGTTTATCATCAGAAAAAAGAAGAAGAAAACATTGATCAGAAAATGAATATTGATATACCTTAGCGACTCTCAGATTCTCAGGGAGTCTCAGTGATCTGCATTGCGAAGGCTCGCTGACTTCAGTAAGCTTCCATATCTTAGACTTATCATTTGATTCCTCTGTAATCACTGGCTTCACATCCACCATATTCCTCGCATCTCCATTCTATAAAAGGCGAGTGGTGATGAATGATGGAAAGATGAAATAGAAATGAGTGAAAGAACAAAGAAAACATTATCTATTACCATTCCTTGGATTGAAACCACATTCGCTGATCGATCTGCTGCAGCACTCGTAGCAGCGGCTGCTGCAAGGCTGTTTATCGCAGGCTGAAAATGTAGAAGTGAAGTGTTAAAGAAAATTTTCAATGGCGAGTAAGTAATCTAAAGCTTAGTACCTTGGAGGATTCAGATGAAACGTTCTCAAAAGTGTGCAATAATCTTAACCCATCTGAGTTTGCCATAACCTTGATCACATTCTCGTTTCCAGACACAGCCAAGAGAGAGCCTTCCTTGTTAAACCGGATACGCGGGCTTGCCTGGAGACCTCCATCGCCATCAATGGCAGTTAAAAGCTGTACATTGTCCATATCCCAAAACTTGATGGAGAAGTCATCACCAGCAGCTAGGTAACGGTTTTTAGTTGTATCAAACTGCACAACACCGAGAGAACGCTTGTGGAATCCTTGGTAAGTTCTTTTAACAGCTCCTTCACTTTCATTCCACTCAACTATGTAAGACTCTCCATCTTTACTCGTTCCACATGAGAATAGCCTAGTTCCATCCGCACTATATGCCATTGTAGTACACCAGCGACCAGGTGCATCATAGTCAACTCGAGAACCCATATTATCATACAACCATGCCTTAATTTTCCCATCGAGAGCTGTAGAAAATATGAACTTGAAGACAAGAAGAAAACAAAATGTCAAAAAATAGTGGAAGGGAGGGAGATCAATTGATAGCTAGCTAAGCTGACCTGAATGTTTTCCTTGTAGTGAGGACAGACAGAGTAAACAGGAGCTTCATGGCCTTCAAAAATATGTCTTTTGACACCAGTTGCAGCGTCCCAGACCTTGATGGTTTTGTCATCACCACAGGTTATCACACATAGTTGCTTGTTTGGAGTCGAGAAAGAAATATCATTCACACCACCAACGTGAGCATCAATCTGAAACAATCACAATATTACAAAACAATCTCCACAGCGAAAAAAAAGATGTCAAAAAGAGAGGCTTGTCAATGTTATGAGACCTCAAGGTGTTGCCTCATGTCTTCACCACCATGATAAGAGTATAGTTGTACAATATGTCTCGAGTAAGCAACTCCTGCATTTGAGAACGTAGGGCAGAGTTATATAGTTGCATTCTTGCACACATATGAATTTAAAGGTGGATTCCTTACCGAACAGGGAACCGTCTGGGCTCCATATCACACGGTTGACAGAAACTACAGGCTCTTTCACCAGAGCAGCCTGAAGATGCAAAAATAATTTAGTTGCTAGAGATTCATAACATGTATACCAATATTGAAATGTTGTTGGTATGCATAGGAACCTGTAAGGGCATTGAACATTTGCTTATATCCCAGACTTTGAAGGTCTTTTGTACTAATCTTTCCCGGGAACCAACTTCCCACAGCCCGATGTCTCCTACATTTGTACCAACTGGTACAGCGATAAAATCCAATTTAGAACATCCCTGATGACTATTGTTATTACATGGAAGCTCATACACAGATCAAGAAACAGACCTAGAAGCAGAGTCTGTTTTATTGGATGGAAATCCATGCTCATTGGAGATGAGCCCTGAGTCAAGGTTCGTGCAACTGTCTTGGGCAAGTCATCAGGTGCTTTGAAAGCCGGACTGTGACCATGGGCCTGCCCTGGAAATGACATTGGTAACATGTTGACACCTAGATTAACCTCGTCAGAGATTCCCATAGGTCTTGTTCTTTTTGAGACATGTTCAGACTCTGCTGATGGGTAGTCTAGAGCAGGATTAGTTGGAGGAGTTCTCGGGTGCTTCAATGACGCTGAAAGGAGCTCTATCGTAAGCACACTGCACACAGTTTATATGAAAGAAAGACACATTTGATAAGCAAGTAGTACCTGGGATAGATGGACCACCAAGAGCAATGGCTCCTGCAGACACAGCTGGATGTGGGACAGAGGATGGACTAGACATCCAACCAGCAAGAGGAGTTGGAACGGGTGAGGCCGTTGGTTGAAATGGCTGGAGACATAGAGACATTCCAACACTTGGCCTCAGGAGAAATGCAAGTAAAAAACAAAGATAGAGACTTAGCTTACCCCGTGTGCGCCTAAAGGAGGGAATCCTCCAGCTTTTGGTAACCCACCAAGCAGTGGATTGCTCACAGGAGATGGAGCACGTGCACCATTTGGAGGACCACACGAATGATCCACAAAAAGAGTCTTTATATCCGGATTTGGCCTTGGGTTTTTACAAAGCTGATGTTGCCAATTTAAGCTGCAAGTTATGCATTAACAAAAGAAGTAATGAGTTGATATGCCTATGAAATGAGTAAGAGACAAAACAACAAACCTCTGGTTGATCAAAGTCCTAAGCCTTGAGTTTCTAAGAGTAGGAAACTGCAGTTTATCACGGAACAACGGATTCGCCTCAATAAGCTTCTTGAGTTCCACCAACATGATCGATCTTGCTGACTTGGTGTCCCCATACTTGGATAACTGTTCATTCTCTCTAAAAAAAGTTCATCAAAACTCAAAAACACTTTAAACCTCTGTCTTTAAAACCATCTCTCTAAGACCAAGTATGAGTTTTACCTGAAGTTCTCTAAGGTCAAGAGCTGCGTTATTTCCTTGAAAAGCTCCTCGTTAAAAGTTGAAAACACTTTCAAATCCTTCACTAGTATCTCCACCGCCTTGGGACGATCATGCCTACGAGGAAGAATCATTAATCAAACTCTTTCTCTCATTAAGACAAAGCTCCATGACTACTTACTTATCCAAAGCCTCGAGATACTTCTGCTTTCTTATCTCAAAGAATATCTTCATTGAGTATCTATTATCATCTACTTTAGTGAAACCAGAGAGATACTTCTCAACCTCATCCCAGTTCCCACTATGCACCTCATCCTCAAAGTACTTCATATTGAAGAAAAATCCAGATTCTTGTTCAAGCCTTCAACATAACAAAAAAAAATCACAAAACCAATGAGCATCATTATAACCAACACACAAAGAGCTAGCACAAGACTAGATCGAAGGAGGCAAGAGTTACTTGTGAACAGTCTCTTTAAACTTCTCTTCATCGAGAAACTGTAAGATCAGGAACACAAGCTCTCTACTAAGAGAAGACATAGACTTCTCTTTCTTTTTCCAACTCAGATGCACAACACTATCACCAGATCTGCAACATATACAATGGCTACCATTAACATAAACGCTAGGTTTCGTTCCAGATTGTATTAAATTAAAAAATCAAAACTTTTATCTGAAAATATTTCCATAAACTTCGCATCTCTGCAGATAACGATAAATCAGTAAAAAAAAATAAATATTTCCTGGAATTGGACATGGAAATTAAATAGCTTTAGAAAAGGAAAAAAAGAGATTCTTTTTTTTACCATAAAGGGTAGAGAAAAAGAAAACAGAGACGAAGCTTTACTTACCATGAAGGAAGAAAGAGATCGATGAAGAAGAAGAAGATGATGGATTGATTTTTTTGGACTCAAAGAAAGAAAAAAAATAAAAGCTTCTTCCTTTATTTTCTCTCTCTTCGAGATATAAATACGGACATTAACACACTTGCAGATTTAATAAGAGAAGGTGACAGATAATTGGATGCTGATAAGTCAAATAACCTATCACTCTAAGAAAAGCTAACGGAGTGATAAGTTAAGATACTTATCCTTAGGAGTTAATCGGCTACATTTCTCGAAGTTATCAGCTCGGAATATTAGTTGCCAGCTGTAGTGCATCTTGGGGTGTAATCGTCTATGTCACAAGGGGTTTTATACTTATCTGGATAGCCGTTGATTTGGCATGATGGCGCGGAGGATGGTGATCTAACGGTTAGCGTTTCATTCAATGGTGTCAGATTTGTCCTCAGATCCCTCGTCGCACGACAAAGCTTTATTTTGTGAATGATTTTTTTAACCCTCGAGTTTGACTATTATTACGGATATGACATTGAGAGCCAGTTGCCTCTTCAGATGCGGTATTCATCACATCGAACATCACGTGATGGAGAAATGTTCAACTCGTAATAACGAATATGAGAATAATTTATATACTAGTAATTATTATTTTACAGTATTACTGATTATTTTCTGTCCAACGTATTTAAGTCGTTATTATTGTAAAAAAACTATTGTTTTTAACTTTTTCAATATGGGTAAATTTAGTGTATGATTGGTTTTGGTTGTGCACATTTCTATTAAAAAAAATAGAATTTTTAAAGATAATAAAAAAGAGAGATTTGAGGGATGGTGGTTGCATCTTCTTTTGCTTTGGGAAGTATAGTTTAATAAATATGAAAAAGGGTCCGGCCAAAAGAAAGGCAGGTGGGTTCCATCAGAGGCGTGTCCGTCCAAAAGTCTCACTCTCACGAGATAAGTGACGCATTGATGAAGCTCAGCCCTAACTTCCCAGTACTATTTTTTTACTACTAATTATTATTCCCATTTTTAATAAACAGTTAGATAATAAACTACTCCAAGTACATATTCTCTCTATCGAACTCAACTTTTTAAAATGATAAATTATTTAAAATACCATTGATTAGATATTATTTTTCAAAATACATATAATCAAAAATATTTTGACACTTAGATTTATCTACGGTTAAGTGATTATTATTCAGAGTTTAGTATTTATGTAGTGAAGTTAGATTTATAAACTTTTATAAATAATTTTAAATATTTAAATGATTTAGAAAAATTAGTTTAATTTTTTATTACAAATTTAGAGTATTTATGAAAATTGTCTTCTTTTAAATGTAGATTTAAAAAGTGTTATCAAATTTGTGCTAGAATTATGATTCCCCTTTTAACATTTGTATTTAGCAACTACTTTGTGTTTTTCCTTTAATCGGGCAACTAAAATGTTTTTTTAGTCTAATAAAATGGTCTAAAATACTGACAAAGTATATTTAGTAGGATTTGTTTTGTTATATCGCTGTAGTGCTGTTTTATGCAAAAGACAATTCTAATAATTAATTGAATAAAATAATACAATAATAATGATAATAAACAATAAATAGATTTGAAGATGTGGTGTTGGGGATTGGTCACTTTCCAGTTATGTGTGTGTCCCATTCCCTTACACGTTCACGTAAAAGTTTTAATGCTTTGCTATTTTCCAAAAAAAATCATCTTCTTTTTTTTCCTCATATTCCGCTTATTTGCCGATATATCAGATTTATTTACGAGGATCATCCTTTTGTTACCAGTATTTATGTGTGTTTTATTAACATGATAAGTGGTCCGAAAATCGACTCATCATGTTTATGTGTAAGTCCAGTGGTTATATTTGGAGTTAGAGATTTATATTGTTTGACCATATGTGAATTTAGCAATTTTACATTAAAAAGAAATTGATCTTTAACCTACACCAACATAACTACTTTTCATCTTATATTTTATGTTAAATTATTTATTATTGTGGAATTTGTTATAAAAGAATCTTAAAACAAAATAATTTATATGTTATTAAAAATTTTGTTAACAAAAAAAATTCACATGTAAAAAAAGTGAATACATATTTTTATTTATTATTTATTAATACTAAATTTCTCAATAAATTATAACATTCATATTTCTATACTTAAAATTATTTTAAAATAGTACTATGCATTAATGGAAATTTAAAAATCAATCCCTCAAAAAATGGGAAAATAATCTAAAATATGAGGAAGTAATATAATAAAGTATCTCCAGCCATATCACTCTTGTTATTTACCCCCGAATAATAGGTTAACTATCCACTTATCCCGTAAAATTGTCACTGTTCTTTTTGGTCAACAGAAGTTATAACTATACATCAAGGAGGGTGACTAGTAAAAATCATGTTGTTTCTTTCTTATCACTTTTCTATTCTACTCATTTCTTTTAACATATAATTCGACTTATGTGAGTGTTTCATACGTTTTAGTGCGAGATCATCATGAAAACAGAATTTGATATGAGTATTCCAGGGACAAAATAAAAACAATATTTCGGCTTGAAAAAAATACCAACTGATAATTTCGATATTAGTATAAATTGTCATGATACTTATAAGTTGGTCTTTAAATGTGCATATATTATAGTATGAGTGTTGTCGTTGCGACCGGAAATTTCAATTCTTTGAAAACACCTGACATGTAAAGACCTACTTTTTCCAAAAAAGCAAATGAACATTATCAGTGATCAAGCAAAGATTGAAATTTTGAATTTTGTGCTACTAAAAGTGATAAAATAAACAAGTTCTTGAGGGTTATTTAGTGAAACCTCGGTCATATTAAATGTCATTTTAAAAATACCACATTTTTATTTTAATTTACTCACAACTTTAACAATAAAACTATTACCGTCTATTTCTCTCTTTTACTTTTTTCGTATAGTTTATATTTATTTAAATTACTATATTTAAATGTATAGTGTTGTAGTTTAAATATATATATTAATGGAGAGAAATGTATTTTGTTAATTGATAATATTTTCATATTCTAATTTCAAAATGGTAATATCATGGATTTAGTGCAATGTATTGTATTTATATATTATATGTTTTGAAATTTTAATGAAAGTTTATTATTTGAATATATAATATTTTTTTATTTAAATTTAATTTACTATTCAAAAAACTGTAATAAACTATTTGATCAATTTGATCTAGTTAATTTACACTGATTTTGATAATCTGTTTGATTTGCACCGCTTGAACTGACTATTAGGCGATGCAAGTCTGTAAATCACTATTTGTTATGGAAAGCCACGTTATTTTCGTCAACAAGCCTAATTGATTTTATTTATATTTTACTATATGTATTTTATTTTAATTGTCATTTTAGATTTGTGGACAAAGAATAAAATATTTAATTTTCTATATTTTATAAATAAAAATATTAATATTCATATGCCTAATCATATTCTAGTCAATAGAAAAATAAACTAGAGAATATAAAAAGTTATATGACATACAAAGTTAATATATTTTATATTAAAATTCTAAAACGACACTTATTTTGTAATGTTTATTTTTTATATAGAAGTAATTATTTATAATAAAATTATTTGTTGGTCAAGAAAAAAAGCTGATAGTAAGTGAGATTTGCATGCAGTTCTCCTATTTAGAAAAAAAAATAATTAAAATGCAAACAAATTTCCTGTTAACTTTTTAAAAAAAAAACAGAAATAGCTGAATGGTGATTTCAGTATTGGAAAACTGTATGTGCGGATGAACTATATTTCTCGCATTGCACCATTCAAATCCTATGTTTCCAAAATCCAAAGGATCGATAAGATAATCTTTTTTTAACAACATGATCAATAAGTTTGATCAAAAAAAAAAAACAAAACAGGATCAATAAGTTAATCAATGATGCAAACTTATTACAAATAAACCATGTGGTAATAGCTGGGTGTTCTGCTCTGTTTAAATCCATCGGTTCTGGTTTTGAATTCTAGCAAGAACTAAATGGTCATTTAGCATGGGTGAGAGCAGTTGTCGATTGAACAAGAGGCTGAGCCAATGTGATATTTTGCAATCCAAGTTGTTCCACATAGTGACGATGTATGTTGTCTCATATACACATGCGATACTTGTATATCCTAACTCTAGCTCCAACAAGTTATTTGGAAAAACCACATTTTAGTGAAAAGCATCCATTCTTTGAACTCTATACACTCTCATATGTATTCTAACGATACAATACAACATTGAAAATTACTGATCATTACAAGAAAACTAGTATATTTAAATTGAAAACTAAACACCGGGTGAAAATGAATTTATGTTATTATATTCAAACAAAAACTTGTATTGTAATATCTTTGATTCTTAGTTATACACATACTTATTTAGAGAAACAACAACATGGACTTCCATAAAATTTACACCAGCCTGATGTAAACTTCATCCTCTTACAAAATGCAATGCAAACTTTGTCCCTTGACTCCCCCGTGTCGGGTTGCCTACACTCACTTGTTTTGAAGCACATCTCGCCACCCTTTTTCATTCCAAAATCTATTCAATATAAATCACTAAAATAATATATACCTTTGTTAAAAATATGAAATTGTTCATGATTTTTTTAAGAAAATTGGGGGAATATCGTACCTGAAATGTTATCAGAAGTTATACGACAATGAACATAAGATACAACGAGCAAAATGGTAAGAACAAATGCAACTAGATTCTTTTTGGTGATATCCATTTTATAATACTATCTTCTTCTTTTTCCTATGATTTTGATTTGTTTCACTTAGGCTGGTCAATATATATATATATAAACAAGCATACATAAATAAAACAGTATTTTATAGTCAACGTTAAAAAAGGACATAATCTTTACATTTATGTCCTTAGATTTGTAGCCAACATAAAAACAAAAAAAAAATCTTTTGTTTTACTACAAATCGAAGAAAATAATTTGGAAAAATAGTTTCCATTCATCTCTGACCATAAAAGATACATTCTCTGAAGAATGTTATCAATGCCGACTATTTTCGTGGGCTAGCAGATTTTTTGATAAGAGTTTCTCTCTAGTCCATCTCATATTAAATCACATTCATTAATTAATGAGTTTTGACTGTTGAATATCTTACAAAAAAGGTAAAAAAATAGTATTTCAAATACCTGTCCAAAAATGTTGAGATGTTTTTAAATACATATTCCAACTTTTGAAATACACATTAACTTAGATATAAGTGTTTTTTATGAAGAAACTCTTACGAGTGCAAGTGACTCAAGTAAAATAATTTTATACTCAGTGAAAATAAAATAAAGGAGCACGAAGGTGAGTGGTACGCAACCTCTTGTGACTAGCTCGTTTGGGTCAATATCATTAGATTTTATACTCAGTGAAATAATTTTATACTCAGTGAAAATAAAATCAAGAGTCTTGTCATTAAAAAAAAAAAAAAAAAAAAAAAAAAAAGAAGAGTCTTGTCATTAGATTAAGGTCCAACTATCACTAGACTAGCTCGTTTGGGTCAATATCATTAGATTTTTAATGTCTTTGTAAGGTCATGTTTATTACATGTCTTTTATTACATGTCTCTTTAGCATGAGGTTCTTAAATTTTCTAAGAGACGTTTCTTAACTTTTAATTAAGAAAATTTAAGAACCGTCTCTTAAATAAGAGACCTAAGAGACGTCTCTTAACGGGAAAATTAAAAAAAAAAAAAAAAAAAAACGTGAAATTATAAGTTAAAAACTCCACCTAAAAGACCGAAGATAAACGTGAATAACATAATCAGAATACTCTAAACTCCCAGTTATCTGGTGGCACTTTCCTTTGCATATTTTATTATATAGCATAGTGTGTTTTAATTCCTGAGTTATGATTCCTATTTTCCCAATGATTTTTTAAAAGATTATCTTGTAAAAAGGCAAAGCAAAGTAGATTCCAAAACACCAGTACCTATGTACACTGGGTGAGTGTTTTTCTCTTTTTTCAACACCATATTTTTCACTTTTACCATTTCACATCATTCCCTCTTTTCTTCTACATAATAAAACTATCAACAATACCTTTTAGAAACATTAATTTCAGCGGTTGAAAAAATAAAGCACAAAACAATGAGGATTTTGAATGGTGATTAGGATTCAATCGGTTGATTTTTTCAGCGGTTGAATAATAAAAAGATAGGGCCTAATTTCATGATGTATCTCTTTTCTATTGGATTATGTAGATTTTGCATTTTTTCTTATCTCAACTATTCAACAATAATTATTCATAATTAAATTAATTTATTATTTTTATGTTAATATTGATAATTATTTTTACTTTATAAATAGAAACTTAGTTCTTTTGATTTGGATACAAAAAAACTTTAATTCTGTTATTATTTTCTGTCATGCAAATTACGTGATTCAAATGTACATCACAAATTGCAAACAAATCTAGTCAAAGACATGGACAAAATTCAAAAATAATCCATGATTAAAAAGATTTGATGTTTTTGTGTGCGATTTAAAAGTTTGTGAATTGTGTCTAATGTATTAATAAATTATGTTTGTTTTATTTATTTGTATTGTGTGTTTGTTATTGTGTAGTAACGGATTTAAGTTACCGTAAAACTTCTTTTAATAATTTGATTTTTAAAAAATATAATATCTAATTACTATCCATTTTTTTTCTTGTTATTTGTGAAAAAGTAACTAAAATATAAAATAAAAATGTTTTACTTTCATAATTTTAATTAAATTTATTGAATTTTTTTATTAATATAAAAAGAAGAAATAGTGTACTGAATTTTATTAAACAATTTTTTTATAAAATATAAAAATGAGTGGATGTTAAATTGTTAGGTGAAAAAGAAAGAGAGCAAATGATGTGAAGCGTAAAATGCATATCCCACATTGGTTTTACTTGAAAAAATTTAACACCCTATCTATTTAATGTGTAAAATGCATATCCCACATTTGGTCATAAGGGTTAAATAGTACTTTTATCACTTTTGTATGTTGGTTTTGCATTTGATTGAAATTTAAGTACACTTATAGGTTTAAATTGAAATTTTAAATTGTTTTTATCAAATTCCCCTAGAATAAATTACCTAAAACAATTAAAGTGGATATAAAATTTCATTAATACCAACAATCAATAAGTCAACATATATTCTTGTAGACACCAGCTGTCAACCTGTTGAAAAAACCCAACAGCAGATCATACACGTAATGAATCCAACTTTTTCAACATGTCCAATGTATGCATTCAGCAGTTTAATTAAAAAAAAAAGTCAATTAGTCCATTGTAAGCGGTCTTATACATACATGTTTAGTTAAACACGACAATAGATAGAATAGAATACACAGTGACTGATGCTCACCTCTCCAGTGTTCACACTCTCAGTCACCACAAGTTCTCGATATTTCTACAAATCACTCCCATCTTTTATTTTTCACTCGGTTGGTTGGCATCAATTTATTATTTATTTTCGTATAAGTTCACACAAATGTAATCGCCATTTACCTCGAATAATACTAGTATGATAATCGTATATAAATTCTTCATGTTCGTCGCTAAAACTGATGTCCCAACCCATGCATTGCTATTATTATCCACAACTGCGATTCCCAGTGAACAGAAAGATCATCTTTTTCTTGCTTGCATGTCAGTGACAGCATCAAAAGAACATAGTTTCAAGATTCTCAGAGTAAAAAAGGTGAAGACTTTGACTCACCAACCAAAAGGGAAGACCAGGAAGAGTCTTGAGTAACGGAGTGCCAAATGAGTCCATAGCCCATGAAGCAAGCACATGCACCGATAAAGAGGACCCTCCATGGAGGAAGCTTGCTGCATGCGTAACCTGGAAGCAGAGCAACGCTCTCTCCAACGAACGAGGAACATACCAACGGTTACACAAAATACATAGTTTCCAATACAACTGAAAATATTCAGTAATACATCATAATATAACTGAATAAATAATCAGTGCTACACAGCACACAAGGTTTGGCTACTAGATAAAAGCTCCCAATTATAACTGAGGTAGAAACAAACTTATGCTATACAACAAAAGGTGGGTAAAAAGCCTTTGGGTGTTGGGGCCTTTTATATAATTATGACATGAAAACAGTAAGAAGTAAGAATCATAGTGTGATATAAAAGAGTTTTGATAAACAGTGTTATTAAGGACATGCATATCAGATTCAGGAAGCTGCAACAAATTTCTCCCAAGTACCGTATTTTGAGCTGAAAGTTCCACCTCCAAATTGCTGTGCGTACTCACAGATCACAGTCCGAGCGCATGCGTCCCATGTCTTGGCTATGTCTTTTAGCGACATCGGCTCTGACAAACTTCTTAGCAATATGTTGAACCTTGCCATAGCCTTGGACGACAGGTCCTCGTTCTCTTTGCTGTTCAAGAAACCAGACCATGTTATTGTTAAGTTAAGGTAAGAAGATGATCCAGTTTCTTATAGATGGTTTTTAGAGACATGACTCGGATGAAATTGGAGAAGATCAAAACTATATGGTAAGAGCATCATATGCATTGTACCTGGTTTCGACCGGGAGTTTATCCAGGAGAGATGGAGAGCCATTGGGGTAGCTACAAGGTACCAGCAGACGCAATGGTTGAATAGGAGACTGTAACAGAAGCACCAAACATTATCTGTAAAAAGATAAATGAAATGATTTTCCCTCCCTTAACGAAATGACCATGCTTACCATTTGGGTTGATGAGAGATGAGCCTTCAAGGCTGGGCTGAGAGAAACCGCTTTAAACGAGAATCTTACTGTTGTTCCTTCACACCCTTTGCTTGCTGTTGCTCCCTCACTAGGATCAGCAGCATCTTCATCATCACTAACCTCAACAACTGTATCTATCAGCCGCTGGTTTATTTCCTTGATTTCCTCCAAAAGGGCATGCTCCGTCTGCAGTTCAAGATTGTTCCCTCAACATTTAAAAAAAATTAAACCTTGTCTAAGGAAAGTATAACTAAACCCCATACCTCAGTTCTTGCCTTCTTGCCAACAGAGGTCGCAGTAGATTCCAGATCTGATGTTTCCGAAAATGCAAACTGCTTGTAGTTATCACCGACGCTTCCTCCTAATGAAGAAACGCTTAATGGCATTGCAGTTGTGTGACGTTTCATTTTCTTGTTCGCCATCATTCCCTCTTGCGTCATGAAGTTTCTTGCTTGGAGACGACACTTAGTCATTGCAACCAAATCCTCCCCAACTGAAGTTCTTGAACCGTTTCCTGGGGCTGAACCAGCTATCCTATCAACCATGCTCACAACAGATCTGATGTCACTTACTCCAGAAGAAAGTGACTGTGGTGAGATGGACTTCACCTGAAAACAACAGAAAGTATACATCATTATCAGAACAATGTTTCTGCTACAATAGATGGATGTTAGTAATGTTACTTACGACTCTAATAAGGCGTTCAATAGGCAGCTCAGCTGCACTTGGTTTTCCATGTGTACTTGTCAAAGGATTTAAATTATTTCCATCAGGACTAGTAAATTCCTGAAGGAGAGGAGATGCAGAGATCCCTGGAGTGCCAATTGCAATGGATTGAACTACACTTTGCATGCCAGTTGCTTGTTGGCGTGCAGTATTCCCCATTGACAACGAAGAAACTCCAGATGGTTTCTCAGAGTCAACTTGCATAGGGGAAGGTGCCAGGGGGGTTGAAGGAGATGGGACAACAAAAGGGGAGTTTGCAGGTTGCAATGGAGTTCCCATCTTGTTGACAGATGACATCACAATTTTCTGGTCGACCTGAGGAGACAAATGTTGTTGAGATGCCCCTGGGAGAAGTTGAGGCGATGTAACAGGAAGCTGGGATCCTGGTTTTAACTGTTGAAGGGGATAAGTAGCACGCTGACCCTGCAGTGAATGTTGCTGGAACATCCCACGACTGACACTCATCCCCTGCCGCGCTGATAAATCATTCATATCACTTTGTGCCCCTTGCTGTCTTGCTTGTAACTGTTGCTGTTGCTGCTGACTTAACTGCTGCTTCTGTAGTAGATGCTGCTGCATTTGGCGCTGCTGAAATTGCTGTTTGAACTGCTGTTGGTCTTGCTGTTGCTTCAGGTGCTGTTGCTGAAGTAAACTAGAACTTAACTGAGCTTGATTAAAATTAGACTGCAGTGTACTTAACCCACTTTGAGCAGAGGCAGAACTGTTATTTACTTGTTGAGAAGTATTTTGTTGCATGGATCCCATTACAACCTGCTGGCCGTTACTCAGTGCATTTCCTTGACCTGATTCTAAACTAGAAGCCGGTATGGAACTGGGAATGTTCTGCTGTGGAGCTGAAACTCCAGGACGAGATGATAGAACATTGTTCTGCATATTTGCCAGGCTACTTTGTTGTGCCCTTGCCCCAGAACCTGGCATGCTCATTGATGGCATCTGCGTATTTGCTTGACTATCATGAGATTGATCCTGACCGTTCTGAGCTGATTGTTGCTGCATAGGCTGGATCTGCCCTTGCTGTACTGGCCTCCTCGGCCTGTGATTATTTAAGAAATTTATAATCTGCTTCTCATAATTAGCCACCTTATCCTTTAATGCAGGCAGGATATTGATCTTTGGAACCGATAGGAATTGTATCATTCGGTCCAACATTGTCTTGAATTGTCTTAATTTCTCAAAATGCTCTGATCTTTGTTGCTGCGGAAGAGAATCCTGCTCGAGAAAAAAAAATATGTTCATTAAGAAAAAGACAATCACATAGATGCAAGCTACAACCTCTTCGGTTTGGGAAAGAACATAGATATCCAATGCTTATTTTCTGGTGGACAGACAGTAAGAATACAGTCTCGAGAGCATTTTTTTGGTGAAATGGTAACAAGATTCCAAAGTTGTATGACTTCCTTTTGCAATATTGAACCGATCTTGCTTTGAAATTCAAAGTCTCATAAGGTACATATTACTGTTGCGGAGGACATATCATGTAAACCATTCTCCTAGTAAAAAATAGTAACTTACTTGCTGTAACTTGGCTGCAACTCTCTGGTTGATTTCACTAAGTTCTGGTAAGTACGCCACTTTCATAGTTTGGATCTGCAAAGACAAGCACCATGGTCACATGATTACATACATATATATATATATATATATATATGTAGACTAAATTGGTAAAGGATATAGCAAACTTATTTTAGTTCCCCAAACACTTCTGCGTGCTGAAAGCAAATCTAAGAAACCAAAAGCACTACCCAAATTAGAAACAGAAAACTACCTTTTGGAAAACCTCCTCTTGCCAATCGACTCCATTTGCACTTTCCGTCTGTGCCGTCGAGTCTAGCGAAGCTAAAAGTTACGAAATGGGGTTGTTCAGCATCAGATGCTATTCAGGGATTGTGTAAAGTATCAGAACCTAACATATTCACAAGGATGTAAAAGCATACATGATGGCATCTCCGGAAGAGTTCTTTGGGATTGATATAGTTGTTGTCTCTGTTGCTCCATTACATTTTGAGGTGGAAGCAGGGAACCTGTGACTTGGCCAGAAGATTGTAGTCTTTGTTGCACATCCTGTTGTAGCAGATTAGGTTGTTGTTGCAAACCTAGCTGCTGATGATGCGACTGAAGGGGTACCATCTGTTGTTGGGATGGCTGGTTTTGTGACTGTTGTCCCTGAGAAGAAAACACGCCATGGCCAGCCAGATGAGCTCGTTGTAGCCCAACCGTTGGCTGTGATAACATGTGCACGGACTGCTGGTTAGTCTGCAAGCTCGAATTACCAACCTGGGAACTGAGCAACTGTTGTTGTGGTTGCTGCAGTCCTGCAACTCCAAGTGGTTGCTGATGCGTAGTCTGAAGGCTGTTTTGTTGAGACATCAGTTGCTGCTGGGCCGGTATTTGTTGCTTCTGCTGTTGCATATTCAAAATATTATTTTGTTGGTTCAGTAACCTTTGCTGGTGTTGCTGCTGCATATCCCCGACAACATTCTGCCCCATCATCTGCTTCTGTTGGATGCCTGAGCCATTTGCAGCTTGTTGTCGCATCATTTGTGCTTGCTGCTGTTGTAGAGGAGAAATTGGCTGTTGCGTCAATGAAGTTTGCTGCTGATGGATGCCAGAGGCTTGTTGTGATTGCGGATGTTGCCTTAGCAGCGAAGATTGATGCTGACGAAGCATAGACTGCGTCGTAGTCTGCTGAGCAGACAATTGAGGACTTGATTGCTGATTAGTGTGAAGACCCTGGAGAGGAGCTGAGCTCACAGCTGAGGGAGATGTTGCAATGCCCGGCTGTTGAGACGAATGCATTTGATTGGGCTGCAGCAAATTTTGTTGCTGTTGTTGTATGTGCTGAACATTCCCTGACTGAAAATTCTGCTTGAGAAGTTGCTGCTGTAGCTGCTGCTGATAAAGAAACTGTGCACTCTGTGGCTGCTGCTGCTGCTGCTGTGAAGACGTAGCATGCGGCCTGCCCAGCATCTGCCTTTGGGATGCTGAAAACATGTTGGAAGAAAGGCCATGCTGGCCAGATGAATCTTGCAACATTCCGGCGACATTTTGCATACTGGAGTTCTGGTTTACAACGCTTGTGACATTATTATTGGTTGGCGGCATGGATGATAGTAAAGCAGTAGAACCAGTCATTCCAGAGGCAGTATTATTACTCTGCATAGTTTGGGACAGCAACGGCTGAGGTGCTTGAGATTGATTGTTTGGTAAAGTTCCCGGAAGAAGGTGCCCTTGATTGTTGGGTACTACTCAAGGAAAAAGATTAAACAGCACCAAATTAGAGAAACAGTCATCCAAAAACTAGATACTTGCTTGAGAACTGTGGTTACTTGAATCCATCGATGAGACATTATTAGCGGTAGGAATAGATGAGGAAGAGCCGGTTGCATTTTGAGATTTAGTCTCCATAGTCAGCATCTTCATGGATATTTTCCGAAGGTAATCAGACTGAAAGTCGAAATAAAAGAAAATCAGAAAGGTATATATATTGGGACTAATCTTTACAAGTACCAAAGGTCGCACAAATCGTTATGTATACAAAACACTACCAAAAATAAAAAGATGTCAAGCAGAGGATTGATTACCTGGTTAACAGCACCACTGAAAATTTTCTCCTCGAATCTAGCAGCAATTCTCCTGAGCTCGTTAACTCCCTCTGTTCCAGAAAGTGGAAGGTGCTTCTTTAGTGTCTCCATTCTACATGCAAGTGACAAGTAAATAAGTACAAAAAAACAACAACAGTATCATTGCTCAAATAATTGTAACATCACATTAACTATAAGTACTTCTGATGATTTTTTTTATTATTTGTTTGGCAGAGACATAGAACACAATGTAATGATAATAAACTTACATCTTGTTGACAATCTTCTGGCGTGAATCAGGTGGCAATTGACTTCTCCAGTCACCTGAGTCCATGGAAGGATCTCCATTTGGAAGAGAAGGCCTCCAACTGTTATTATCCATCAAGTGTCCTACGTTTTAAGCAAAAGTATCAATAGTGAGTAGACTCCTTACAACCCAATGAAAATAGAGAAGAAACCACACAACATGGATTAGATTGAGATACAGAATGTCTTTAACATATGTCCCTTTTCTTTTCCAAGAACCATACTAACCAGGCCAACATAACCTATAGAGACCTAAAAGTTCTTCTTTTTTTTTTGGGTTCTTACAAAGCCACAGACACGAACACAAGTAGCCTGTCCGAAAACGAATAAGCACCAACAAAGTTGTTCATCTACTCACCTAATTGTAAGAACCCAGAAACCACAAATCTATAAACGGCGATATCGCATGTCTTTGTCGATAATTCGGATCACAAGAGACGAGATTTGAACATTTCACCTCAAATTCTAGAGCTTATACGATGCGATTTACGCGTTTGGGAACGATTAGGCGTCTACAATGAATGATTAGGGTTAAGGTTGATGGATTTGAAATAAAGGATCTTTTCTGGGCAATATGTAGAGGAGAGGAAGGAAACTTCTTTGTCTCAAATCATGCTCTTCCCAAATGCGTCCTCGCTCTCTTAGCTTTATAACGACAAATGGTTTTGTATTTAAATTACCGAAAACCCCTCCAAGTAATAGAAAACTACAAGATGAACCTGCTAGGCTTTTTTAGCTCCCCCAACTATGTTGAGACGACGACGTTTTTAATTTACTTATGTCATGTGCTTTAACCTTTTAACCATAGCAGTTGAAGAAGATTAGAAAAAGAAAGAAGATAATTACCAAAATAGACTTAAAAAATTTGTCATCAAAATAACATTCAAAGAAAAAAAATGATCATAATAAACTTTATTAAAAATTGTAAATATATATTTATACTCTTTGGATTAATCTAAATTTAGGGTTTAGAATTATGGTGTAGAGTTTTAGAGGTCAATTTTAAAATTTTCAAAAATAAAAAAATGTATATTTTCGTTATTTTTTTTTTAAAGTTTATTTTGTGACAAAAACTTAAAAAATATAGATTTAACCCAAAAAAAAAACTCTTATTCCTTTGCTGTTAATACTATGACTTATGAGTCACTTTTTTTTTATCACACTCCAATGGATGGACATGTTTATACATGTTTTTTTCTCTAATACGTTAATACATGATTTTCCTTCAACTCTTGCAGGTTTCTTGAAATTATGTTTTACATTATTCACTTAGCATCCCTCTTCCATACTCTTTTATCTTACCTGAAATTAGAAATGAAAACACACCAGTTAAGAAAATGAATCGGATCATGTCATGGAAGTACACATTAAGCTTAATCACAAAACTTGTTTGTGAACACTGATCACTGAACAGTAGTACCAAATACAAAGAAGGTAATTAGAAAAATGCTTAAGAATAAGATAAAGAACTAAGGCATTAATTAAATCCAAACGAAAAGAGGAGGATAAGCCCTCACTTTACATATTCAGCAAGGCATGGTTTCCTCCTCAAGAAACATTTCATCGTGTTACCGATTACACAACGTTGTCAAGTTGGTCCATGTCATTATACAAACGCAATTTAATATTTTCAACTTTGGAGGTTTTGAGACCTTCAAGCTCTGCTCCTAATATCATTATAACATATATGGAGCTGCTTGAAAGTTCCTAACGCAATTTGACCACTAACGCAACTGGCTTAGTGGCTCCCCTTCACATGTGTCCATGGCAGGTTCGTTATTCAAGAGAGAAGTCTCCGTATAGTCATTGATCATAAGATGGCCTGTTCACAAAAAAGTATAAACGATAGATTTTATAACTCCATAAAAACATTAAAAAAAATACTATGACGACCCGTCCCGCGGATCTAAGTTCACAATCTTGCAGAACACCGACCATAATCCTTCACTGTAGGAGAAAACGCCTCCACATCCACCGATAAATTATTGATGTGCTTGGTCTTAGGGCATATACATAGCTTACACAAGGGGAATGCATAAAATTTAGCACACCAAAACAAGCTTCTACCACTACAAGAAGGACGTTATTTACCCATATCAACTTCCAAGGCTAGGATGTTATTATCAGCAGGGATAGACGAGGAAGAGCCAGCTGCATTATAAACTCTACCCTCCACAGTCAGCATCTTGAGGGCTATTGTCCGAAGGTAATCAGTCTGAAAGTCCAAACAAAAAACAAATAGATAAGATCCTAACGATCAGATCATACCCCATATGTATTGGGTCCTAAGCCTTACAGGTACCAAAAGTTAATTCTTTTACATGTTATTGCTATACAAAATCACATTTAAAGAAACAAATATAGATTTTACATTGGATAAAAGTGTAATAAAAAAAAATTCTCCTCGAATCTGACAGCAATTCTGCTGAGCTCACTGATTCCTTCTTGTCCACAAAATGTAATATGTTTCTTTAGTGTTTCCAGTCTACGCAGTAAGTAAATCAAGTAAGAAAAATAAACTTATTGACCAAAAAAATATAACAGTTCTAATATTAACATAACCTTATATTTCTAGAGGATATGTATAATATAATTTAACATTAGAATGGATTGGTACGCTTTACAGAGACAGAAGAACACGAGATATGATTAAAACTTTACAGCTTGTTGACCATCTTCTGACGCGAATCAAATGGCAATTGAGTTCTCCAGTCATATGTGGACATGTCTGGTTCTCGGTTATGAAGAAAAGGTCCACCTCCCATCAAAGATCAAAGACTTCTATAGCTCAATTAGAAACATATTAAAAAAAGAGATAAAAACCAAAATAAACCTTAAAAGTTTTTTCTCTAAAATAGCATTCAATGAAAAAATGATGAAAATAGATTTTATTAAAAAATGTAAATATATATTTATACTAATTGAGTTAATTAATCTAAATTTAGTGTATAGTTATGGAGTTGGATTTTGGAGGTGATATTTAAAATTAAATAAAAAATTTAAAATATTAAAATTTTCAAAATAAAAACGTTCTATTTTGGTCATTTTTTTTTTCTCGAATGTTATTTTGTGACAAAAATTTTAAAAATGTCTATTTGAGAAATTTATATTTAAAAATGTGATTTTTTTTCCTAAGATTAAAAAAGTGTGATTAATTAATGCAAATGTCTTCTTATAAAATATTTCTAGGGCATGGATGCATTGTGAAAAGCGCGCGATGAGATGGAATGGAAGCAAGAGTTTCTAGGGCATGCATGGATGCATCACTACTGCCAGCTTCGTTCACTGATCAGCTAGCTTTCGTAATAATTGTAAAAATGAGTCACGATGATTTTTATCACATGCTAAGAAAAAAAAGCCCTAATATAAAATTTTTGAAAGACAGATATGACCTCAGATTACAGAACCTCTCAGGGATCAAGAGTTGCGACGTGCAGAGTAGAAGAGCACTAAAGAGGTGACACGTTTTGTACTCAAATACTAGGTTTTGTAAGAGCATCATTATCCATAGAATCCTTAATGAAGTTTTTAATTTTTTTTTTTTTTGCTAATTAAAAAAAAAAATTAAAAAACGAATCAATTGCGGGCCGCCACGTGTCAGTGGAGCCCGCAAACAGTGTAAGAAACTCTCTAAAACCGGTTCTTATTTAGCAGTTTTTAGAAGCAGTTCTTACAATGTTCATGGACCTCACATGTCAGTGGGGTCCAACAGTGAAAGAACCTCTCCTAAGAACCTGGATAATATGCTCTAACACGGCCCAACTGAACACTAAAGAGGTGACACTTTCTGTTGAGCCCAAACATATACAGTCCCAATAAGTATTGAACTACAACACTTCCATCTAGAGCTGGGCACAAGGCGGGTTTTTCCAATTTTAGCAATACTTCATATTCAGACTACCTTGTACGAATAATGAAAATTTAGATTTGTATTTGACTTACTAAAAATGAATACTCGTTATTTCGAACACTTAATGAAAATAGATTACTTGCAAATTATTTGTCTTACTTTATTTTTTTGCTATTTGTGAATTACAGATGAGTACATATGAATTACTTGCATGTAATTATGAGTATTTAAAAACTACTTACTAAATAATGCTTTACTAAAAACAAGGATTTATTTTATTTATTCTACTTCGAAACACAAAAGAATTATTATAAACAAAATATTTGTGCATACTATAAAAGAGAAGAACAAAGAAAAACATAAATTTCTCTATAAAAACATTATTCAGCATTTACTTCTCAAAATACCAAAAATGTTTTTCTGAGCAAGTAACGAATAATATCAAGATAAATAGTTTAAAATTTTCATACTTGTTACTTTGCTTGTAATTGCAAGTATTTAATTTCTACTACTTGACAACAACGAATACTTGGAAAAATCAAGTCAAATACAAGGTGAATAACGAATATAGAGCGAGTATCGAGTATTTGTGTTTAACCATACTTCCACCTACTTACTATTAACATTGTCATTTCCAAATAATTAGGCAAATTGCCTCAAGCTCATTACATTACCAATAATGTTTTATAAAAAATAAAAAATAAAAAACAGAATGCACATAACAAAAAAAAGATGGCAAATGTAATTAAAAACAAATAAAGAAATGTACCTATGTAATAGATATACTTTAAAATTCTTAAATTACATTATGATAAGCATAACAGAGTGGAAAACAGAGAGCTAGGGAGAGAGAGAATTAAAGAAGAGGTCAAGAGCAAAAACTTGCAACAACCTAAAAATCAATATCTATGAGATAGAAATTGTTTTAGCAAAAACTCATAACCACTGTGTCATCAGAATCCATTGTCCTTCTGCAAAGCCGATGGCAAGGGACGAATTCATCTATTTATAGTCTTATCCATATCATATATAGTTACAGTTATGCGTAGTCTACAACGTCTGGCTTACAAAAGAATATTTGATGTCTGCTTTGTATATCAGCTAGGGTTGTTGTTATCAAGAGGAATGTTAAGGTCAGGGAGCAAGAACGAGGAATCATCATTCTTTTTTGACTCATCAGCCTGCACATAGATATTACCATATGTTAAAACATTTATTTACATATTATCTAGTCAAAAGAGTGAGCATGTTTAGTAGGTTGGTTTAAACCTGGAGTTTCTTTAACGACTCGTTTCTTGCTCTTTGTTGCTTCAGCAGTTCTCGCATACTTGCGAGTTCCTGATTCTCCAAACAAGTAAACATATATAAGATTTGGATTTGATGTTAAAAAGAAGATGGAGAAAATAGATTTTTACATTTTTCAGGGCTTTCTTTTCCTTTAAGAGTAAACTCTCCTCCTCTTTAAGTTCAGCAAGCGTCTGTTAACAGACGCATGCAGTGATTAAACATAAGACATAACCATGTAGTTTTATCAGAATCTAGATTTTTTATCCCTGATTTTGCTTACTTTTTTCTTTCTTGATCTCTTGAAATGGGTTGTAGGTGTTACACTTGTTTGAGATATCTGCATGAAAACCCATTAAGAAGATCAGATAGTGTCTTTTTCACAACATATACACTAACAAAAGATTAAGTTCAAGACACCCCTATTAAACCATTTTGAAATGACTTTGGAAAACAAAGAGACATGATGCTCACAAGAACATAGTGAGAATGTAAAGGATCATCGTAAGCATAAAGTGGTTGATAAAATTACAAGATAACCCTAACTATTAAAAGATCTAGATCAAATTAGCAAATCTTAGACAATTAAATCAGTAAAAAAAACATTCAAACAAAGGAATCTTTCTTCTTGGTCAACTACTTAGACCCAAAAAAAAGAAGCAAATATGAACAGAAGTGGATCTTTCTCTCCTTACATCGAGACACACCCAAACTCAAAAGAAAGAATGGAATCACGTGACTAGAGCGTGACTTTGTAAGACTTTTTACGCGTGTCTTCCCATGGCCAAGAACCCCACACATTGTCCATATAGAAAAAGCTAAGTACACAGGGCTGTCACCAATAATATATGAGTGAATGATTTTGACCAAAGGTGTTCTAGATTGCAGTCAAAGTATCGTGTGGAGATTGGAAAAGTATTCGACCTTTTTCCATGTCGAGTGTACTGTATGCTACGCCGCATCTGATTACACCACCGACCAAACCTGACTCGCCACGAAAACGCCTCTCGACCGGTCGACCCATTAAAAGAGGCAATTATGAAAAGAAAAAAAAACGCCAGCCATAACTCCTCTTAATGACCAAATCACCCTTGAGCAGTTTCTATGACAAAGGGGTAACCTCGTCATTTAATTTAGCGACCAGCTAGGAAGCATCGTGACGTGAACTTGGTAACCAAACAGGCAACCTCTAGATGTGGAGTATCTAGCAACACTGACAAAGAAAGAGAAGATAGATTTCGAGTTTAGAAGAACGTGTGGTTTTACGGTGGTCAACGCAGAGACCAAGGTTGCATGTGACCGGCGAAGAGAAAATGACGAAACTGACCCTAAGATAAACATAAGGCCATGATTAACCCGAGTCTCTTAAGGTGGGGTTCTTAACGAAAAATTTATCTTTTTAATTTTTTTTTTTTTTTTTGCATTTTTCCCGATAAGAGACGGCTCTTATGGTTCTTATTTAAGAGACGATTCTTAGGTTTTTTTAGTTAAAAGCTAAGATACATCTCTTAAAAAAGTTAAGAACCCCACCTTAAGAGACCGGGGTTATTAATCCTGCTCTTAGGGGCCAAAGATGGTAGTAGTAGTAGTTGCGGAGAAAAAGGAAAGCACGAGATTACGTGAAGTGGATAGTATCGCCAAATAGATATAACTACGCTTTTATAGCATTTCCAATGAAAGTTTCTAACTCCGGATTCTCAAAATATATCTGTTATATTCGCTTAAGGTATATAGGGTTGCTAGTGGCTGTCCACCGGCGTTATTTTCCGACCACTAGCACCAAAGTAACGCAGAGTTTAAAAAAAAACTTGGGAAAAGAAACCAAGGGGGTATCATTGAAACGAACCTTAGATCTAACGGCCTCTGACAACTTCACGGCGCAGCTGGACTCCTCAAGGGCGGCGATACCGCTGCCTCCACCTCCACCACCACTGAGAGAAGTGGCGCCGCTCCAAGAAAGAGGCGTGGAGGGACTGGCACGCGTATGTTCACCCTTCTTTTTTGACGGCAGCGTCGCCTTGCTCCTCCGCTGTCGCACGCTCCATTTCAGCTTGAGATCCGACGCGCCGCTCTTCACAAGAGGTGGCGGCTCAGCATGGTGGAGGGAGATCAGTGTCTCCGCCACCAATGAAACATCGGACATAGCTTCCCTAGTCCAGTCTCCGTCGGTCATAGTCTAGGTTTTGGACTTTACACCGATATTAGAGAGAGAGAAATGGTGGCGAAAAGTGGAGAAGAAGAAATAAAAAATCTTCGAGGCACATTGATGAGTGGATTGAATATATATACATTCGGAACGTTTTCACACACACAGTTTGTAAAATGTGTCTTTAATTTTTTTTTCTTGGTGGAAGCGGGACCCATAGGAATACTTACGTGGCATCATGGACTATTTGTGCTTCGTGTCTGGTGTATAGTTGCTGCTTGCGTGACGGTTCGGTTTTTTATCGACTAGTATATGCAGTTTGGGGATAATTATGTGGACGTGTGAGGTCTTTCTTATTCGAGACACTTTCATACTCAGTATGGAAATTAAGTTATTGTAGAGTACCACTGTGATAATGAATAAGCATTTTTGCATAAGATATGACATTGTAATATGAACTAGATAAATATTTGCACTTTGCCCAAAATAAACGTTAAATATTTTTCGCCGACGAAATTTTTTTAAAAATATTCTTCAATTACTTTTACATATTATTATTTATTTTATATTTATTTATATATTTTTAAATAATAAATAATAAATACCACACTTTACGCAGATTAATTTAATTAACAACAATATAAAATATATTTTGCATTGACATATAATTTGTATAATACAAATAAGAGATAACATGTATGAGACTATAAATAATAAATTTATAGTAATTAACTCTTTTAGAAATAAGGTGTATTTCATATTTCCCACACATATGTTTTGGTCTTGTAATTGATATTTTGACTAGTCTATTTGAAAATTTCGATGGACTCACCACATCTGCTGATTTTAATAATAAAAGGATATTGAAATATTACAAATACTATTATTAGTTCAATAAAAACTAATTAGTTATTTATTTAATAATTATTTTATGAAATATCTCATAGAGTCATTTGAATTATTATCTAGTTTTTTTTACTATTAAAAACATGACTTCTTTTATTAAAAAAAACATGGGAGAATTTGTAAACAAAATGGCCGATGGTTGATTTCTTTGTTTTCTTTTTCAACTTTAAACCCATCATTGATGGTTTATTTTATTAAATACAATATCATATGGTTTAAATTGACTTTTAGATGAAACTGTAGCTTCACAAGCCAAATAATTTCGAATTTTTTTTTTGTTGCCCACAAAGGCTACACAAAATAATACTTATATGCAATAGACTCTAAACATTTTAGAACCCGTTAATTCCTCACTCCATTAAATGATATTGTTTCGTAAGTGAACCGTGTAATAATGTTTCGTTAAGAAGAATGAATAGCAAGATCAGTGGTTGTAATAGTAAATATTTTAGTAATTAAAGGTCTATTAGCTTAATTGTCTGAGGAAGGCTGTGATCGCGATAAGTTCAAAAATATTGTTATTAATTTACAAAAATAAGGTTAGTTATTAAAATTGCTTCTTGATTAAGGGATAAGGGCATGTTTATTGCAGGTCTCTTATCATGGGGTTCTTAACTTTTTTAAGAGACGTTTCTTAACTTTAACTAAGAAAACTTAAGAACCGTCTCTTAAATAAGAGACCTAAGAGATGTCTCTTAACGGGAAAATTAAAAAAAAAAAAAAAAAAAAAACGTGAAATTATAAGTTAAGAACCCCGGTTAAGGGACCGTGGATAAACATGGCCTAAGATGTATATAGAATTTGACAAAGCTAAACTTCAACACAAAACAACGACAGTTCAAATCAAATGGTAGGTGACTTTAAATTTTAAAAGATTCAATTGAAGCTAAGGAAAGGGCTTCACTATGACCTCATGGGTTGAAATAGATAAAGACTAATGGGCCTTTATAAGAGGATACAATGTGCACGAGACACGCGTCTCGGTTTGTTATAAAATTACATCCGGTTTACCCGACTTTGCTTCAACAATAACCGGACGTAACAATTTGAATTCAATTAAACCGCATTAACCGTAACTCTGCGATCGTCGTCGTCATCATCATCAACCCAAAACCCTAAATCCTCCCGATCAGGCCAAAAACCATGGCGCTTCTTCTCGCCAGACGCCAACAAAGATTCCCATCAACCCTATCTTCGATTCGCTTCTTCTCCAATTCCTCATCGGATCCACCACCCAAGTCTCCGTCGAACTCTCCCTTGACTGAAGTCAAGAACTCACTCAAGCATAAATCAACCCAAGCTCATAACCGTGGATCACTAAGATCGTTACAGGATATAGGCATCAACCTCGCCAAGTTTCAGCGTAAATCCGCCGCTCCACCTCCGAAGAGCGTACCGCCTTCGATTTCCTTCAAGACGCTCTATAAGCAGAAAGTTGCAGCGAACTCTTCGGATCCTAGTAATCGGAGAGGTGTTGATACGGAGTTTTTGAAGATTTATAAGGAAGATGAATTGGGTGAGAAGCTGAGGATGCTAAGGCCAGAGGGGAAGAAGGAAGAAGGATGGTTCTCGTTGGAGGAGTTGAATGAGAGGTTGGTTAAGCTAAGGCAAGTGGAAGAGGAAGAGGTTAAGAAGAATCAGCGTGGGAACTTTTCTGTGCTCAGGAATGTTATTGGAACACTTGAGGATGAGAAAGCCAAACTTGATGCTGTTTCTCGTATGTTCTGTCTGTAATGTTCTATAGAATCTCTGAGCTTTGTAAAGTTGAGATCTTGGTTTGGTTTAGCTATGTTTTAAGGAGGTTTCTATGGTTGCAGTGCAGAATCTCGACATTCTAGGACGTTTGGATGGTACTCGTGAGTACAAGCATTATCCTCCTAAAGATGAACTAGTTGAAACTGTAAGATACTAGCTTGTCTGTCTAATTACTTGGATTTCTTTTGGTGATCTTTGGTCTGATGTTTTTAAGTAATGCTCTGTTGATATGTTGTGACTATTAGATAAAATGTGGATATTGATCTGTTTTTATGTGCCTGCGTCTGCCAAGTACTTCCATTCAGATAATCTGTCATCTGCGGAGAAGATGAAAGTTGAGCTCACGAAAGTCAGGGAAGATTTTAAGATGTCGGAATCAGATTGTGGTTCTGCACGCGTACAAGGTAAATTTTATACAAAGGCAATGGTTCTGATCAAAAGGAGCATATTTACTGAGACAGAGTTTGGTTTAGATTGTCTTATGATGTCTCTGGTATGTCCTCTGCAGTGGCGCAGCTAACTACTAAGATCAAGCATTTGTCTTCTCATTTGCACAAAAAGGTTAGACTCTTCAAGTTGTTTTTCAGTTTTCTTCTCTAACGCAATTTCTTACCCGGTGACTGTATAGCTGCAGGACAAACATTCGAAGAAGGGACTTGTAGCAATGGTGCAGAAGCGAAAGAAGCTGTTGAAATATCTAAGAAGAACTGACTGGGATTCTTACTGCCTTGTCCTGTCAAATCTCAGCCTTCGTGACAACCCGGATTACAAGTTCTAAGCTTTTATGCGTTAGGAACCCCATGGTTCTATCTTCACACTCTTTTGGTTTGGTCAACGCCCTGTTGGGAAAGCTGTTCAAGTCCTGTTAAGGCATTTTACTCCCTAGGGAAGCAACTCGCTCAACTCTATTTTGGTTCCCTTACTCCACTATATCATTTTGAGCCCTTTAATCATGCATTTGCTGCAAAGAAATGAACTTCCAGATCTCTTTCATTGATGTTTAATAGTGTTCCGTTTCACGTTTGGATTGTGACAATAAAGTTATATACTAATAAGCCTTTTCATGATATAATTTTGCATTGTTCACAAGCTGAACTCATGACTAGGTGCAACTTTGAAGCAAGGATATGATATGAAGAACAGCATCATGTTCTGGGAGAAAGTAATTACATCTACAGACTCTAAGACATAGCACTCACAAACCAAGTGCACCTAAAGGCGTTTTCCCCTGTCCAGCCTCGAAGTAAAAGATCAACATGGCAAGCATTGCGAGCCTAGAGTGCTTAATCTCCGCCAACTTCAGCCGCTCCAGCTTCTCTCTGTCTGGCTCATAAACACCGTCTCGTGTCTTCCCAGCGAGTCCCAATGGATCAAAGAATCTCCCTCCGGGGTATCCTTGATCTCCGGTGTAGTTAGCGAAGTTCTCGGCGGTCCTAGACCATGGTGTCGCCCACTCAACAGACTGAGAATCCGGGTTAAAGAAATCTACCCACCGTTTGCTCTCCACCCAACCCATGAGAAGCAACTGTGTCCCGAGAAGTGATCCAAAAGAGAAGGGTGCGATGGCACGTGGATCAGCTCCGGCTTCAAACCATGGCACGCCGCTCCAAGCCTGGCCAACGAAGATCCCAAGAACAGCTGCCATCGCCCATCGGCCGTGGATCAGCTCTGCTTCTCTGTACCATTTAAGAAAAGCCGGGTCTTTTCCCAAACCCAACGGGTCAAACCCGAAATCTCCGGGTAGCCTGCCAAAACCCATTCAACAATTGACTCAGATATTGTGTAAAGGCGACTCCTTTAAGATTCGTTTTACAAAACTCAGAGTCAATAGACTTACGAGCCATCGAGCCATTCAGGGTCGACGAAGTTGCCGCCACCTTTAACGGCAGGGATCCACGATTTCTTCGGCTGAGCAGCAGCAGCAGCGACAATCAGAGTTTTCCGGCCAACTCTCGCAGCTCCAGTACCGACGCCGCTTCCCAAAGCGGTGGCACTCCTCTTGCCTCCGGCGAGGAATGAAGAACCAAGCCCACTGAGCACAGCTCCTGAGACAGCCATTGCCATGAGATTCTAATACGTCTCCTCTGTTTTATTTTTTTTGTTCTCTCTGTTTTTTTCTGGGAGAAAAGAGAATCAAAGGGAGGAGTTTTAGAGGGACAGTGTGGATATGATAGAGAATCTATTATCGAAATCTGAGAGGCTGTCGTGGATAGATTTCTGACCAATGAGAAGTCAGTAACAACTTCACCATATCCACATCATCCATGCTTGTCTTTTTCTTGCATATTTACATTTTTAAATATACGAGACAAAGCTGGAAATGACACGTGGATACTCTCCTTTAGAGGCAACGATGAACTTAAACTCATTGAAGTGGAAATCACAGCCATAGATTTGTTACAATGGGGGCATTGCTGCTTATTACGTGTAGCTTACGTTACATATTTATGATTTAACAAAAAAAAAAAAAGAGAATTTGAAGATTTTGTAGAAAGTTAACGATTAAATGGAGGTGAATCCCAAGAGGGTGGAGGAAGCTGAACTAACGGCTGATTTGAACCGATGTCCGGGTTTGGATACGGATTATCCGGTACAGTTGGTATGGATGTAACCGGCGGTAGCCATGGATTCGCCACCTCCGGTGGCGTGGTGAAGACGGGAGTTTGCGGTGGGAAGTCTCCAAGAGCTGGTGGTGTGGAGAATATTGGAACTGTCGGTGGATCTTGTACGATCGGTGGCGTTGAGAAAACCGGTGGAAAGTCTTGAACCGGCGAAGGCAAAACCGGCGGGTAGTCTTGAACCGGTGGGGGTAGAATCTGCGGAAATTCTTGAACTGGTGGAGGTAACATCGGTGGAAAGTCTTGAACTGGTGGTGGCAAAATAGGCGGGAACTCTTGAACCGGTGGAGGTAACGTTGAAGGTAGGTCTTGAACCGGGGGAGGAAAAACCGGAGGGAAGTCTTCCACCGGCGGAGGTGTATCGGTGATTCCCGGAAAACCACCTAGAAGAGGAGGTGAACCGGTAATAAACGGAGGTCCGCCGCCTAATAGAGGAGTTGGCGTTATTGTAAACGGTGGCTGCGGAAACGAGCCGCCAGGTAGTGGTGGTGGGGGAGATAACACTAATGGAAGGGGTGGTGATGGAAGAGAGGAAGATAATGGTGGCGGAAGAGGCGCAGAAGGTGGAGGAAGGGGTAGCACTGGAGTAGGAGTTGCTGGTTGTGATGGTGGTGGCAGAACTGGAAATAAAGGTGGTAATGGTGGGAGTAGAGTTGGTGTAGGGACAAATGGCGGCGGTGGACAAGGTACTGGTGGAGGTTGAGCCGGAGCCGTGGTACAAAGAATACACGGTTGAGTAGGAGGAGGCAGTGCTGGAGCAGTGACACAAGTAATGCAAGGCAATGGAGGAGGTGGTGATGGAGCTGTGACACAAGTAATGCAAGGCACAGTAGGAGGTGGTGATGGTGGAGGTGGACAAGGAACCGGGACTGGCGGTGGTGGGCAAGGAACCGGTATAGGTGGTGGTGGTGATGTTTGTACACATGTAACACAAGGTGGTGGTGGTGGTGGTATAACCACGGGTGTAGCCACCGGAGGAGGAGGAGGTAAGAAAGGGTTTTGAGGACAAGGAACAATTGGGAAGTTCCATTGACCGCAAGTGCCAAACACACACCGGAAAAACACATCGCATTTAGTTGCAAATGCTTCACCGTTTCTGCTTGAGCTTCTTCTTCTTCTGCTTTTGGATCTTTTAACCAAACCCTTCTTGTCTTTGTCTCTATGTCTATGTTGATACTCTGCTGATTCTGTTATTGAAACAGTAATCAAAAGCAGTGAAACTACACATACTATTACAAGTCCTTTCATCTCTTTTCTTTTCTGTTTCTCCCTAACACATGCGAGAATTGAACTATGCATGTGTATATATTTATAGTCGCATCATTTGATGATTGATTATGTTTCATGTTTCTTGCTGCCGAAGAACTTAGTTTTGTAAGGATTCAATGAATAGTTTTGATAATAAAGAGAATATTAATGTAGTTACACACAATCCAATGCAGAAGAGGCAATAAGTAAACCTGACTCAAAAATTTAGAGCTATGAGGTGAGTGTTATCCAGCCCACACACAGCCTCTCAACTCAAAGAACATTGAAGTGAATATGGACAGAACTATGTTTGTTTATGTTATCAAATCTTTCAAAGCATTGGTCTTTCCGGTTTAGACTTTAGAGTCAACGTGAAAAAACATAACCCATTGTAGTAAGTGTCCATTGCAGTAACTAGTAAGTGTAAGCTCCACTTTGAACAGCATAACAGTTTTGGTAACGAGATAAAGTTATTTATCACATCAATAGATCAACCCTGAATCCATGATCATATCCGTTGTATTAGGCCAAAAATCATGAAATTGAATAGCTCACTTGGTATAAGAACACTTGTTAGGGGAACTAATGGATACGGGCAGACCGAAACTAAATCACATAACTGGTTAGATTAACATAATGTTCAAGATAGACAATAACTAGGAGTTTTGTATAGGATTAACGCATAAGCGAATTATTTAGAGTAGACGTTAACAAATTATGTTTGTTTATTGTAAATCTTATATTTATATTACATATTTCAAAAAGTTTATATATTTAATTAAAAATTATATTGAAGGAATATAAAAAATAAATATGTTGAAAGAATAAAATAAACTTGTGAATTTACACTTTCATGTTACTTAATTTAACCGATTTAGACTAATTTAAATTAATCTAAACAAATTTAAAATGAATTAAATTAAATTGAGTTGCATAAATCAGATTATTTTTAAATCGTTTTGGTTATGAATGATTTTTTTTTTTGTCTAAACCGGTATTTAAAACATTTGGTTAAATAAGTTAAAATAAGTTTCACGCCTGGAACGTGGAGTGACATGTACATAGAGGAGTTATGTAGATATGAACAAACAAAATGTAAGGAAAAGAGTATAGGAAAGTAAATAAATGAAGTAATCAGAACGTGGCGTTAGTTCTTTGATCCTGCTCTGCTCGGAGCAAGCCGCATTGAATTAGAGTTGAGTCTTCACTTTGAGAATTGTTATACTTAGGATTCGAATGGTAAAAGTAGTTCAAGTGTTGCAGATCAAGCAGATCATGCAGATCAAGCGGATCAAGTGCAGATCAAGTAGATCATGCAGGAGAAATGCAGATCAAACAGATCAAACAGTTTAGTACAATTTAGAATGATAAAACAATTCAAATAAAATAAAATATATATATAAATTATAAAAAAATTAAATATGTAAACAAAATACATAAAAATAATAAATATTGCCCTAGAGTCATGTTAATGTAATTTTAAAATTAAAATGTTAAAAACATTAGCAATTAACGAAATACATATATCTTCCGTTAATATATATATATATTTAAATCACAATACTATGCAATTATATTTTACTTATTATAATTAAAACACTGACATCATATATAGTAAATGATTTTGCTACAAATTATTAATATATTTAATCTTCTTCTACCAATAACACATTTTCATTCTATTTTACTTACAACTTTGATAATACAAAAAACTCTCATGTCTATTTATTTCTACTTTTATTTTTCGTCATATAAATATTATATTTAGTAAAATTATTTATATGATTATTGTGTTTTTAATTATAATATGTATTAGTGAAAAAAATTATAATATGTATTATGTCAATGTACAATATCATGGTTTAAATATATTAATGAAAATAAATGTATTTTGTTAATTGCTAATGTTATTCGTATTTTGATTTTAAAACTATAATAACATGAATTTAGTTCAATATTTAATATTATTTATGTATTGTATTGTATAATGTATTTTAATTTTTATTGTAATTATTATTTTTTAAATAGGTAATTTATTTAATTTGAATTGTTTTTACTATTATAATTATAATAAATTATTTGATATGCTTGATATGCTTTCTCACACATGATCTGCACTTGATCCGCTTGATTTGTATAGTGGGTGAGAACTACATGCAGATCTCCTGCTTTTTTCACAAAAAGACAAAAAATATTGAACTGCATGCAGATCTCCCGCTAATTACATTTTCAAAACAGAAAAACGTGAATGGTGAATTTAGTGCGGGAGAACTGCATGTGCGGGAGAATTGCCTTTGTTCTGTCCATCCATTCATAACCTTATCCTGCGCCGTTGCTTCAGCTGCTCCTCGTTATTACATCGCAGAAAACAACCTGACCCCACTCACAAATCTCAAAAGGCCTTATACACTTTCTCCCAAACTCCGCAAGCTCAGCTGGGCCAGCCCATTAGATTATGAAACATGCGATGAGACGTACTCACGAAACTACATAGAGTTTAGAGGAAATAAAAATCGTTCCGTTACATTACATTATGCTTATTTAGTAATCATACACGCTAGAGAGGCAAAATAGGACATGACTTTGTTACAACGCAGTGGATTCCATTAGCTAAGGAGTTATCAGATCGAAGTCCTCCGCCGGCTAGGATTGGCTAGGAATATCTCGAGGAGGCAGCCAAATTATTGGTGGCATAGGTGGAAACTCATCCAATGGCGGTGGCAGAGTGAACACTGGTGGTGGCAGCCATAACGGCGGTGGAGATGGAACCAACGGTGGAGGGAACGCGAACACTGGTGGTGGTGGTGAAGGGAATATGAAAAACGGTGGCGGAGAGGGAGGAGGAGGTGAAGGAACAAGAGGCGCAGGAGGTGGTGGTGGTGGTGATGGAACTAAAGGCGGTGGAGTCGGTCTTGGACGAGGTGGTGGTGGAGATGGAACCAACGGCGGTGGACGCGGTCTTGGACGTGGTCTTGGACGAGGTGGTGGTGGAGAAGGAACCAACGGCGGTGGACGTGGTCTTGGACGTGGTGGTGGAAGAGGGAGAAAAGGGTTATCCGGTGAAGGTGTTGTAGGAAAAGGCCAACGGCCACAGATTCCGAATAAGTATTGGTAGAGTGGATCGCAGTATCTGCGTCCACGACCAATACCACCGCGTCTTCCTCTGTTTATCTGTTTTTGATCATTTATGGTAACAGCGTTTGCGTTTGAGTTCTCTTCATGATCTGATATTGACTCGGTTGTGTGAGAGTCAACCAAAAGGAGTAGTGAAAACAAAAACCCAACCACAAGAAGTTGTTGTGCTTTCATTGTCTTTTTCTAGTTTACTTTGCTTGTTCTCTTCTTCTTTTGATAGAGAGCTTAATATAGTCCTTTTTAACTTTTAAAAAAAAAAAAAACTAAGAATAATGTGTATATTCATCTCATGGGAAATGTAGGAGGAGAAGTAAATGCTGAGAGGAAGATGAGTATTATCATCAGCACACACTTCAATGGCAGAGAGAAAATCTAGAATGATGTGCCACTGTTGTTAATTGAATGCGTTTGCTCCATGCTTATCTTCATTGTCTGCAGAAACTTTTAACTTCCTTCAAAACTTTGACTTTCAATGTAGTTTGTTATATAAGTGTTCTTTATTCATATAACTGTGTTTCTTCAGATGATTTAGTCACAGTCTAATAGATGCTAATCAAGTACCATTCAAAACTGTATCAGTCATTTCGATGAGTGGATTCAAATGATATTGGGAAAGTTATATCCATAAGAGATGATGCAAGTAAATTGACTAGTTACACTTTGACATGGCCTTGGGAATGATTTTGGTTGGGGAATAATATGGGACTGTTAAAAATATTATAAAAAAATGTAATGCATAGAACAAACTGAAGAAAACACATACGCAAAAAAGATGCTCATGAAGATACCTTTGAGGCTGGCTTGATTGACCATCTTTGTCCCAGAAAGTGAAAGAACAATCGAAGCCAGTAGCTGGAAAACGTCCCATGTATTCGAAACGCACAACACAAAATAAAACGAAGTTTATACTCATCAGTATGCATGTGACATGTGACGACCGTTGAATCATTTAAAGAGAGGCTACATAACATGTGGCCTTTGAAAGTTGTAGTGTTTGCTCTCTCCTGAACCATTCCTCAAAATTGAACCAACCCTATAGCAAAAACTGGACCTATTTTTTTTTTCTCAACATCAACTTTCATTAACCAATAGTGAATACATGATTATAACCACACGAGTCTAAACCCAACATACAAACGACTAAACCTAGTAACACCTAAAATAACTGGATGTATTGAATGTAAAATTTAAAGTGATTTAATTTTTAATAAATTTTTATATGATTGTAGAAGAATTATTTTTTTTGTGTGATTTTGTTAAATCACTATAGAATCTCATATAAAATTATGAGATTTGGATTTTTATTTTTAAGAACTAAGAAACCTCTCTGAAAACGTTTAAAATAATCTAAAATCTTCAACTTAAATTTTGTTCAATAACAGTGTATTTTAGAGTGTTTTATGAAATTACAAATTTAATAACACTAGATTTTAAAGTGTTTTTTATAATTCTTGTTTGAATAACAATAGATTTTTTATTTTAATATAAATCACCTTAAATTTTAAATTGATATACCCCTAAGTACTTTTTAATTTGAACATGTATACACCTTGATTCTTGAAAATAAAATTGCAAGTAAGAAAACTAAAAAATAAATAAATATTGTGTATATATATATATATACTTTAAAACTGTGTGTATACATCCGATAAAAATACATACACATGCGTAGATAGAGAGATACATATAAAAAAGGTTGCAGTAGCAAATCGTCGTCGTCTCTCAGATTTCTAACTCATCTAGAAGCTTCTCGTTCGTGGTGATGCTTCTTCTCTCTTCTGGGTTTCTGAGATTCAATCACATCTTCCACCACGGATCTCTTTCGCTCAGGTTTTAAGTTGATTTCTTCTGATGAGTAATTAAAAAAAGATGGATACTTTATAGAATATATTGAACACTTCAAAATCAGTAGAGTTGACATTTGAAATCTTCTTCGTGGAACCAAGTCTTTGTTTTTTTTTTCCGACTCAGCTTCATCTGCATTGTTGGTTTTGTACAAACGGTTCTGCTTTTGTTATGACTTTTGTGTGGTGTTTTTGTTATGGTTGTTCAGCTTCGAGTAAAGAGATGGATCGTATAGATCATTTGTTTTATCAATATGCCAATACTTCTTCCAATCTCATTGAGTAAGTTTGCTTTCTTCCTTGTATCCTTCTTTAGTCCCCGACATAACAGTATTGTTTATGATCTTGACAACGCAAGCTTGGTCTCTTATATGTTTGGTATGTTACTTGAACAGCCCTGAAGGAATAGAGGAGCTATGCTCCAACTTGGAAGTCTCTCATACTGATATCAGAATCTTGATGCTTGCTTGGTACTTATTATTATCCATCTCTTAATACATCTTTTTTTAAGCAATACTTCATTTACTCTCTCACATTGCAGGAAAATGAAAGCTGAAAAGCAAGGTTACTTTACACAGGTAAGATTTGCGTAGAGATCCTCTTCTACTTTGCTTTCTGATACTCATTGTGCATCTGTAGGAGGAGTGGAGAAGAGGCCTTAAGGCTTTAAGAGCTGATACACTCAATAAACTCAAGAAAGCCCTTCCCCACCTCGAGAAAGAGGTTCAACCTTTCGTTTTGTTTTCATACATTGATTAACATGCTAAGCTTTTCTTCCTTGTTTTTTTTTAATCTCTTTAAGGTCAGGAGGCAATCAAATTTTGCAGATTTCTATGCGTATGCTTTCCGTTATTGCTTAACAGGTAAGGTTGACTAAACCTTCTTGCATGAGATGTTTGTATTGTATATCACATTTTCTTTTTATGTTTGAGAAGTCTTTGTATATTGTTCAATGCAGAGGAAAAACAGAAGAGCATAGACATAGAGACTATATGTCAACTCCTCGATATCGTCATGGGATCTACTTTCCGAGCCCAAGTTGACTACTTTGTCGACTATTTAAAGGTCTGCACACTCGAAAACAACATATTTTCATGTCCAGAATGTTTTATTTGCAATCTTATCATCTTTGTTTAACAGATCCAAACCGACTATAAAGTCATAAACATGGATCAATGGATGGGGTTTTACAGGTTCTGCAATGAGGTATGTTTTCTAGTTCCCGGCTTGGCAGTTTCATCAACTAACTAGACTAGACAGTGTTTATAACATATACAGATAAGTTTCCCGGAGATGACAGAATACAATCCAGAGCTTGCATGGCCATTGGTTCTCGACAGTTTTGTTGAGTGGATTAGTGAAAAGCAAGCTTGAAAGCTGCCTCAAGTCCTTCACTTGAGTGAGTAATCTTTTTAGAACACACACAGTTTAAGTTCGAACCTTTTAGGTCTGTTGTTTATTTCGGTATTGACTGACAAAACTCTCTGTATCGACTTGGTTTGCAGGATCTTTTGGGCTCAACAAACAGATTCAATACAATTTTATTTGAGTTTTCATCGTTAAAAAAAACACATCACATGATTTTTGTTACCTGTGATTAACTTCAATAGAGGGAAACACATTATGCTTGAAATATCCAATTCTCTTAGTAATCAATGGTAAATTGGTGAAGACGAGTTTAAAGTGGTTGAATACTACTGTATAATGAATGAAAGTAGATGTCTCTTTGCTACATTCTTCTTAAGCATAAGATGAATGGGAGTATTATGTTCCAGATTCGTGTGATACATAATTATTCATGACCAGAATTTTATTGCAGCATTTAAAACATTTGAATCATGCTCAAAGCCACAACACTACTACACAGCCAAAAAAAATCCAGTATAAGATGAATGAACAGATGGTTGTTGTATAAGCTCGTCAAAACTGCAATGATAAGAATGAAGTTTGATGTACACAAAATATTTATGTTCTTTTGATCTTTAGATTCTTTACTAGAACACCGATGGATGATCACATAACAAATTAACATCATGGGATAACCAGACGTGGCCCAACAAAGAGATGAATTGAAAAAAACTTGGCAAATTTTACTTGGTTAACCAGTAGATGAATATGAGAAATGTGCATACAGCCGCAACTAGTGAAAGAATGATTGTATCCATTGACTTTTTCCTCTTTATCGCTGATAGAATAGTGTTCACCTGCAATGGGTTTTAACCATAGTATTGCAGAGTGAGGTACACAGATGAAATTCTATAATAGCCACACAAAAAAAAAAGCAAAGAGAGAGAGAGGTTGCAAATAAGAGAAAGGAAGGGTCCTTGTACCGTGGGTAGACGGCTAGTGACATTGCTAATCTTAGAGTTTATGCCTCCAAAAGTTGAACGCTGAAAGACGAGTGTACCAAGTGTTGCCTGAGCTTGTGAAATGACACCATCCATCTGCACCGTTTATATACAATAGACAGAGTCCACATAAGCCACAGGGTGTTCAAGAAAGCACATCTTAATGTATGATAGAGCTGCAATAGTCTTAACAAGGATTTTATTTACCTGCGCTGTATTGCGGTTGATTCCCACATGTTCTTTGAGCAGTGCTTGTTCTGTAGAGCCATCCCCATCTTCTAAGTCTAACCTAGTCCGATCAAATTCTCTAAAGTCCTCAAGAAGTGAAGCATGTTCTTGTTTTGCTCTAAGACTTGATCGGTGTCGATAAAACTCCTGCATTTTGAATAAGTCATACACACAATAACAAAGGTTCATTGCATTGCATTGCAGAACATAATCAACCTGCGTCAGATCTTGAAGGATCTCCTGATGTCGAGTTAAAGTATGGGAGACCATCTCTGAACCACCAGAAGAAACCCAAGCTTGCATCTGCGCATTAACTTGTTGCAGTTGCTTAAGCAGTAAGTCAATCCCAGCTTCAAGGTCACTCTCCCCACCATCTGACTTTGCCAAAGCCTTTGTGGAAACAAGTCTGCGATATGAATGCATCTGCTCGTCAAGCTGAGCTTCAATCTTTCTAGCCTGTCACAAACCCAACAAAACAAAGCATGTTCCTTTTGAGTTATCATTACCATTACAGTTAGATCCAATAGGAATAAAAATCTCATCTTTGAATCAATTCCCCCAATTCGATTGAAACCCAGAAGAAGAATATCGATTCAGACGCTACCCAGAAGCTTCGAATCAAAAAATCACCTGTTTACGTAAAGCATCCCAAGAGCTAGGAACGTCCATGGTGTTGAATGAATCAGATCAAAATCTCTCCTTTGGGAAATCAGATCAAAGAATATCCTTTCTTCTTCCTCCTCCTAACCAAACCCTCAAAAGATGCGATCTAATTGGTTCGATAACGAGAGAGAAGGAAGAAGGGATCTATCTGATGGAGTTGGTTCGGAGGCAAATAGGTTCCGTTTTGCGTAATCAGTAATTTAATTCGAGGATGGCGATGATTAAGGGGCTCTGATCCAGTGTTTTTCACCCTACACTAAGCTTATATATACAGGCCTCCGCAAAATAAGTGAAACGAAACCGGAACCGAACCATAATATCCGAATCCGGAACCGAACCGAAACCTTTAAATATTCGAATGATTTTTATATTTCTATATCCGAAATAACCGAATCGAGAACCGAACATATAAAATAATAACTATATATATAATATACCTCAATATGTATTTATAATTTAAAACTTGTATTCAAAAATAGTTGAATAAAACTAAATTATTATAAAGTATCCGAACAACTCAAAAATATTTTAAAATATCAAGATATTTTTGTTTTACATATCCAAAATTATTTGAAATATCTAATTTTTATCTGAATATTTTAATTATTCAATATTTTACCTAAACTAGTCGATATTTAACCCAAACTAATCGAACAAGAACCAGAACCAAATGAAAATTAAGTTTTTTCCAAATATTTTCTGATTCTTAGTTTTACTATCTAAACCGAACCGAACCCGAAACTATTCTAGTTAAATCGAACCAAAAAGAAGTCATAGTAAATGAATCCTCTACACCCCCTATTCGAACAAACCGAGACGTAAAATGTCCAAACCGATACCCAAAGTGCTGACGCCAACAATTGACCCATACGTTCTAGTCAAACTTGACACTATTATTATACACAACCCTTATTTAAAAACGAAACAAATCTATGGATTTAGTTATTTATCACGGTCAAACAAAAGTCAAGATGGCCGAGTTGGTCTAAGGCGCCAGTTTCAGGTACTGGTCCGAAAGGGCGTGGGTTCAAATGCCACTCTTGACAGACATTAACATTTTATTTTAGTTGTACATTTAACATCCCTCCCTTCCACTCCTGAGCCCTAACTTTTGGTATTACTCAGACAGTCCTCATCACTCTCTACTCTTCTCCTCTCTTCCTCGTCGCGAGTAAGCTCCAGGTAAAAGCAGTTACGATGGATGTTCTACCTCCACTTAACGAAGAAGAGTCGGAGATCAGCGAGTCAGAGATCGATGATTACTCCGAGAAACCCTACCTGAAACTACAGACCGGACATTACAAAGTTAAGTTGAACGGAATGCTGAGATGCCCCTTTTGTTCAGGTAAGAAGAAGCAAGACTACAAATACAAGGAGTTGATTGCACATGCTTCTGGTGTTTCAATAGGTTCTGTAAGCAGAAGTGCTAAACAGAAAGCTAATCATCTCGCTTTGGCGAAGTACTTAGAGAATGAACTTGTAGAAGGTCTTCCACGCCCTTATCACGAGACAGAGGCAAAACCGGGTGTTGTTTATGTCTGCCCTTGGATGGGGATTGTGATTCATCCTCTGAAAGAAAATGATGACAAGGAAGTTCTGTTTGATTCAGGTTATCTAGGTTTAAGGGAACAAATGCTAATATGGGACACTTGGTGTTGATATAATCTAATATGGGACACTTTCTTTTTTGATTTTCTGAAGGAATTAAAAATAATTCGAAAATAGCTGAAAAGACAAGAAAAAATTAAAAGTTCAACATAATTACCAACCCGCCCACAAACTGGATCCCCTTACCATGACCCGACCCAGACCCGACTCTAATAACCCTAAAATCAAAATCCCCGTCCCCAATTCCTCTCTTCATCGACACAGACTTCCCAGACCTCTCCCCATTTCGTTCCTTCGTTTCATCCCCTAAAAACTCGAATCCTCACCAAAATCGAAACAAAATCATCAGTTGAAGTCAAATTTCGTTTCTAAATCGTCCATGTCACCAAAAACTCGAGGCGGCGGAAGAGAGGCGACGAAGAAGAGAGACGGCGCCGCGGCGAGGAAGAAGCGTGACAATAGAGCAGCGGCGGCGAAGAAGAGTGCGGCGGCGAAGAAGAGTGCAGCGGCGAAGAAGAGTGCAGCGGCGAGGAGTCAAACCGCGGCGAAGAAGAGTGCAACGTTGAGGAATCCAGCCGCGGCGAGGAAGAGGAAGCAAGCCGACGGTGCATCCTCGTCGAACCGAACCAAGCGGGCTCGGATCCGCGAGAAAGAAGGCAGATCTCCACCGGACGATGAACCGGAGACAGGATTGCCTTCTCAGTCACCAGATGAGGTTGAAGCTCCACTGCGACGACCAGTAACCTCACTTTCATCGTCTGGCTCTACCAACAGAGATCCACCCACACCTCCGCCAGCGCAGATTAACAATGACACTGAAAGAACGGTAAATCAATCTCAATTGGTTTTGAAAATTGTTATTTAAGTTCTGATGAATTGGTGTTGAATTGGTTGTGAAAAATTGTGACTAGTTTGACTGGTACAACTAGTAACAACATTAGTAGTTTAATTAGTAAAACTGGTTCAACTAGAGAAGTTTAGTAGTGTAACTAGTATAACTTAATTAATTATAAAAGTATAACTAGTAACAATATTAGTAGTTCAATTAGTTAAACTGATTTAAGTAGAATTTTTGTAAGTGAATTTTTGGTAGTCGGACTGGTACAACTAGTAACAATTCATATAAGTTCAATTAGCAAAATTGGTACAACTGGTGAAATTTTATTAGTGTTACTGGTAGAACTCAATTGGTTTTAGTAATATAACTGGTACAATTAGTAACAATTTTATTAGTTTAATTGGTAAAACTAGTTAAACTAGAGTCATTGTATTAGTGTAACTAGTACTGCTCAATTGGTTTTTAATAGTATAACTAGCACAACTAGTAACGATTATATTAATTTAATAAGTAAAACTGGTTTAACTAGAAAAGTTTTATAGTGTTACTAGTACAACTCAATTGATTTTAGTAGTATAACTAGCACAACTAATAACAATAAATTAGTTAATTTGGTAATACTGGTTAAACTAGGGTCGTTTGACATAGTGATATTTTGAATTAAGTAGTATAACTGGTAAAATTAAATGAGTTGTATCTAGTCTAACTGGTACAACTAGTAACAATTATGTTAATTTAATAAGTAAAACTGGTTAAACTAGAAAAGTTTTTTTAGTGTTACTAGTACAACTCAATTGGTTTTAGTAGTATAACTAGCACATTTAACTGGTACAACTAGTAACAATTAAATTAGTTAAACTGGTAATACTGGTTAAACTAGAGTCGTTTGACATAGTGATATTTTGGATTAAGTAGTATAAGTGGTACAATTAAATGACTTTTATGTAGTCTAACTGGTACAATTAGTAACAAAGATATTAATTTAATAAGTAAAACTGGTTAAACTAGAAAAATTTTATTAGTGTTACTAGTAGGACAAGTAGATATTTTGTTATAAAACTTGGTTATTTACATAATTTAATGTTGTCTTTTCAGGTTGTGGGGGATGACATTGGCGTAGAACCAATAAGACCTATTGGTTTCTTCTTTCAGCCGAGTGATTATGGAAAGGCGTGCAAGCTCTCCTCAAGGTGCCACCAACGCCATTTTGTGGACTTGATTAAAAAGTTCGACGAGACAGAGCAGAATTGGTTCAAGAATCACCCTCAGTTCAAGCATATATTCCACATGGATTGTACCAAAACAAGAAAGATGATGGGAATGTGGATGTTGCTTCTCCGCACAGTGACTACGGAAAAGTCTCGACAGGCTTGGTTTACGGTAAATGGAGTTCCGATTCGATACTCCATCAGAGAACATGCTCTACTGTCTGGTTTACACTGCCACATATACCCTGAAAATTATCTGAGGGTAGGATCTTTGAAGTTTGCTGAACGGCATTTTAAGAAGAAGGAGACACCGAGTGATAAGAAGAAGAAGAAGAAGAAGATGAGGGGAAAAGAAGAGAAGCTGAAAGTTACTGTCATGGAAGTGGAAAAGAAGCTTATGGCGATGAAGCCTGATGGTAGTGGCGAGCGTTTGAAGATGTTGGTTCTATACTTTTTGGCCACTGTTATAAGAGGAAGGACAAAACATGGACACCCCATTGAGGAATTCTTACTCCAAGCAGTTGAAGATCTTGATTTTTGCGAGACGTTTCCATGGGGCCGTTTGACTTTTGATGATTGCATAGATGAGATTTTCCACTTGAGGGATCATTTCAGTGATGGGATCCCTGATTCACCTCAGTGGGTGTTTCCTGGGTTTATCAACCCTTTGGAGGTAAATTATTTAAATTATTTCAGATCAAAATATTTTATTAAGTTCAATTATTTGGTGTTTCCTGATAACTAATATGATTGTTTGAAATGATGTGCAGATTTTGGCGTTTGAATGTATCCCTGTCCTTAGGGATACATTTAGAGTCGCTGTTCCAAATGCTCATGGAAGTTGCCCAAAAATGTGCAAATGGAGGTACAAGAGGACTGGGACAACAGGATTTTCATTGGACGAGATTTATCGTGCTCTTGATAAGACAAAGGTAAATGATTGTTAACTTAAGATGAGTTGTGTTGTTTGTGTTATTTTCTTCAAGTCTGATTTATGTTTGTTTATATTTCAGGAGATTACGAGTCATTTGGTACCAGTTGATGAGGAGAGTGACCTTCTGTATGAGATTATGGATGAAGGGTCGTGGGAAGACATTGAGCTGGTAGATGATTCTGATACCCCAGACCTAGCCGTCGACAGTTGGAACAAGATCTTGATAAATCTTGGGTCAAAAATATTTTGGGAGGATCTATATGCGATGGATGTGAGAACCCGTGATTCGAACACACCACAAGAAGCCGAGCCTCGTGACCAAGTGGATGGACAGCAGCAAGCAAATGAGTTCGAGGAAACCGAGAGAAGTGATCTTTTTAAAGAGTTAGAGTTGAAGATGAACAAGAGAATGGACGACGGATTTGCTTTGAGGGATGAAGCAATTCGTGTTCTTTCAGCTAGAGTAAAGGAGTTGGAACATAGAGAGACATTGTCGTACCAGTCTGGTGGTTTTTACACTGGTCATGCTTCAGGAGGGGGAGGAAGAGGTAATTGGATTTGAATTTTTTTGTATTTGTAACAAACTGATTATTATTTGAATTTGTGCTTGGATATGAATTTGTAGATTTTATGGTTGACAATGAGGATGGGGAAGAAGCTTCGAAGGTGGCTGCGGAGGAAGGTGAGAAGGTCGATGAGGAGGAAGGTGAGAAGGTGGCTGAGAACGCCGGTGGTGAGTTAGCTGAGAGTGAGGGTTTAGCTGAGAAGGAGAGTGGCGAGTTATTTTTCATGTTAAACCTATGTTCTTTTTGGATGTTAAAACCTATGCTAGTTGTGGATGTTAAAAACTTATATTTAACTTGTTGTTTGGCTTCTGGTATTGGTTAGTATTGATAACTTTGGTATTTAGGTATAACAAACACAACAACTAAGAGCCACATTAAGTATTTACGGATGGTACAACTAGTACAACTACTAAAGATGAATACAACTAGTACAACTTCTAGTTGAACCAATACAACTAGTACATACTAGTGTCACCAGTTTTCTTGTTGAACCAGTGTACTAGTTGTACTAGTGTTCCAGTTCTCCCGTATTACAAGTATATTAGTTGTACCCGTTTCTACATAGTTGTACTTTGGCAGTAAAATCGCTAAATCTAGTTGTACCGGATGTACTAAAGCATTTATTTCAGTTGTACCACTTCTTTATGTGTATATTGCTTTGCCCCAACATAATGAAGTCATCGTTGTTGGTAAGATACTCGTCATCTATGTTTTCCAAAAATTATGGGGACAAACAAATCAACAAACCTTGAAAGTATAAGGTAAATCATGTAAATTACCGGAGATAGTGTCATGAATTAGAAAAAAATTGGAAGTATGTAATGCAAAATTCTGAGGAACGTATGTACACACGTACCAATTTGGAAGTAAGTTTGAATTTTGAAGTTGGAAAAAAGATATGAATATTTTTAAATTTCCACCTATATAGTTGTACTAGTTATTCCAGTTTTACAAGTTTCGTAAATAAAGACTAGTTATACCAGTAACACCTTTCCTATTTGTACCAATTGGACTAGTTATACCATATGTACTAAAATTGTCATGACTTTCACTAATGTGAAAAGTATTACCAATTGTCCAAGTAGTACCTAACAGAAGCAACACATTAAGAATCCAAACACTACAAACAGTAGAAAACCGATTAAAAACATCCATAACACATACATAAAAACGAAATCAAGCCTCATTCATTAAAAACTTCAACTTTCATCGCTTCCACTTCCATCGCTTCCACTTTCATCGCTGTCAATTCCATCATTCTCACACACCAATGGTGGATACTTCTTCTTCTTTTTCTTCTTCCGATATTCCCCTGCTGATGGAAATCGAGTTTCTTGAAGTGTTCCTTTTTTTTGTCCACTTTCGGAGGGTAAACAACCTGAGATCGAATTTCCTCTGGAATTTCATAACTCTCCCATGATGAATGATGAGGCACTGGATATATTGTCTGGTAATATGCCAAAGTCCACTGCTCCATCCAATAATACCTAGAAGAATAATCTTCAGCCATTTCTCCACGCGCGATGATCGCAGCTTGTGCATGCACACAAGGATACCGATCAATATCAAAACACCTGCACTGGCATGTTCTGTTGACTAAATCAACAAAATAACTTTGACCGTCCTTGCCAATCACAGTGTATTGGCGTTCACATTTGTTTAGCTCCATCACATTGAGCTTTTTTGCCTTCGGATGACTGTGATGCAATATTCCATGCACGTGGGGGACAAGTATCTGCCTCTCTAGTACGCGTAAAGACAAAGCCCGATATTTGTTAAACCATTCTATCATCTTCCCAATGATCACGTCAAGCATTGGCAACAACGCATATTTCCTTGGTTCCTTTAAAACACCGTTGATAGATTCAACAGTGTTGGTTGTATCTATGTTGTACCTTTCTCCCGGAAATTGACATCTTGCCCATTTGGTCTCATGAACACTCTCATCTAGATACTCAGCGGCTTGAGGCAACGTTCTCCTGAAATCATTGTAGCTTTTTCTGAACTCGACCTCTGTGTAAATACCAGCAATTTTTCTAAACTTCTTGGCAACCCCTTTCTTGTTAACTTTGCTGCATGCTCCGGCAACATTATTAGACAAGTGATAATTGCAATATCCATGGATCACCAATGGATACACCTCGTGGACCTTCTTGATGATGCATTGGTTTCTATCAGTACAAAAAACAAGCTGAGGATCATCTGGTATCAAAGTTTTCAATATAGTCAAAAACCACTCCCAGCTCGCATTTTTCTCTACATCTACTACCGCAAAAGCGAGGGGATAATGATGATGATCTGGATCCTGAGCAGTGGCAATGATAAGCACTCCTCCATACACACCCTTCAGGTGAGTTCCATCCATTATTATCACTTTCCTCATTGCTTGAAACCCTTCGATGCAAGCTCTGAGCGCAAAGAACATATACTTAAACTGTTTATTCTCATCCACTTCTAATCGTGTGACGGTTCCAGGATTCATCCTTTCTAACATGTACAAGTAAGAAGGAAGTCTAGCAAAACTCTCCTGAGGGTCACCACGCAAATCATTGACAGCTTTGTGTTTTCCTCTCAAAGCTGTAGAATATGAAACCGTCACACCTAGTTTGTGCTTCACCAACTTCATGAGAGTCTTGGGATCCGGAGTCTTGTATTGGCCTGGATAATCTTCGTGCACCACTCCTGCGACCAAGCTTGGTGTTCCTCTTTTCCCCCTCCTTGTTACACTTCCCTCTCCTCGAGTACACGTATGCATCTTTCTATACGTTCTGACAGTAAAAAAGGCAGAGTCTTTCAGCCTTGCAGCTCGTAAATACCATCTGCATCCAACCCCACGACATTTCAATATGTAAAGAGTACGATTCGTCTTGACTATATCAACCTCAAAACAATTCGAATGCACTCCTGCGTCCACTAAATTCCTCAGCTCTTCCTTAGTCGCAAATTCTTGATTCAAACTCATATCTATACCATCATTCCACTCAACATTGACCATTGTGTCTACATATGGTGTAACAGCCGGCAACTCCTCCCTATCATCCATTTCATCACCCTCTTCATTGCATTCCTCATGCTCATACCTATCTGACTGTCTTGGAGGAACAATTGCCAACTCTTCATGATTATACCCATCTGATTGGTTTTGAGGAACAATTGCCAACTCCTCAACTCCAACCATACCATCATTAGCTCTGGCATCACTCTGAATTTCCTCGTTCATAGAAAACAGCTCGTTACTCTGATTTTCTAAGATGATTTTGGAAAACTCCACATGCAAGACACTACGCCGGTTTTTCCTATCCACCTCCATTAAATATCCTAAAACATCTTCATCATCCAAAATATAACTAGGCCTCTTATTATCCACGACCAGGGGATAGTAACTCAGTTGAAGCTTCGTCGCAGCTACATCGATACTCATTTTCTTGCCTATTCTATCAACCAAGCGAGAATAAGTAATCTCCTCATATTTTCCTTTCATCACTAATGTATAAATATTTTGATCTCCACCATGATCAAAATGTATCACCACAGCTCCATTACCATCCATAGTTCCTGAAAGAGTTAAAACCAACATTAAAACTTACAAATTATATCAGTTATACGGGTTCTACTGTCCATAAAAAATACGGGTTATACTAGTATTACCAGTTAGACTAGTTTGCAAGAAACAATCATTCTAAGTTATACGAGTTATACTAGTTCGTAGTATGACTTGTCAAATGACTACTAAGAGTTATACAAGTTTGACATACCCTTATTCAGTGTTACTTCTAGTTGTACCAGGTTTACTAGTTTAACGTTATAAGAGGAAGTTCCAGTTGTACTAGTTTTACTTTTTGCAGTTTTACCAGGTTGACTAGTTAAACGTTTTCTAAATCCTATATCACTAATACTAGTCATTTGAGTTGTACTAGTTTTACTTTCTGTAGTTGTACCAGGTTGACTAGTTAAACGTTTCGTATAACCAATATCACAAATTCTAGTTATTTTAGTTGTACTAGTTGTTCTCTTAGTTAGTTTTACTAGTGTAACCGTTTCGCTAATGACTTTCCACTTAAAAGTTGTACCAGTTATACCGATGCCAAAAACGATCTAATCTACAATGTCATGATTCATACTATAACAACATTATATTAAACCTTGAAACCTGACTTATAACGATAACATACATATTATGGAACTAAAAAGAAACAGAAAACAAATAAAAAAAGGAAGAGAGGCAGAGAAGAGTGAGAGAGAAGGAGAGGAAGAGAGTATATGTTTACCAAGCTATTTCAAGACCAAAGACCATGTACATTTGTTGTTTCAAGGCGTTCTAAGGTGTAGAAGAACCCTAAGAGGCAGAATCAAAGGTTGGTGGATGAAAGGTTAAAGAAGAGAGCTTTGGTTGGTGAAGGTAATGAATTTTCGTTGGGGTAGAAGTAATGAGGAAGGAGATGAAAGATGGGAGGGAATTAATGGGGAGGGGTTTATGTTATTAATTATTTTATTTAATTTTCGAAATTAAATCAATGGCCAAGATTAAAACTCTCTCTCTCAGATCCAATGGTTCACACTCTTCTTTCATTAATGGTATTTCTGTAATTTTCCATGAAGTGTCCCCCTATAGATCACAAGTGTCCCTTCTAGATTTGTTTTTGAGACTTTGTCCCATAATAGATTTTTGTCCAGGTTTAAGCTTGTTGATGTGAAGGTCTTTTGGGTCGAACAAGATTGTGTTGTTGGGGTTGTTGCTAAGTTTAACAGCGACTGGAGTGGGTTTGTGAGTGCAACAGAGCTTGAGAAGGAGTTTGAGAGCAGAGGTTGCAGCAAAAAGGAGTGGTTACAGAAGAGAAGAGAATCAGAGTCCAAGGCTTATGGATGGTGTGCACGTGCAGAAGACTATAAGTCTCAAGGGGCAATAGGTGAGTACCTCTCCAAGGAGGGAAAGCTAAGAACAGTTTCAGATATTTCTCAAGAAAAGGCAAAGGATAGAAACAGTGTTCTTGAAGAACTTTCAAGCTGATAATTGTTTCTATCTTATCTTAGAAACAAAGAAGATGCAACAGATGTCGATTCGCAGTATTCAGAAGATCCTAGAAGATAAAGAGAGGCTAAGCAATGCACTGGAGGCTAAGATGCTGAGACTGCAGAGTTGGTCCAAAGAGTTGGACAAAAAGGAAACACTAACTGAACGGGAAAGACAAAAGCTTGATGAAGACAAGAAAAAGGTAATATCATACACATGAGACAATCTGTCTGTGACTGTTAATATGTAATCAATGTTAATGATTTGTATTGTCTTGGTTTGGCAGAATGATGCTATGAACATTTCCCTCCAGTTAGCCTCCCATGAGCAGAAAAAGGCTGACGAGAGCGTTTTGAGACTTGTAGAAGAGCATAAGGTATACCAAGTTGATGCCGAAAAGCCTTCCCTCATTTGTGTATGGTGTTTGTAAAGCAGAAGAACTCTGACCTCATGACCTCATGAACTTATAAGTATTACTGATACACTTGCATTGTCACCATTCAGACCTATGTTGTTTAAGCTTTGGATTCTCTTTTCTTCAGCGTTTGACAGGATTGTTGGGTGATGAATCTGATATCAGGGTAAAGAGGATGAGAGAACTTGATGACAAGCCATTCTTGAATGTTTGCAAGAAGAGATATTCTGCAGATGAAGCTATGGTTAAGGGTGCCACCCTTTGCTCCACATGGCAAGAGAACATCAAGGATTCAACATGGCAACCGTTCAGACGTGAAGGAACATGGGACAAAGCAATTGTATGTTCTTTCCCACTGTCTCCTCCTATGATGGCATTTGAGAAACTAGTGATTCTGTGAATGTTGGTACTTTTATCCATATGTTTCGTAAGTCAGGAGTAATGATGTTGGGTGGTTACGGTTACAGGAAGTGGTAGACGAAGAGGATGAGCAGCTGAAGAAGCTTAAAGGCGAGTGGGGGGGAAGAGGTGCACAAGGTTGTTAAAACAGCTCTCGAGGAAATGAAGTATAATGCAAGTGGTCGATACAGCACCCCAGAACTTTGGAATTTCCAAGCAGGTAGGAAAGCAACACTAAAGGAAGTGATTAGTTTCATTTCCAACGATATGAAACCTGTGAAACGCAGAAGAACCTGAAGGTATGGTCAATCATCTTCAGTTTACACAGGTCTCTCTTCATTTAGCTTACAAATTGTATGTGCTGAGAACCTTTGTAAAAGCATCGACATGATCTCATTTGTTGAATCCGGTTGAAGAAATCTAATTCTGATTTGGTCTGAAGAAACCTTTGGTTTTGTACTTTTTGGTTGCAGGAAGTAGAAGGAATGGGTGAAGCTTTAAGTCTTTTAAAATAACTTAGAATCAAGGAGCTTAAGTGATGTAAAATAAGTAAGATGCTCTATGTAACCACCAGACTTGGCTCTTTTAACTTGTGTCTGTGAAAGATTTCGAACAGCCAATGTTTTTGTCTCACGTTTCGTTTTTACATTTGGTTACGCTATTTGCACTATGAATAAGTGCTTGAATCATAAAATTGAGACAAAGAATCATAAAAAATCACGTGTTACAAATAAAAAAGACAAAGAATAATAAAAATAATTCATATCTAATCTATTAAATTATGGTCTTATTTTTATCTACTACTAACAAGTCATCGTAAAACTCACTTAAAAAATTAGTTAATATAAAATATTTGATTATTTACATTAATAATAAACCAATTCTAAATTTAAATTTTATTTTTAATTATAACAAAATCTGTTGAGAAAAAATCTAACAAAATCTTACTTAAAATTTTAAATATTTTTTAGAAAATAACACATTAATAAATTTCGTAATTAGTAATATCTAATCTATTAAAACCGAATTACAAATAAGAAATAATTTTTGTTTTTGTCTAAAATTTACAAAGAATACCACTAATATTATATCTCCTTCCAAACATCAAAACATTGATTCTTAACAAGAAAAAAAAATAAATTTGGACTAAGCCCATTAACAATGTTTGTCATTCGAATTGAACACTTCATAAAAAATGTATATGTATTTTCTAAATTTTTATAATAAAAACAGAATTATACATATATATAAAATTAAATTAGTTTTATTTTTATTCATATTCATATAAGCTACCAACTATATTTGATCTATAAAAAAAATAATGTTAATAATTTCGATTATAATTTGAACTTATTTATTTACAATAACAAAATTATGTAACTTTTCATAACAATTTAATGAATAAATACATACTAATATTTATTATAAATGGTTATATATAAAAACAAATACAATGTATCATCATTTATACGATATATATCTAATAAGAATAACTTATGTAATTTATAAATTTAAAAATTTAATCACCATATAATACACAGTTAGGTCTATGATAGATCGAATATTTAGGGTATTCTAGGATATACGGATTCGAATATGCATTCTTCGGATTCGTAAAATTGTTATCCGGATCCAGATATTTGGGGTTAGGATATTCTCACTAAAATCCAAATACACGCGGATATCCTAACATATATTCTTTTAATTAAAAATAAATTAAAAACTAACTATTAACCATCTATTTAGTCTATTTAAAATTATTATTAAAAAAGCTTAAAAATCATTAAATTTAATAAAATTAAAATTTTAGTATTGATATTAAAGTATATATAATATACATTGATAACTATAATTAAATTTTAAATATTTAATATCCGGATCCGGATATCCAGACCCAAAATTTTACTATCAGAATTTGTACTTGGATCAATCGAATCCGTAAAATCATTATCATAATCCATGAAAATTCGAAAGCGGATGGGATCCCGAATCGGATAACGAATATTGAATATTAAGTTCAAGTCATATATACAATTATATCAAACAAATTATTTAGAATATTAAACATTGACAAAAAATAATACTCGCGCGGACGCGCAGATCAAAAGCTAGTAATATTATTGTAAATCAATGTTAAACAATGATTTTATTATAAAACAAGAAAATAAAATTTCTATACTATTTTTTTATAAATTCTATAAATATATCTGGATTATATAAAAATATTTGTGCTGCATGAATTAAATATGATAAAATTTTATTAAATAGGTAAATTAAAAAAAAAATTATAAATTTTTATTTAAATAAATTATCACTCATCATTAAAATGGGTTAAAATTCATAAAAAATATACTATTTTTATACAAAATAAATGTATTAACATTGGTTAAACTAATATATATATATCTACAACTTTTAATTTATTTTGAAACTCTCAAAAATATATTTTTAAAAAATGTTTGTTTACAAAAATATAATAGTATATAATAAACTTTAGTTCATATACTATTTAAAAATATGTTATTAGAAAACTATTAAATTTAAGTAATTCATATAAAATATTAATGACAAATATAATTTTAATTTTTAATTTATTTTAATATTAATTATAATAAAATCTATTGAGAATTGTTTTAAAAATAGTACTAAAAATTCAAATATTTTATTATAAAATAAAAGATTAGATGTAGTCACAAAAAAATCAAAATTAATTTAATGTTCCAAAATCAGAAATAATTGTGTAATTTTCCAAAGTTTTCTTGACAAAATATAAAATTTTGAAAATAAATATATAAAATCAAAATCATAATTTTGAAAATTTTACAAAAGATAAATCATAGATAATAAAGAATAACTTTTTGAGATTCACCACGAAAAAACTATTTATATATGTTATAAAAATTAAAACAATCTAATATTTTGAAGTCTTAATTTTTAAAAAATAAAGCTTACTATCATAACATTCATAAAATATCTTATGTTAGTAAGTAATAAAAATTAATAACAAAGTAAAATGTTTTAAGCAAATCACTATATATTAATAATATTGAATAAGAAATATAAACAATAATATTATAGATATAGACAATATATAACACTAAAATATAAATTATGTATTTATAACATTTTTAATAATATCTAATATATTTATAAAATTAAAAAAATATTGGCACGAATGTGCGAGTTAAAATCTAGTTTTTATTATTTGTTATATTCCCCAAAATCAAAGACAAATCTAAGAGCATATACCAAACCGCAGATGTTTCATTAGTTCCAAGGTGTTGCCTAGTCCTCTACAGTATCATCATTGTTTTGAAAGCTCGACCGGACACCAATCCAATATAGTTACTGGTCGAGTTAGATTAGTTCAACCGGTTGAACCAAACTTTTTATTTAAAAAAATTATATATATAGTCATATATTTTATTATAGACTTAAAAATAATTACGTATAAGATATTTTCTTTTCTCTTTTATTAACTACAATAATGAACAATAACAATAAATCTAACTATATGTACAATAAACAAGTGAATACTATGTAGAATTTAAATTGATAAAAACTACACTTGATTATTCAAATTAGATTATTTATTTATTTATTTATTTATTTTTATAACTAAAGTCTCAGATTTTATGAATATCAAAATAAAAATAATAAACTATAAATACATTTGTTTACATTCTTTAAAAAAGAAAATAAATTAAATAGTAATTTACATTATAAAATGTTAAATTTTAATAAGAATTGAAAACACATTAGTTATATGTTAATTTTTAGAATCGAGTTTTAAAATTGACACAGGTTACCGATTTTTCAGTTTTTATCGGTTTTACCAGTTTTTCTCAAATCTGAGTTTAAATCGAACCAGACTCGACTTTTTTAACGAGTCACAGTCGGATCGGTTCGTCCAATTTTTCAAAACCTTGATATCATACAATCAGGAAGACAAGAAACTCGGAAACAATAATAGTGGTCGGAAGAAAGGCCCATTTAAATGGGCTGGTAGAAGCCCAAATACATGGCCCGGGTCCGCAAAGATGTGTCAAAATGCTTATTCTGGTGAAACTAGGGTTTTTAAAGTAACAAGCATATAACTTGTTTTCTAATTTCTTCCTCATCCTTTCCGCTGCAGCCGTCATCGTATCTGAGGTTAGTCTCTTTGGTAAGCTCCTAGAGCGCTATACGATCCGAACATGTAATCTGGACATGTCTTTGGATATATCTGCGTTACAGTTTCCTTAGTAGTATTTACTACCGAGACTGATTTTGCTTTGTTTTATGTTGGCAGATAACAAGTACTTGTGTTCTTCTTTTCACAAGCATTTAAAGACACAACATGTCGGGGTAAGCTTCGTTTCTGTTGTGGTTACTCTGAATCAGAGTGTTAAACTGGGGATTAGAGTGTACACTTAGGTCAATTTGATTATCGTACATGAACTAGAGCTGACTTAACCTCTTGTTTGATTATCATTTTCGATGTTTTAATCAGTGTTCTAAAAATCGGTTTACACGGCGCCTCCGCCTAATCGGCAAATCGGGCATGAACGACACGATTTTTTCAAACCAATTTTATCAAAAAAATGACCTAGGCGTCCGCCTAAACAATAATACTCTATTAAACGCCTAGCCACTGCCTAACGATTTTTAAACCATTTGTTTTAATTAAACTTACGGTCTTAATAGTTTGAACTAACGAGATTACATTATATGCTTTTTGTTTGTCTGAATCCTTATTACTCTCTCCGTTTCATATTAAGTGTCGTTTTAGAGAAATTTTTTTGTTACAAAATAAGTGTCGTTTTCGACTTTCAATGTAAAATTTATTAATTTTATGCTACAGTTTATTTTTTTATTGGTTGAAATATGGTTAGGTGTATAGGTAATTGTGTTTTTATATAGAAAATATGTAAAATTAATTGTTTTCTTAATCCGTGTAAAAAACCTAAAGCGACACTTATAATGAAACAGAGAGAGTATTAATTTTTTCTTATTTCAGTGATGAAGCTGCTGTTCCCGTTGTTGTTCCTCCCGTTGCTGAGCCAACGGCAATCCCAGAGGACATGGACTTGTTGACTGCATTGGAGTTGACTCTTAGGAAAGCTCGTGCACATGGTGGTGTTGTTCGTGGTCTCCATGAGAGTGCTAAGCTTATTGAGAAGCATGTTGCTCAGCTCTGTGTCTTGGCTGAAGACTGCAACCAACCTGATTACGTCAAGCTTGTTAAGGCTCTCTGTGCTGATCACAGCATCAACTTGCTTACTGTTCCAAGTGCCAAGACCCTCGGTGAATGGGCTGGTGTAAGTCCTTTAGTTTTATCTTAATCTATTGACTCTAGCTCTCTTTTTTCTGAACCAAAATTGAATCTTTAATGTTGTTTGCAGCTCTGTAAGATTGACTCTGAGGGTAATGCCAGGAAGGTTGTTGGATGCTCCTGTCTTGTAGTTAAGGTATTGTATTTACCTCTCAATCTATGAGGAATCTATAATTCATGGAATTGATTTGGTCATTTACTTGATTCGTTTCTGTGTTTTCTTGGATGGTGTTTCAGGACTATGGTGAGGACACAACTGCCCTCAATATCGTCAAGAAGCACATTGAATCTCAATAAGCATTTCGAATCTCAAATGTTTTTGATATTTAATATTTTACTAGACAGCTCTCTAGTTCTGTTTGGAACATGATCAAGTTTTTGCTGTTATCTGTACTCTACTTTTCAAAATCCCAATTTTAGTTGTGTCCATTATTTGTTTTTTCATGATATAAGTGCTCAAAATTCACAGGTTTATATATTAGTGAACATGAAAATTAGAATAATGTGATAACTAAAGTAATTTGTGATATAAAATTGAAATTATTCCTACATATGAGTCAATTATGTTCTTCTCCATAAAATAATACTTGTTGGAAAGAACTATTTATGTTGTTTGGGTTCCAGCAAAAATGTAAAACCACATTTCATTTGACATGTTAAATTCTATTTGATCCCAATTCACTTGCTTCAAAACTAACGTAATCAAAATGCAATAACGACCAATATACTATTGAGCTAGTTTTATTTGAGAGAATTGACAAAAAAAAAGATGATTGAGTAGAGAACTGAAATAACGGCGATCAAATCATCTCAACATATCATATGCAAATCTTCATGTGTCAGACCAGCCATTAATTTCACATGGCTTTGGTAACCAACACTATAAACCCAATCATAATATGGTGTTTTAATTTAGGGCTTTTTGCAAAAGTAACTCAAAACTTGGAGTCAAACAGAAAACTAACCTTTTCTGTTTGACTCATTTTTTTTTTGAGATTTTCACCCCACACGTGCATTTTATCTACGAAAATGCCATTAACCTTTTTTTTTTTTGGTTTTTCGAAAATGGCTTATTTACTGTCTCAACCTCATCATCTTCAAGTATTTACAGTATTGCCACTACCATGAATAGTTCAACAACCTTGTACTACCTGTTTGGAGCTTTTAATGCCCTTTAATGAATAGTTCAACAACGTTGTACGACCTGTTATGAACTAAAAACAACATTTATTTCACTTTCTCTCCATATTCATCCAAAAAACTCAAGCTTTTGATTCAAAATATTTTACGGTTGACAGAGCCATATTTCTTTCGTTTTGATTTACGGTTGCTTTCGTTTGAGATTCTGGGTGGTTGGAGAAGACCCTGTGTGCAAACGAAGTCATCTCACCTAGTTTAAGGTACGAATTTGAATTTTTTTCAAGATCTGTTCGCGTAGAAGACTTACTCTTAAGTCATCTGTATGTAGAAGACTTACTGATAAGTCTTCTGGTCAAAACGAAAGACTTAATTCTAAGTCGTCCGGCTTTGTTAGTTAAAAAAAAAGTCCAGCCGACTTATATATAAGTTGTCTACGAAAAAGGGCTTGTTTTGCATTTGACCGAATCGTGTCAGATCTTTGACTATTTCTGGACGACTTATAATTCAGTCGTCTCTGAGAAAGTTAAAATTTCAATATTTTATTCAAACTAGACGACTTAAACTTAAGTCGTCCTAGGTTAGTTTTGTAATTGAAAAACAAAAACTTGAAATTTAACTTTCTCCAGACGACTTAATTGAAAGTCGTCCAGACAGACGACTTAATTTAAAGTCGTCCAGGAAAGCAAAGTCGTCCAGAAGTTTTCCCAAGTTTTCTGGTCAAACCTTGCTTCATCCGGACGACCTTAAATTAAGTCGTCTGTCTGGACGACTTTCAATTAAGTCGTCTGGAGAAAGTTAAATTTCAAGTTTTATTTTTCAATTACAAAACTAACCTAGGACGACTTAAGTTTAAGTCGTCTAGTTTGAATAAAATATTGAAATTTTAACTTTCTCAGAGACGACTGAATTATAAGTCGTCCAGAAATAGTCAAAGATCTGACACGATTCGGTCAAATGCAAAACAAGCCCTTTTTCGTAGACAACTTATATATAAGTCGTCTGGACTTTTTTTTTTAACTAACAAAGCCGGACGACTTAGAATTAAGTCGTCCCATATAATTTTCAATTGCAAAAGTGACCTCTTTAGACGACTTACCTTTAAGTCTTCTGGACGACTTACTTCTATGTCGTCTGCGGCAATGTTTAGTGAACTTCTTCATTTTCTATATGTTTACTAATGTGTTTTATTTTGAATATTTACAGATGATTCATCAGTTACAAGCAGTCTATGGAGAATGGTTGTTGAAAGATTGCCGTTGGGATTTTGTGGTTGATGATCTCAAAGGATCAAGATTGTTTTTATTGAATGACGATTCAACACATGCTGAACTTGTTGCAATGGCTCAAGAAGATTATAACCTGGACATGAGAACAGTGACTGTGGAGATTAGCTACTCATTACCAGCAGAAATGATGATGGCTCCAGGCAGTCCTCCCATTCATGTTACAAGTGATAGACAAGTTCGAAACTTGCTCGAGATACTCAAAACGCATAGAGTATGTCTTTGTGTATCAAGCCGCAGCAAGGTGGAAACGGTTTCAGAGAAAAGTGAAGAAGCTGGTGAATGGTTTGAAGATGTTGGTGATAATGATGAAGCTGGTGAATGGTTTGAAAATGTTGGTGATAATGATGAAGCTGGTGAATGGGAAGAAGATGTTGGTGATAATGAGTTTGTTGCAGATGAAAATCAAAATGGGGAGGAAGAAAATGGGGAGGAGGAAAATGGGGAGGAAGAAAATGGGGAGGAGGAAAATGGGGAGGAGGATGCTGATAACTCTATTGTTGGTGAAACGGATCAGAATGGTGGGGATTACAGTCTTTATGGAAAGGTTCAAGATGAGGACGAGGAAGATGATGATAATATTTGTTTTGAAGAAATTGAAAATACATATGGTAAGACAAATGCTATTGAAGGAGGAAAATCGGATGGTACCAGTATCTATGTCAACCAGAGTTTTGTTAGCAAGGATGCACTGCTTTCAGAGCTGCGGTTGGCAGCAGTGAGGGGTAGGTTTTCTTTCAGAATATACAAATCAACGAAAACTCTCCTTGTGGCAACATGTCGGGTTAGCGGTTGTGGATGGAAGATCAGAGCGAGTGTGAAACATGGGACAAACACGTTTTGGGTAACAAAGTATGTGGAAAAACATTTATGCTCAGTGGGAGACCGAATTGCTCAGCGGAGACACTGTACTCCGAAGTATGTTGGTAGTCTTTTCATTGATCGTGTTGGAATCATTGATGGGATAACTCCGCAGCATATCACTGATGCAATGAGGAACATGTTTGGCATGGCGCTTGATTACACCACTTCATACAGAGCATTGTTATATGCACAAACATTGGTGAGAGGATCAGCAGAAGAAGGGTATTCGCGTCTGCCATCATATCTCGAGCAAATCTCCATTGCAAATCCTGATTCTATCACGGCTATAGAACTTGATTCTATGAAAAGATTTAAGTATCTATTTCTCTCTTTTGGAGCTTCTATCAAAGGTTTTAAGTATCAGAGAAGAGTCATTGTGGTGGATGGAACTCACCTAAGTGGAAAGTATGGAGGTGTTATGTTAGTTGCAGCCGCACAAGATGGGAATTTTCAGATATTCCCATTGGCTTTTGGGATCGTGGATGCTGAAGATGATCCTTCTTGGGAATGGTTTTTCACAAAATTGGCTAGTTGTATATCTCATGACAAGCCTCTGGTGATAGTCTCCGACCGGCACGCGGCCATTAAAAGTGCGTGTGATAAGGTGTTTCCTTGGACAACCCGAAGAATATGTTATTATCACCTTCAAGATAACATTGTCAAAAAGTTTAAAGGGAAACATCTCTTGTACTTGGTGAAAGGGGCTGCTTATGCTCACACGGTTTACGATTTTGACCGGTACATGGCTGAGATACGGAGTGCAAACCCGGAACTTGCAACGTATTTGGAGAATGCCGACGCCAGCCTATGGTCAAGGGTTTATTGTAAGGGGAACAGATACAACATAAAAACAAGCAACATCGCTGAATCTATTAATTCCGCACTGAAGCGAGCAAGAGGATTTCCGATTCCGTTCCTGCTGGAGTTCATAAGGGAGAAGTTAGGAAAATGGTATTGGAAAAGGAGACAAGATGCTTTGAGTCTCCCAACTCAACATAGCCGGGGTGTTGAATACTTGCTTGCTATTCGAACAGAGATAGCGGATACGATGACGGTCCAACCAATTGATGGATGGCGATTCTTTGTGAAAGGTGGCAAAATGGACTGTGTGGTTGATTTGGAACATGCAAAGTGTGATTGTGGTGTCTTTGCAGTGGAGAAAATACCTTGCTCTCATGCTATAGCTGCTGGAACACATGTTGGTTTGCATATCTCCACACTTGTATGTCCAGTGTACTCAAAGAATTATTTGTATGCAGGATACTCAGAGAATATATATCCTATCGTGTCACAACATATTGAGGAACGAGAATGCCTTCCTCCAGACGTAAAGCGTGGTCCGGGGAGACAGAAGAAATCAAGATGGCAATCTTGGTTGGAGCTATCTAGGATGAGAGGACACAAACCGAGGAAGAAACACAGGGCTTATAGATGCTCAAACTGCAAGGAAACTGGCCATACAAAACAAAAATGTACACAACCGGTTGACTAGTCGTCCAGACGACCTTTTACTAAGTCGTCCAGACGACCTTTAACTAAGTCGTCCAGTGTATTTTATGGGAGCTGTTTTGTCCAATACAACCAGGCTCTGTTCTGAAACTTGAGCGCTTGATTGTGGAACTGGAACGATTGGGAGCTGTTTTGTCCAATACAACCAGGCTCTGTTCTGAAACTTGAGCGCTTGATTGTGGAACTGGAACGATTGGTTGTTGATCGGTGGGAGCTGTTGTGTCTAATACAACCAGGCTCTGTTCTGAAACTGAAGCGCTTGGTTGTTGATCGGTGGGAGCTGGTTGTTGATCGGTGGGAGCTGGTTGTTCGCTCGGTTGGTCTTTGGAGCTGGTTGTTGATCGGTGGGAGCGACGCTCTGCTTGGTCTTTGGATACTATCTTCTCCACAGCTTCCACCCTATCGGACAACTTCCTAATCTCCTTGAGGCACTTCGTAAACCCATGTTTCATACATTCAACTACTTCCTTGAACATATTTGCCATCTCCTCTCTGGTTATCCCAGTAGCCTCTTCACTAGGCTCTTTAGGAGCCTCTTTAGGAGCCTCTGTAGGAGCCTCTTTAGGAGCCTCTTCACTAGCCCCTTTACGAGCTTTCTTCAGAGGTCTTGGATTATCTTCCTCCTCCTCCACCACAACCATCTCTGTGGCTTTCTTCGATGGAGTCACAACCTTAGGTTTGGTATAGACCTTAGTACCAGTGACTTCCCAGCAATCCATGGTCCACTTCCACGGTCTCCGATCATACATGAGTTTAATAATGTTCTCCGCGGGCAGGTCCTCAACCTCGGAGTCCCATTTTGGCCACATTTCACTAAGGTCCTTCTCAACAAAGTTGATCACGCGGGTCTGCAGTAAATAGAAGAATCGAGTTAGATATTTGAAAAAAAAGACTAAATAGACGACTTAATTATAAGTCGTCTAGCTGGACGACTTACCGGACGACTTATAATTAAGTCGTCCAGCTGGACGACTTACCGGACGACTTATAATTAAGTCGTCTACTAAGTCGTCCAGCTGGAAGACTTTCCAGACGACTTTAATATAAGTCGTCTGCGCAGTCTTTTGGATTGAAGTAAATACCTGTTTCAAGATAGCAGCTTTCATTGATCTGCGACCTCTGCTGCCCTCGTAAGCCAGTATCGGTGGAGACGGACTGTTTGCTCTGTGAACACCAATACTAGCACCCAATTCCGGCATAGCTGTGTATACCCAGACCTGAAGAACTTGTATAAACCCATCCACCGTGTAACAGCCAGTGATATCTTTGTTCCACAAAGAGTCCATCAGCACCTTAAACGCGACTCTCCCCCATGGATAATTCTCAAACCGTTCTAAGTCCATCACTAGCCTTGCAAGACTAGATCGTGTAGCGGTTGAAAACTTTCTCCCTTCAATGAATCCAGCGAAGATGGAAAGGTACGCGAGCCGCTTGCGATCTTCCCTAGACCAATCATCGCATCTCTTCAGCGCTGCTATTATCTGATCAGTAGTTGGGCCTGCTTCCAGATGAACTCCTAGCATCCCCCAGAAAGATACCATCTCTTTGGTAACTTCACATTTTGGTCTCTCAAGGTCCTCGATGTATTCGCAGTTTAGACCAGTGAGGTTTTCAAACTCTAACAGTGAAAACCTCAACGGTTCTGGACCAACGAGAGACCACATCTCGTACTTCTTCTTGATGTCCAGCTTGAAACTGAGCATGTAGTGAACCAGCCTTGAAGCCCAACCAAATCCCTGCTCCTTGAATTTGATGAAAACTCCCAAACTCGACTCCTTGAGCTCTTCAAATTCTTCATCAGTAAGGGCTTCCCTAAGAGCAGTGTACAACTTGCTATTATCTGTGTGATACGAAATGCTATTGTGGGCTTCTGGTTCTTCCTCTAATGTGTATAACCTACGGGGGAGTTCTGGAATATCCATCCTTTTTGTCTGCAAAATAATCAAAGACAACAATAGAGATAAGCTAAACAAGCTAAATCTAACAAGACGACTTAGTAGACGACTTGTAATTAAGTCGTCTGGAAAGACTTCCAACTGGACGACTTAGTAGACGACTAATATTACAAGTCGTCTGGAAAGACTTCCAACTGGACGACTTAGTAGACGACTAAATATTAAGTCGTCTACTAAGTCGTCCAGTTGGAAGTCTTTTCAGACGACTTAAATTACAAGTCTTCCAGTAGAAAACTTTAAAGCGGACCTGACTAGTCGCAGAAGGAGTACCTGACTAGTCGCGGAAGGAGTACTCGTCATTGCGGTTATAGATCTGAAAAAATAAACGTGAAACGGTTAGAATGAGTAAATTGATAGAGACAACGTTTTATGTTAAACGGCAATGAGTGTTTAGAGGAAGCGACGGTTTGTTCGGAGGAAGCGGCGGCGCTAGGGTTTAGAGGAACTCGGCGGCGCTAGGGTTTCGAAGAAGCGGCGGCGCTAGTTTTAAGAGGAAGCAGCGGTGAGAACGGTGAGAATGAAGTGAGATAGATAGCCGGAACGATGGTTTGTTCGGAAATAGTGGGAACTCGAAATCGCCTTTGATATCGCCTTTGAGAGAGAACTGTTAGGGTTTTTGCGAAAAATTAACAAAAAAAAAAAAATCACGTTATATATCGGGTAAATAATCCGGTTAGCTTTAAAAGTACAGTGGTAAAATCACGTTATATATCGGGTAAATAATCCGGTTTAGACGACTTACAAATAAGTCGTCTGGCGGATAATGTACATCAGACGACTTAATATTTAGTCGTCCGTTTACAGACGACTAAATGTTAAGTCGTCCTAGACCCTAAAACGAAACCCTGAACTAAAATGACTAAATTAACTAACTAACCATGTTATAAAATCAAATTATACTTCAATAATGTTTACTATACACAGAAATGAACACGCTTAGGTAATTTTTAAATTTGTGTTAGAATTTGTGTTTCTTAGACGACTAATAAATTAAGTCGTCTGACAAATCTTCCGGCTGGAAGACTTTCCAGACGACTTAATTATTAGTCGTCTACTAAGACCATCCACAATGGTGTTACCATGGTTTGTACATAGAGGAAAAAGGAGTTGTTGTAGTTATAAAAGTTGATCATCCATTACTCATAAGTTATAAAAGGAGTTGTTGTAGTTATAAAAGTTGAAACAAGGGGACAACAACATAGAAGTCATCCATTACAATAAGACAATAGCAAGACAAACATCCATCATTTAGGAAGAGGCGAGGAAGTTGAGGCACAATCCTCAGCATCATCCACTTGAGGAGATGTATACTGAATCTCAGTACCACTACGACCGAAAGGAGTCACATGAAATACCATGTCTCCTTCCTTTTTGAACACGAGAATGTCACCGATGCAAAGGGAGTGTGTTTGGACGAAGTCTTCCCAACCATCGGTGAGTCTTCCTCCTTCTTGTATAACTTCCCAAGTTTGGTGTGAAGCGTCCGATCGTAGTGTCCATTTTCCTTCGTTCGGCTTGCCTTGTACGTGTTGTGAGTAGAAGGCAAGTGGTATTGGCTACAAGTCAACAAAGGAGAAGATAAGCAAAGGAAATAAACAGAGGAGAAATAGAGAGCGTGTGTATACCACGCCACACTCGAAACAAGGAAGCAGAGGCTTCAAGAAGTGAGGTCCATGCTGATACGCCATCTGCAAACAAGAAACGAATTGGAAACATTTTAATTCTAAGTCGTCTGGGTCGTCCACCTGAAAGACTTAGATTAAGTCGTCTGGGTCGTCCACCTGGAAGACTTTCCAGACGACTTAATTATAAGTCTACCAAGACTTCCAGTAGAACATTTGAAAGCTGACCAGACGAATGAGAGGAGAACAACATCCAACCAAACTAGACCACAAATCGATTGAAATCCCAAATCTTTGAAACCCTAATTTGAAATGAAAATATCCACAAATTGCTTGAAATCACAAATCGTAACCGTAAAATGAGAGGAAAACAACATCCAACCTAACTAAACAACAAGTCGATTGAAATACCCAATTTTTGAAACCCTAATTTGAAACCAAAATTTCCCGAAAGCGTTGAAAACACAAAACCAAACGGTAAAAGTAAAGGAAAACAACATCCATCCTAATAAAAACCCATAAATCTGCAAGAGAAGCCTTCGATTTACCTTGGTTTTGTATTGTATCAAAATCGCCTCGAAATCACCTTTGAGAGAAACGGCGTTAGGGTTTTCTGAATTTCGCTAAAAAGTGAGTAAAAAAAAAATCACCTTATATATTGGGTAAATAATCCGGTTAGCTTTAAAAGTACAGTCGTCCGGTTCAAATAAGTCGTCTGGCGGATAATGTACATCAGACGACTTAATATTTAGTCGTCCGTTTATAGACGACTAAATATTAAGTCATCCCAGACCCTAAACTGAACCCCTAAACTTAAATGACTAAATTAACTAGCTAACCACGTTATAAAATCAAATTATACTTCAATGCTGTTTACTATACACAGAAATGAACAAGCTTAGGTAATTTTAAAATTTTTCAAAAACGGTTTTAATGCTTTCCAAAATCTAACCCTAAGAACACATACAATACTACAACATATGTTGATGAAACATAAGCTAAAGAATATCATGACACACTACTTTCACTCATCTATGCTGAAAACAATTGAAATTTGTTATATCTTAATTTATATCTCTTAAGACATATGTTAATTACATAATTCCCATTTTTCACTTATCAAAATATTTTTTACAAATTTTTTAAATTATGTTTAAGAATAACTGTCCAGACGACTTTAAGTTAAGTCGTCTGGACGACTTATTTTCAAGTCGTCTGAACAGACGACTTGCGAGGGTTAGAAACGTAAAAAAGTTTCCGTTTTTTTGTTTGTTCACAAGGGGGGTAGTTGTAATTTCAATAGCCTTTTAAGTTACTTTTGCCTTTGACCCAAGTTTGGGTATTCTTTTGGGTTTGACTCCAAGTTTTGAGTCACATTTGGCAATTCTCCCTTTAATTTATCTATCAAATTACATGTATAACTAGATCTAATATATATGAGTTGACAAATCATAATTTTCATGGACAGAAAAATTGATTGGAAAATACGTTCAACCGGAAAGAATCCGTTATTGTTAATGAAATTATATTAAAATTGATGAATAATATCTTTAAATACATTTTGAAGTTTTTGTCACAAAATAGATCTTCAGAAAAATGACTAAAATAGACCTTTTCATTTTAAAAATCTTAATATATATATATATATATATATATATATATATATATGTATATATATATATATATATATATATATATATATATGTATATATATATATTAATTTTAAATTTCACCTCCAAAACTCCACATATAACTCTAAACCATATATTTAGATTAATTAATTCAATAGATATAAATGTATATTTACACCATTTAATAAAATCTATTTTGATCAGTTTTCTTATTTAGTGTTATTTTAGAGACAAAATTTATATATATATATATTTTGGTCTTTATATCTATCTCTTTAACCTTATATCTCATAAATTAATTGTTTTTAGTTAATGAACTCACCATTGTTTAATTTCACAAAATTATACCTTTTTGAGAACTCACCATTTATTTGTTTTAAAAATAAATGAAAATGACTAAGATAAAAAAATAATAACTATATTTTTATTTATAAAATACAAAACCGAACCGGGCTAATATAAAACAAAAAGTTTAAAAGTGTAACTATCTACGCTTTAAAAACACGGATAAAATTCTCGTTACGATTAGAAAGTCGTTATTATTAAAACGAAACATTAAAATACCTTGTAATCAAATGCCAAAACACATGTTTAGCAGTGAGGTTTGTCTCCACATATAGTTGATTTTTGTTTTCTTTTATACATTGACATAATTGAGACATAAAACGATTTTTATCTAATAATTATTATTAATGAAAGTTATTTTATCTTTGTTCAGGTATATATACAGCAGCTCTTTGCATGGTCAACACCACTAATATAAAAGCCTCAGCAGACTCGAAAAGTTTTCATCTTTTTTTTTTCTTTTTCGCAGACACATTCGGATTTGTGGCGGCGACGACATCGGTTCTTATCTTTCGTCCGGAGAATGTTTATTTGTCTTCTAGGGTTTTGAAGCATTCGAAGAAGAACAAAAGAGATGGGTCCTCTTGTCGGAGAAACCGAACTCCCTGAAGCTCTCCTCAAGGCTGGTAAAGATCTCCTCGAGCCTCATTCCTCTACCGATGCCCTTCTCGACCTTCTCAATGTACGAATCCTTCTCTTGACATTCTCTGATTTTGGTGCCTTCGTTTGGTGAAATTGAGTTACAGGAAGCGATTAGGGTTTCTCTGTTCTTGACGATTCAAAAAAGTTGAAACCTTTTAGGGTTCTGTTGCTGCCTTCGTTCAAGCGTTTGGTGAAATCCCTCTGTAGCAATTAGGGTTTCTCTGTTTTTGACGAATCGGAAAAATTAGTTTTTTTTTTTGCGTTTTAGCTTTTGTAAAGGTGGAACCTTTTAGGTTTTATTGCTCTTAGATCCATATAGTGAATTTCTCTCTGCGGTTTATGATTGTTTGCTCATCTGATTTCGACGCTTATCTATGCAGAAAGTGGAGACTCTGCTCTCTAATGTGGAGCAAGATCCTATTGTAGCTGTGCAAAATGCCCTGAGACCGTCTATGGAGGCTTTGGTATCTGCTGATCTCTTGAGAAACTCTGATTCTGATGTTAGGGTTTACGTTGTCTCCTGCTTAACGGAGATTATGAGGATTACTGCCCCTGAGGCACCATATAACGATGGCCATATGAAGGTTGGTTATAGAATTATTCTCACAATGTCCAGTAACACTATTCTTTCACTCACATGGTATTTGGTTTTCCTGGCTTACAGGATATCTTCGAGGTGACAGTAGAAGCCTTTGGAAAACTAGCCGATGCTTCCTCTCGGAGTTATAAGAAAGTGGAGGCTGTTCTTGATACTGTTGCTAAGGTCAGGTCATCTTTGGTGATGTTGGACTTGGAGTGCGATGACGTTATCCTAGAGATGTTTCGTCAGTTCTTGAAAGTCATAAGGTAGAGATAGAACATGTGTTAACAATGCTCATTTAACGTTTATTTGCTTTATGTAACGCTGATGGCTTTTCTTTTGTGAATCTATGAAGCCCGGATCATCCTCAACCGGTACTTCATTCAATGGAAACGATAATGAACACAGTTATAGATGAAAGTGAAGAAGTATCCATGGATTTGCTAGAGATTTTGTTGGTTGCTGTGAAAAAGGAAAACAAGGTGAGTTGTTCCCAGTTCATGTTAAAGTCTCCAAGCTTTTCAATAAGTTTTTGAGATTTGATTTTTCTGGTCTCCATGGCGTAGGATGTCTCACCAATGGCTTCGGGGCTTGTGGAGAAGGTTCTCAGACGTTGCGCCTGTACGCTGGGACCGTGCATCATGGATGCTTTGAAGTCCACAGGGACTAGCTTGGAGATGTATTCTCCAGTAGTTTCGTCAATATGCCAAAGCGAAGCTGCCACTACTGAAGCACAAATCGTTGTTAACTCCAAAGAAACTGAGGTGCTCTTCATGTCTTGAGCTCTTGGTTTGATTGGTTATACAGTAGTTGTTTGGTTGAATCTTCAACTGACAATAGTTTTTGTTTTTGTTATTCAGGCAAGTGAAAAGACGTTAGAAGAACAAGTAGTTCCAAGTGATTCATTGCAGGTACTGTATTTAGTATGCTTTTTTTATTGTAACTGTTTAAGCCCCTTTTCTCATTGTTTGTTGCTTAACCAATATCTTTAAAATCTTTGATTTAGGAAAAGCATGATTTGGGTCTCTCTGTTAAGGGGGCTAGGTCCAAGAGAACTGCAAGAGGTGGAACCCGGGCCAATGGAGATGACAAAGCAAAAAATGGAAATGATTTGAAACAACTTTTGAAGCAAGGGCATTCTGAAAGTACAGACACAGAGACAGAATCAGGGTCTACTAGGAGAGGGCGGAAACCCAATTCTCTGATGAATCCTGAGGAAGGCTATTCGTTCAAGACGTCATCAAGCAAGAAGGTGAAAGAAAAAGAACTTGGGGATTCATCACGTGGAAAGCTCGCTGGCAAGAAAGCATCCTCCCCTAGTAAAGTTGGTCAAACGAATCAGTCCGTTGTTATTTCTCTCTCACCCTCTAGTAGGTCTAGGAAGGGGTCAGGTAAACGTAGCCGGAGTAAGATGGAAGAGACAAATCTTGATGCAGGTTCTTTAGCTAGACCAGTATCAAAGAAACAGACTGTGAAGAAAGATAACCCTGAAGTAGTAGATTTAATGGAAACTGACATTGAAAAACCTGAAGATAGCATTAAGACTGCCAAGCCAAGTAAAAAGGAGAGAGCAGAGAATGGTTCGGCGAAAACATCTGCAAAGAAGCCACTTGCAGAATCTAAGACTAGTGGGAAGAAAACAGTCCACTCAGATGCCAAGAAAAACAAATCAGAAGGTGCAAGCATGGATACGGATATTCCCCAGTCATCAAAGAATAAGGTCAGATTTGATGAACCATGATTTTCTTTGTCAAAATATTTTACTCTATAACTGTCTTTTTCCTTTAACTTATATTTGGATAAACTTTCCAGAAGAAGAACACCCATTCAACAACGCCTGCGACCAAAGAATCCGAACAAACTTCCAAGAGCCATCCCAAGAGGAAACAAACAGCTGGAGAGGAAGTGGTGTGCATTTTTGCCTTCTCTGTCTATGGTGAGAGGCTTTGATTTGTCTTGTGTTTTCATATGGTCTATATTCCTCTTTGCAGGAATCCAATAAGAGATCCAATAAGAGTAAGCTTGGGCAGGAATTGGTTGGTGAGAGAGTTAAAGTCTGGTGGCCGATGGACAAGACGTAAGTGTAACATGTTAACTTTTGATTTGGATACTGTGTGATAGTAACGATCTCACCGTTTATATTTGCACAGGTTTTATGAAGGCGTCATACAGTCCTATTCTGGTCGCACGAAGAGGCATCGAGTGAGTTAACTTCTCTAATTCGTATTTTGAAAGTTCTCTCTTCATTGCATAATTGATTTTATGTAATTTTCCTATGCAGGTGTTATATTCTGATGGAGAGATTGAAGATATTTATCTTAATAACGAGCGTTGGGAGATAATCCAGGATAATTCTGCAGCCAGTGAGGTGAGATTTGTCTTACATTGTGCCCCTCACCATTTATCTCTTAACAACAAACAGTCTAATTGATATGCGTAATGATTCCTGCCCAAAATGTTGAGCAGGAAAAGGAGGACGATCTGCCTGATTCTACTCCTTTATCTGACATGTAAGTGAGACGTTCAAGGTTCTGAATCACCCACAGTTTTTAACTTGGCACCCTCTTCAGTCTTTGAATTTTTCTCTTCTATATGCAGAATGCGAAGGCAGAAAGCCAAGAAGGGCAAAAATGTGTCTATTAATGTTGAACTGAGCAGTTCTTCAGACGTCAGGTATGAAAATTTACAATAATTTTAGCTATGTGTGTTAAAAGGTTTGATCCTTGAATGAATTCTCTCACATTTATTGATATAGATCCTCGAAGGAGAAAGAACCTTTAACAAACTCTACTAAGCAAGGGAAACGAACCAAAGGTGCGCTGAAGGGGTTAAACAAGGAGCCAGAAAGCAGAGAAGAGAAAGATCTTAAATCGTCGAAAGAGCCGGATGCTGAAACTGGCAGGACTAAGAAAAGGCAGAAGGTGACTCGAGATATGCACCGGGAAAGTGAAAAGGATTGTGGTGACAAGGAAGAACCTGAAACCAAGGGTGAAGACAGTCTGAAATCCGATGCAGAGCCTGAATGCAAGAGAGATCACCAAGACCAAAATGCGGAAACCAAAACTGATGGAGAAGAGCTAAAGTCTACAAACAAGTCAAATGCAGACCCAGGAACTGATGGAGAAGAACAGGAGCTAGCTAAAGAGCCAACGGCAGAACTCAAAATTGATGGAGAAGAGCGAGAGCCAGTGAAAGAGGGTAATGAAGAACCTAAAACTGAGGTACAAGAGGGAGAATCAGCAAAAGAGCCAACGGCAGAACTCGTAACTGATGGAGAAGAGCGAGAGCCAGTGAAGGAGCGTTACGAAGAACCTGAAACTGAGGTACAAGAGGGAGAATCAGCAAAAGAGCCAAGTGCAGACACAAAATTGATTGAGAAGGAGGATATGTCTGAGGAGCAGAGTCATGGAGATGAATACACAAGGGTGCCTGAGACTGGTAAAGTAGAAAATGAAGCTGAAGAAGATGATCAGAGAGCAGTTAAGGACGAGGAAGAAAAGACTGACAAAGCAGAAGACGGCACTACCCCTGTTTCAGGTTGATGATACATGAGCGACGCATGGTTGGGTGATGAAAATGCAGGAAAGAAAGATTGATTATTGTGGTTTAGGTAACTTGTATGTTTAGTGAAACTGCTTGTTTAAAGACTTATGGTGTTATTGTTAGTAGAGTCTTCTGACCTATGTCTTATTGTGGAACTAGTTTGCTGGTGTCACCTAGCTAAGTAACATACATTTTAGAGGACATGTATGTGCATTTGCTAAACACAAAAGAGTATTGTGTAGTCGTTTCAGCACTTCCTGTTACAGGCACATAACTTCAAGTGCTTAAAAGTGACAGGATCTTGACATCCTATCATCGATGAAGTTGATAGGTAAACTGTAAACATAAGACGTGCGACTTGTCTTGTCCATATACACACGTTACTGTACCCCTTTTCTTCTAGAATATTTGTACTTTTTTATTTCAATCAGATTTGTATTGACATCAAGGATACGTGGTGGTGATATTTGAACTAACACATGAAACCATTATAAATATGTAAATTGATATTATTTCTGTATATACGTACACATATCGTGCAAAAGATATATTAATGTCTTCATCCAGAAATATTGGTAGATATATATTACCCAAAGTAAAATGATTGTAGGTAAAGTTTTGTCCAAGCTTATGAGTTTTTTTTCTTTTCTAAAGGTGTATTGTTGTTCCAAATAATTTTCTTCTTTCACCAACCCCTCTTTTTAAAAAAAAAAAAAAATTGTTTCGTCTTTTTCTATACATATGCAAATAAAATATAAATATATAGACCAAACTCATTACAATTGTTAGGTGAGAGGAATGATAAAAAGGATAAACATCCTTTTCGGTCTTTATATATACAAAACCGTAACTCACTTTGTAGTCATTAATCATTTTATTGCTTCTGCCTCTTCAAAGATACCGCCGGAAAAAATGCCAGTCGACGAATGTTCACCGGCCGGTAAAACCGTTTGCGTCACTGGAGCTGGTGGATACATAGCTTCTTGGCTTGTTAAGTTACTCCTTGAGAGAGGCTACACCGTCAAAGGAACCGTACGGAATCCAGGTCAAACAATATTATTACTTATTTTCCTCACTGTAATAATATATATTTTTCTGGTTAGATTATGAATATTAATATATTTTTTATATTGTTTTTGCAGATGATCCAAAGAATAGACATTTGAGAGAACTAGAAGGAGCCAAGGAGAGACTGATTCTGTGCAAAGCAGATCTTCAGGACTATGATGCTATTAAGGCGGCTATAGATGGTTGCGACGGTGTCTTTCACACGGCTTCTCCGGTCACTGACGATCCTGTGAGTATTTTCTGAATGGTTTTTTATAATATTATTATTGCAGTTTCTGTGGTTATCAGAAAGGTAGGGACTTACATGAGATAAAAAGTAAAAGATAGTGGAACTGATTTCTTTTAGCTTTATGTTCGTCGTTCATATCACTTTCCTTTCATTTACGAAAATATTTTAATCTATTAGAAGAATATAGCCTGACAGAAGTTACAATCTTTTGCATTACAGTACTATTCTTTGGATATGTTATGTTGTAAAAGTATTATTTAAGTCATTGACCGGTGAAAAATTTTTAAAGGAAAGAAAAGATTTGTAACGTCGTAGTCCTTTCATATTAACTGTTAATTAAGTTTTATACACACAGATTAAAAAGTAATTACTTTTATATTTTTTTATTTAAAAACATAATTATTTATATAATTAATTATATTTTAACTAATATAAAAATAAATTACAATAAAAACTTAATAAATTTTATATCGTAAGTTAAGACAATACTTATTTTGTAACAATTTTTTTTCTACAACGACACTTAATATAAAATGAAAAAAGTATTAGACCGTGATTAACTCCGGTCTCTTAAAGTGGTTTTAAACTTAAAATTTGTTTTATTACACTTTTCGGCTAAAAAACAGGTTTAAAAGACAGTTAAAAGTTAAAAAACGTTTTTTAAAAATAATTAAGAAGGATTTTTAAAGAAAGGGAATCCACAAAAACTTAAGATATGACTCTAAAAAACTCTTAATTAAGAGATGTGTCTTTTAAGTTCACGGACTCCACTGACACGTGGCGGCCCGCGATTGTTTTTTTTTAAAAAAAATTTGGAAAAAAAAAAGAAAAAAAAAACTAAGATACCTATGGGGTATCTACCGATAATTATGCTCTAAGAGACGAGAGGTAATCATGGCGTTGATTATTTAATTAAATGTAATGATAAAATTTCAGGAGCAAATGGTTGAGCCTGCCGTGAATGGAGCCAAGTTTGTAATTAATGCTGCAGCTGAGACCAAGGTCAAGCGCGTGGTCATCACCTCATCAATTGGTGCGGTCTACATGGACCCGAACCGTGACCCTGAAGCCGTCGTTGACGAAAGTTGTTGGAGTGATCTTGAGTTCTGCAAAAACACCAAGGTCTTATGCTTTTGCACTTAAGTAATAAAATACTTTGATGTTTAACTCAAATAAACACAAACGTGTAAAATTTAAATAATTGTTTTTTTATGATTGGCTAACTGAAAATTATTTTACGTTTTATAGAATTGGTATTGTTACGGCAAGATGGTGGCGGAGCAAGCCGCGTGGGAGACGGCAGAGGAGAAAGGTGTTGACATGGTGGTCTTGAATCCGGTGCTGGTTCTTGGACCGCCGTTACAGCCGACGATCAACGCCAGTCTCTTCCACGTACTCAAGTATCTAACCGGCTCGGCTAAGACTTACGCTAACTTGACTCAGGCTTATGTGGATGTTCGTGATGTAGCACTGGCTCATGTTCTCGTCTACGAGGCACCCTCGGCCTCTGGTCGTTATCTCCTGGCGGAGAGCGCACTTCACCGCGGCGAAGTTGTTGAGATTCTGGCTAAGTTATTCCCGGAGTACCCACTTCCAACCAAGTAAGTGAAACCAATGCTGGTTTAATATATTTCTACATCATTAGAATTAGTAGAAAGAAACGAATAAAAACTGTTAAAAATTATAATCACAGAAAATTACTTTTTCTTTTTTCAAATTAGATGTCGTTCTAAGTTTTTAGGCTAATTAAAAAAAAAAGTTAATTATTCAATTTTATCTTTATTTAACAATTAGTATTTCATTGATTTTTTAAAAAATAAATATAGGAGTAAAATAGATAATTTAAGGGAAAATCTCTAATAGATGTTTTTGAAGTTTTTGTCACAAAAATGGAACTTAAGAAAAAAATGATCAATATATATTTTTTATTTTGATTTTTTTAGTTTTAAATCTTACCTCCAAAATCTCACCACATAACTCCAAATCTTAAATTTAGATTAGTTAACCCAATGATTATAAATATATATTTACACTTCTTAAAAAAATTATTTTAGTTATTTTTCTCTTTAAGTTTTATTTTGTAAACAAATTTTTATAAGGTATATTTTGATAATTATCTCGTAATTAATTTAATGACATAACATTTAAGTCGTCAGCATTTTTTTGTATTTTTTTTTCTTACGTAGAAAATCAAATAAAAGCCTTTTAATAACGATGGTAGCTCTAGTGTAGCCATTTGGATAGTGACCTGCCTCAACTCTCACGTTATAGTCTTTGTACCAACATTATTAAGATTAAGACTTTGTATGCAAAACACAAGCACACATATGACTTACGTGCACATTAATCAGTGTACATAAATCTAGCAAGTCGTCACCAGCAGCAAACACACCACGAATATCTAAGGCTAAGTTTGACGATAGTGTCGTGGTGTCTTCGTGAATCTTAATATAGCTTAATCTATAATATAATTCCTTTAAAATTTACTTTTGTAATTCGATTTTAATTCTTTTTTTCTTATTTCTTAGACTCATTGATGGGTGCGGTCCCATGTTCTTTGTTATAGTCTGTCGTGGAGTTGGTGTACCAACAACTCACACCATTTTCTCAAAAAAAAAAATAACACAACTCACAACACCATAGGTCCAAATCCACTTGTCACCTCCCGCTAACGTGGACGTTTTATAAACCATAATATATACTGAATTGATAGATATTACACTCTCTCTTTTACAAAAATATACATATTTTAGAAATTTTTTTTTGTTTCAATTCATATTTTCAATATATTTTTTGTCAACTAAAAAATAAAAAATTGTGGTTTTCAAAAATATTAATTGCATTTTTTGAAGTTTTATTGATTTGAAAATATAAGAAATATAAAAATATAAAAAATATTGCATTATTAATTAAATTTTAATATGTTTTATTAAAAAATGTAAAAAGCCTATAACATGTATTATTTTGAAACAAATGAACTATTATTTAAGCAAATGGTGGTTGTAATAGACAAACTAACCAACAAATAAGATTGTGTTAAAGTACAATAACGTTGGTTAATTGTTCAGGTGCAAGGACGAGAAGAACCCTAGAGCAAAGCCGTACAAGTTCACTAACCAAAAGATTAAGGACTTAGGCTTAGAGTTCACACCCACCAAGCAAAGCCTCTACGACACAGTTAAGAGCTTGCAAGAGAAGGGCCATCTCCCTCCTCCTCCTCCTTCAACATCTCAAGATTCCAACCAAAACGGCATCAAGATCGAGTCTTAAGTAGCTTACCTCCTGATGTATTATCCTTAGCCATTGGCGTTTCCTTTGTTTTTTTTTGTAAGAAAGTAAACCAGATGTTTAATTGTTGTCTCTGGTTATGTGAAACCTTGGTTTCAAAATGTCTTGCTCGGTTATGAATCTGTTTACTCAGATCTTTAAGCCAAGACTTATGATGGATTTTGATTTTATATAAAGGCTATAATGCTTCATGTTTATTCAATTTAATAAATTATACTAAAGTATACACTATCATCTTTATTCTTCATGTGACCATGGACAATAACTGTTACGTCATTGTAATGAAACAATTAACACATTTCATACTCCCATTTAGTTCAACTTTGTTGCTAATTATGTTGTACCATATGATTCTGACTAGGAGTTGGGCATTTCGGGTATCGGTTCGGTTCGAATATCATGTAGGGAGCTAGAGGATCCATTTACTACTTGGCCTATTTTCGATTCAGTTCGGTTCGCATAGTAAAACTAAGAACTGGAAAATACCCGCAAAAATTCATTTCTCAATTTGGTTTCGGTTCCGGTTCGGTTAGTTCAGATAGTTCTGGTTAAATATCACATATTTTAGATAAAATATTAAATAATTAAGATAATTCAGATAAAAATCTTGGATATTTCAGATTACTTTAGAAATCTAAAATAAAAATATTTGGATATTTTTCGTTAGTTTGGTTACTCTATTACAATTTAGATTTCTTCAACTATTTTCAGATACTTTTAATAGATTTTAATTTATAAATATATTATATTATGTATACGTAATTAATAATTCATAACTTTGGATACTCGTTCGGTTCTCGGTTCGTTTTCAGTTTGGTTCGATTATTTCGGATATAAAAATATTGGAATCATTCGGGTATTTAAAAGTTGCGGTCCTATTCCAAGTTCGGGTATTTCGATTCGGTCCCGGTTTTTTTTGCCCAGGCCTAATTCTGACATTGAATATATGACTATCTATAACGTAGCATGTTACCGATTCACACAAAGACGTCGGTCTAGGAGTTGAGTTCCTCGCAACGTTCTACTACTATGCACAAACCAATAACCAAAACTCATCTATTTACAACGCCAAAAAAGGAACACTTCACAGTACAGTAGCAAAACCTCGTTGTGTCAAATAACTTTTGAAAGCAAACAACATGGTACTCAAACATTTAATTTATTTATCGCTATCGTTCTTCTTCTTGGCCTTGGTTGTTGTTGTCTCAGCATCTACACAACAGTCTTGGTATCTAAAGCAGCCTATGAGATGGTCGTTTGTAAGACCAGCTGCTTGCATGAAGGAGTAAACAACCGTTGGACTCACGCTGCGAAAGCCTCTGCGTACAAGATCTTTGCTTATAAACTCAGCTTTTGATGTCTTCACAGGGACTTGTCTTTGATACCTGAACTGGCTCTGTGTAGGCTTGTTGTTCACAAAGTTCCACATGTACTTCTTAAATGATCCATACTCATCCATAATCTGGATGAAGCCACGGAGTTAACAGCCATAAAACATGTCTATAAGTTGCTTAATATGAGTCTGAAGAAGTTTATATTACCTTGCAAACGTAGCGTGAGTTATCAAGTATTGACCGTATCTTTACCTCTGATAGTAAGGATATGGCAGCGGCTGCTACCTTCTTCTCGTTCAGTTCTGAAACAGCAACTGGATCGAAGTCAATGAACACTTCCCTGTATTTAACAAAAGGTATGCAAATCTGAGATCAGAGCTCATAACAAAACTCTAGTTTCTTGTTTGACATGAGCACTTAGTTTGGTTTACCTGAGTAGTTGCCTTCTGGAGAGAATGTCGGTCCAAGAGAGCTCGGATAGAGCACCAGAGAGACATAGCAACTCGAAAAGCTTCCTACACAGTAAAAGCCAAAATGGTAAGAGACTCTTTACAATTTACAAAGAGCATCTCTGATAAAAGGAAAATAGTTGCCACTTACTTGTCGTCCTGAACAGGAACTCCCCATTCTTCGTCGTGGAAAGCAACATATGATGGGTCTTTGCAAGAACAACGACATTATTAGTCAATCACAGGAGAGAAGCAAAGAGAAAGATATGGCACAAAAGAGAGCAACAAAGCCTATCAACATAACTAAGAAAACTATCTCAAAGTTACAGAACATACAAGTATTAGCCGATAACAAGTAACGAGTTTTAACTCTTGTCGTGTGTATATGTAGAAGTTCAATTCCTATAGAACAAGTCTATAACTTTCGTCTTAATCCATTCTAGAGTTCCAGAACTGTGAACTAATGAACAAGTGAGATAGAAGGTGAAAAGAGAGACTCTCACCAGATTTAAGAGTGATCCAGGCACATCTTTTTGGACCGTCACCATTACTATCAGCATCAACCTTGTCTTCTTTCTCATCAACCTGCTTCCTTCTCCCCACCGCACACGTCCCCGAGGAGGAGGAGACAGACCCACTTCGCCTCACAGGCTTCTTACAACTCGAAGAAGACGACTCGCAAGAAGACGAAGCATCAGATGAATAAGAAGCAGTCATCGAAGCACTGTTCCGTCTCAGAAGCGAAGAGCATTGCTTCAGAGTCGTCGTTGGTGAAGCAGGAGTTTCTAATTTCTTCGTTGACTCGACTGTCTTCTTCTTCTTCTCTAGTTTCATCCCTGGAGGTTTCCTCTGCAGCTTGTTCCCGTTCGGACCAAGAACCGATCGGAAGTCTCGCTCAGACCGGAATCGAGGTGGATCCGACATTGACTCCGGTTATGCACAGATGAAAGGACAAAACTTTCTATATCCCAAAACCGATTTAGAGAGATTAGTATCGAAAGGTCGACACTTTACAGATACTAATGAAACTTTTAAAATTCCCAGTTACAAGAATCTTCCAGCAAACCAAACCAAACCAAGTTGCTCACAAACAATGAAGAAGAAGACTGATGAGAAAACCCAGAAGATAAAAAGAAGGACGAAACGAATCAAATCGACAAGAAAAGGTTGTTCACTAGTCACCGTTTAACACGTCATCGTTTGGTTCTCTCATTTTTTTACGGGTTTATTTATTGCTTGACCCGACAATAAGATGGGTTTGGTTAGTTTTTTAAGGAATAGTTAATGCTTATTAGATTAGGAATGTTTGGGCTCGTCTAATCAACCCCATGTCAAGACAAAAAATTGTTTTAATTAATAGAACACGTATTATACTAAAATTTATGAAACAAATATTCCTTTCACTGATATATTATTTAATTATAAATAATAAAAATTATATTAACAATTGACAATTACGAATTGACGATTATTCTGAGTATTCTTATACAAGTTGTCAATTTTAAAATGGGAATTCGTCTAAAAAAATACTGAACATGGCAAGAATGGCCAAAATAAATATAGACATACTGGGTGGCCAAAAAAAGCACAGACTTTCATTGACTTTTACAGTTTATTAAGAACATTACGATTGACTAACCAAATTAACCCACCGTTAACAGAGTTAACAGATAATTTAGATGACGTTAATTTTGGGTGTTAAAAGAATACGACACCGTTTTATCGGTTTGTCTGATTAAAGAGAAATGAATGAAACGACGTAGTTTCATTCATTTTTGAAATAAAAAATATGTGCTCTATAGGGATCGAACCAGTGCTCTCGTCTTTAATTATACAGGTTTTTTGCCACTGAGCTAATGGACTTTACAATAGATTGACGAACAGAGTTTCTTATATTATCGTCGAATCCAAGTTAAATGAATCAAAAAGAAACGACGAACAACTTTAAAACGTGGAAACTGATCGTCATCATCATCAAACATCTTCACCTTCATCGATCGTCCACCCCAGCTGACGAGATCTTCTCGGCTCCACCACCGCAGCCGTCTCCACCGGTATATCGGCTAGAGTTGTAAGAGAAGAAGACGAAGAAAGGGATTGTAGATTCGAAGATGACGACGAAGCCGTCGGGAAACTCATAGCCATGATGTTGCCTTCGCTCCAAGACCTCCGGATCGGAAACGAGATGCTCTCCGAGCTTCCGTGGCGTCGGCAAGGCTTCCGCCGCTGATTTTGACTTTTCTTAGCGCCGTCGTGAAGCGCGCAGTCGCAGTTTTTGTGGTAAAGACGCTGTTCGATGGCGGAGTCGAGGCCGGAGATACAACCTTCGAAGATGCAGCGGAAGATCCCGTCGGCGGCGACCATTGTTTACCGATCTGAGATCCGGTGGGTTTGTTTTTTAATTTCATTCATCCCGTCGTTAACTTAATAAAACGAAGTTTGTTTCATAATCTTCCGAGAAGTCCACTAGCTCAGTGGCAAAACCCCCCCGTAAAGACCATGAGTGCACGAGTTCGAGTCCACCCTTCCACCATTTTAATTAAATAAAACGACGATGTCTTGACATTTTGTATTAAACCAAAAAATTGAATGAAACGACGTAGTTTTGCTAAACGGCTGTATTTAACGTTGATTAACCACCGTCTTAACTGTCAGTTAACGGTGTCTTAATCTGGTCGGTCAATCAAAGTTTCTTAATAAACTGATAAAAGTCAACAAAAGTTCAGGGTTTTATTGGCCAACCTCGAGTCTATATTTCTTTTGGCCATTCTTGCCATGTTCAGTATTTTTTTGGACGAATTCCCATTTTAAAATCGTTAATTTTATAATTTCTGTTTTTATATAATTGATTAGACATGAAGGGACTTCTTGTATAAATTGATCAACCTTTCACTTATTCTTTTATTTATCAGGCAAGTTAATTAACTTCCATTTTAAGTTCTAAATGGGCCTTGAAATAGGCCCATTCGTACAAAAACTCTTAAACCCTAATAATAATTGTGATCGCGGGAAGTAGAAAGGAAAAGTCAATCGAGATCGAGAATGGGAAATGAGACGACGACCAAAGGCGGTGGTGGTGCCGCGAGTATGGCCGGAGGATTCAGAGCGAAAATGGAGCATTACGTTTACAGTGGTGAAAAGAAGCACGTCATCGCTGGGATCGCCATATTCACTGTCGTCTTCGGCATTCCTTGGTATCTGATGAATCAAGGTCCCTCTTCTCTCATCCTTTTAATGTTTTGTGCCATTGATTGATCTTTGGTGACTTGACAAATTGATCTGAAAGGTTATGAGAATGTAAAGTGTTAAGCTTTCAATAAGCAGCAACTGTATCTGTTTCATCTGAGACCAAAGGGTTTACTCTGTTTATAACTACTCTGTTCTGTTTTAGGGTCAAAACACCAATCTCACCAAGATTACATGGACAAGGCTGATAGAGCTCGGAAAGCACGCCTCTCGTCGTCTCCATCATCTAACTAGTAGTGCATTTGAAGACTTTGAGTCACTTACAGGCTCTGTGAGAGAGTTTTTCAAACACACACAAGTATAAAGTCCAAGGCTTTGTGGTTCAGTTACATTATTTTTAAGCACTATGCTTTTTGCTTACCCGTTTCTAATAAAATGACCAAAAGATTTTATCAACTTGTTTGGTGTGGTGTCAATGATGATGACAAAGTACGCTTTCCAGCAACATCTATGTTCTCTGTTACCGGCTCCTCGCAATGCTCAGGCTTTTTATCAAGTCTTCGGGAATCAGGTGGAGAAGAGACCGGTGCAGAAACAGATAGACCATCATTTGACCTGTAACCAAGTATGGATTGGTCACCATACAAAGATCCTTCCATCCTCTTCCTCTTCTCGGTAAGATACATTGCTGCCATATCTCCATCATCATCCATTAGCTGCTCTATCTCATCCCAAACTTTCGGAACCCTTCTAGTCAATGCCACAAGCCTGCTCTTTAGTCTACGAAGTACGAACAGGTTCCAAGTTTAGTGTCCTGATCTTTGAGGTAAGCTCATCTACTAACGGGTACTGATCTTCTCTCGGCGGAGGATGGGTGATGGATACACTATAAAGGATCAAGCAGCCTTAGATCACGAGCGGGTAAGTCACATCTAGGCATCATAGTGAACTTGTCGACCTCGATGACCTGAGTATCGCCAGAAGTATCAACACGAAATCCAAGACCTTAACCCGTGTCCACACTTCTTCAGACCCAAGACAGCAACTCCAAGAAGGGGAGTTCTTCCAGAAGCAGAAGGGCGAGAGACCCAGGGCCGGCCCTGGGCCAAGCCCATTAAAACATTTGTCTTAGGCTCCCTTTTTTTATAGGCCCCCAATTAGAAAAAAATTCAATATACATTATGCATAACTTTTTTTAAAAAAAAATCCACGTTGGTTTTAATAAGGAAAATTGGTTTAAAAGAGCCCAACAACACATTAAATCAATAATCCAATAAAAAAAATTCAGAAAGTTAAAAAAAAATTGGACAAACGTATTTTTTTTCTTCTCCCTTCCCTATCGTAACCTGCAAACCAAAAACACAATGTTATTACTATTTTTTTCTCAGTTGCTTGTGTTTATATCAGAAGAAAAATCTTATTAATTATAGCCATGACAGGTATTCAAAGTTCTGCAATTATAAACATACTTATCTATGAAACTATGTTTATGAGTTTAATTTTTAGATATTTCTGTAATGTAATATATAGCCCCTATTTTCTATTTTGTTTCATGCCCCCACAATTTCAGGGCCTGCTCTGGAGAGACCGTAGCGTCTCTGAGATTCATAGCAGATGCTCTTCTAGTTCAGACACGGTTGCAAAGATCCAGATACTGAAATGCAAAAGAAACTACGGAAGTCATGATAAATAAAAAATGTAGACAGTGATACTAAGATATAGATGCTGAAAGCTCTATTAATCAGTAACACTGTAAGCATCAAAATAAGAAACATTTGCTCAATGAATCGAAGAAGCTTATGCAGTTTCGAGTTTAGCTATAATGTGAAAACAGGACTCAAAGGAAGCAAAGAAGAAAACAAGGCTGATCTCGTAGTTGTTACTCTATCCAAGTATTGGCTCTTACGGTTAACCGGAATGCTAACCTAACCAATTATAACTAATTTACTTTTCCAATTCAGATTCACGGGAAAATGGGCTTTTAATTCCCGCAGTATTTGAAATCGGCAATTTTAATACTCAACTATTGTTCGTGCAAAATTATTCCCCAACTAATAGTTGATTGTGCAAAATTAGGACCGAAATAGTCAACCGTTAACTATTTAACGGAAAGATAACGGTTTCCGTTAAATTTTTAACGGTTGACTATTCTGATCAAAATTTTGCGCAGTCAATAATTAGTTGAGGAATAAATATGCGCATATAATACTTGAGTATTTAATTTTCCGATTAAAAATACTTGAGGAGTTAAAAAAACAATTTCTTTTAAAATAAAATCATAATTTAACATATTCTTAAGTTAGATATAACCAATATAGAATTTTTTACTTTTAAAAAAACTTTTGAGGTTTTATAGTGACATGTACAATAATACAAATAATAATAATAATTGTATTTCATGTTTATAAAATTATTTAAGATGGTTTTTTAAAATAATTCTTTACTAAAAAAAATCAATTTAAATAAATATGCAAGATATGTAGGGCTATATTTAACTGAGAGTTTTAGATGATTTGTATTAAAATGAAAAATCCACTGTCATTTAACCATGAATTAAAAAATAAAGAGAAATTGCTAAGAATAACATAAGTTAAGTACCACTTTGCAAAAATACACACTATCAAAAATAGTAACATTTGGGTTTACATTTTAGTGATTATCGTTTTGGGTTTAGTGTTAAAGGGGTGAAATTGAGTTTCTAAATGTTTTATAAATATTTAGAAAAAATAATTTAGTATATTTTCATCAAAATTTAAAGGTATTTTTGAAAATTGTCATTCATTAAAGGTAAATTTGCAAAGTGATATCAAACTTATGCTAGAATTGCAATTTCCCACAAAATAAATCATTTAAAATCACTCTTATTAAACTTGACATTTCATAAAATATTGTGAAATCCATTGTTATTGAAAATTATTTAAGAGCAACTTTTCAAAGTATTATAAAACCAAATAAATTATTTATTTTGAAAGGTTGTTCTTAAAACACTTTCAATAACAGTGGATTTTAATACAAATCATCTAAAACTCTCAGTTAAATACAACCCAACATATTTTGTTTATTTATTTAAATTGAATTTTTTTAGTTAAGAATTAATTTAAAAATCATCTTAAATAATTTTATAAACATGAAATACAATTATAATTATTTGTATTATTGTACATGTCACTATAAAACCTCAAAAGTTTTTTTAAAAGTAAAAATATTCTATATTGGTTATATCTAACTTAAGAATATGTTAAATTATAATTTTATTTTAAAAGAAATTGTTGTTTTTAATTCCTCAAGTATTTTTAATCGGCAAATTAAATACTCAAGTATTATATGCGCATATTTATTCCTCAACTAATTATTGACTGCGCAAAATTATGATCAGAATAGTCAACCGTTAAAAATTTAACGGAAACCGTCATCTTTCCGTTAAATAGTTAACGGTTGACTATTTCGGTCCTAATTTCGCGCAGTCAACTATTAGTTGGGGAATAATTTTGCGCGAACAATAGTTGAGTATTAAAATTACCAATTTCAAATACTTCAGGAATTAAAAGCATATTTTCCCTCAGATTCACCGCTCCATTTCTTTTTAAATTTTAACCGCTTATCTCTAACAACCACCATGGGCTTTGTTTAGGCTTAGTTGGACTCTTATCTCTTTAATTTATGTTCTAGCTGAACTTGGAACTCGAGTAGATATAGCTGTCGACCCATTAGCCCATATATCTGTTTGTGTATTTATTGTCATTGAATATCAAATCCACCAACACCAATATTTATATCAGCTGCTATGAAATTCATCAAAGATTATTTAAACAAAATGAATTTTAATCTATAAACTTATAAATATAAATACAAATACAAATTCATAAGATTAAAAATCATCCATAATTTACAAATAAAACATCACATAAGTTCAAAAGATCACATAAATAACATAATTTCATAACTCCTAAGTTCATAACTTCATGAATGTAATAAGTGCATACATAAGTTGAAAAAACATAATTTCACATGCAGTTTTGATTTTAACAATTTTAGCAATTTTAACGAGGAACTCGATTTTACAGTTTTGACGGCGAGAATTTGATTTTGTGATTTTGCGAGAAATATCGATTTGTGATTTTAGCAGAAAATTTTGTGATTTTAGCGGAAAAATTTAGATTTTGACGGAAAACTCAATTTGGTAAACACACTTTTGATTTCGATAGAGATCAAATGACAAAATTTTAGAAGTCCTAACTTTTTATTACATTGGGTGGATCATGTCCAATTATCCATGTAATCCAAACTCATTTACCTCCACTATCTAATGATCGAGTGATTTTTGTCCATTTAAAACTCGCACGAACCAATAGTTATCACAAAATAGATCTATTTACATATGAACATGCACAAAGGCCCACCCATTTTACAGCTATACGAGTAGACGGCGTCTGCTTCATCTTCCTCCTCACCCTCTAATAAATCATCCAACTTCTCTCTATCTTTCTCATTTCTCTTCTTTACAAAAGTCAACTCTTTCCTTATCAGAATCTTCCTCCCATCGATTGATCACCACTCCGACTTTCCTCTTTGGGACACACATCCGCAAGGTACTCACTTCCCAATTTCCCCGTTGATCACTGACGCCACTTATTACACTTTTTTTCTTTCTCTTCTTGGTTTGGTGCTTCGTGTTGTGATTCAGCTTTTGGGTTTGAAAATCACCAATGTGCCTTTGAAACACCCTTAAAATTGATTACAAAACAACCTATCATAACATGCTTGTTTCCTGACGCTTACGTTGAATCAGTGTTGATGAGTTCGTAGAAGGTACGGGATAATGGCGTCCATGAGCTCTGGTGATGAAAGTCTCCGACTTTGCGTGTTTGATTTGAGGAGAGGCCAAACCGAAGGTCAGGAGCTTGACAAGATTCTCTTCTTTCATCCTCCTGAGTTAGACGTCTCGAAGCAGCTATCAGTTATCGGCCTCAGTGAAGGTCTTATTACCTTTACTAGGTCAGCTTCTACACACAGTCTCTTCTTGATTTGGTTTACATCACTCTGTGTGAATCTTGTTGATATTTAGAGACATGGTGTGAGTAAAAATGCAGACTTTTCTCTCCTGAAGCAGCTTGTGAGGTCATAGAAGCAGAAAGACATTCTCACGTTTTCTTTGAGGCAGAACCTGATATCTGGATGGTGATGGTAAGACTTTCTCTGTCTTTACATGAGTGATGCCTTGAATGCAGTCTTAGTAATGTCAAATCAACAAAATCTGATCTAGACATTGGCAGGTTGTGGAGAAAGATAAGGATACAGGAGCAATATGGAGGATTGATGCATTGAGGAGAGTGCTCAAGGAAGTACACTCACTCTTTGTGATGTTTCACGGGTCAGTTAGAGCATTACTCGAAAAAGAACCAACAGGAGGGCTTACCCGAGCACAGTTGTACCCCTTCATTACAGATTATTTAAGCAGTAAGCAACTCTCAGCCAAATCTAGCACGTTGAATCATTCACTGTGTTTCCTTTTTTTTTGTTATGATTCCAAGCTTCAATCTATTTTGTGTCACTAAATGCCAGCATTTCAAAAGCCGTCTCGCTCGGAAGACTGCTGCTGTGGTAAAAATGCTTTGAAGTTGCTGTGTCGAATGCCTTTGCTTTGATTTGTGCAAAACCGCATTATGCTCAAGTTGGTTAGTGTGTCATAAAGCTTATGCAAAGGTTTTCTCTTTCCGGCAGATCTTTTTGTTGGGAAGAAACTTCAGCTACCAAATTTCCGTGAAACTACTTTGAATGAGCGTGGAACTGTTCAAATGATTACTTTAGCAAGGGACACAGCACTTGAAGTTCAGGTTTGTTTCTCCATATCTATTGGGATTTAATCACTTACATAATGTTTTGGTATTTGACGAGCATTGTTTTGCATGTACAGTCTCTTGTTCAAGTACTAGATTCATGTGCTGGGAACTTACCATGCCACTCTATGATCTTATTTCAAGATCTGTTGGTTTCAACAACTCTCTCACCTGATGAAACCGTCAACTTGTTTACATTTTCTGTATTGAGGTTGACCTCAAATGCTCTATCCTCTGACCCGAGTTCCTGGTCTTATCTACGAAAGGGGACTGGTTCATCTGGAACCTCTTCTAGATCTAAATCGGCGCCCATTGGTTCAGTTGACTCCCTGCATTCAGGAGATGATGATAACATGCATCATGTTATTAGGCCATTGCAGAATGATAAGTGGACAAAAGGGAAAGATGGTTTTCTTGTAACTGATATTTGGGGTCTAGAGACTGGCGGTTCACCTGATTCTTCCATCCCTACAGTCTGGCTTCAGCAAACACAAGAAAGAGTGTATCTCCTCGCTTATCAGTATAAAAGTCTCACCTTACTTCTTCTCTTGCCTACAACTGCCATTCTCAATGGAGATTTAAGCATCTCAGCCGTGAAACAGCAAGTTATTGAACAGGTTAGCACATTACCGATTGATCTCTCTTGGCTAAACTCTTTTCTGGTGTCGTCTAATATAACACAATATCTCTTTTCCAGGCATCGCTGAGGATTATGAAAATTGAGGAGAAAATTTCAAGGGGGTGGGGAGGTGAGAATGCTTATCACGTTAAGGGTTACCGTTACTTGATAGTTGATAATGACCTGGAAGTTTCCAGAGCCTCTCCTTCAGGAAAAGTAGCAACACTTGCAAAGGTAACGTCTTCAACATTATGAGTTATTAGCTGAGATTAAGACGACCTTGGACTGAAAAAACGCAGGAGTCTCTACTTGCACTAAACAAGCTCAGAGAAGAAGTGGATTTAGAAAAAAGCCGTTCAAAAAGGCAGGAGAGAGACTTGGAAATATGCATAAGAGCTAAGAACAACGCATGGGTGATCGCCCGTGTGACCAGAGGTAAAGAGCTCTACATGGCTTTGGAGAAAGCCAGTGACACTCTTCTTGATGCTACTGACGCTGTTGGAAGATTCAGCAACAGGTAACAATCTGTACTTACGAATTAAATACTCTGCATTGGTAATAAATTCATGGCTTTTCTGAAAAGTATGTGCTGTAATCTTATCAGGTATTGCAGTGGAGCGTTTTTGATGGACTAAGATTTAGTCTTGTTTCTTCTGCTTCTGGGAAGAGGTTTCTTCTAGTTTCAAGTACAAAATGCTCAGAAGAAGTAAGTATGAGCTTCTTAGCTATTATTTTTTTTTTTGTGGGGGAAATTGCAGAAGGGAAAACGTTTGTTCTTGGTTGGCCTGTAGATTTGTAACAATAATTCCACGTTCGACCAATGCAAAAGAAAGATTAAACACTGTTCATAAGATTAGACACTGCTCAAGTTCTGCAGTTTTATTCTTATTCCATGTGAAAGTTAGTAGAATTCAAAGTTTTACAATACCCAATAACATGTGTGCTAAACTCCCAAGTGAAAGACATTTAAGCACATCATAGTAATCTTCTTATTGACATGTTGAAAGAAGTTAGTGAAAGCATTACAAAGGCGGTAAAGAGAACGGAAGTGGCGGAGAAGAACAACTGTGGCCCTAAGTCCATGGCGGCGTTACGTTTTGGAGATGCTTTCCGGCCTCTTCCACCTGTAACTCCATGAGATCCTCCTATCCCTGCCCGGAAGGTGTCAATGCTCTTATCTTCTTCTTCTTCTCGTTTTATGTCTTTGATTGTAACCTCTACCATAGGACGGAACAAACAGAAGATGAGTAATACTTAACTTCTTGGCCATAAACGCAAGAGAAACAGTAGATGTACCATGGACTTGTTCTTGGTCGTGTAAGCTTATTGATGGACTGAGCTTCTGGGAATCTGATGAGATGGGGAAGCAAAGGATGAAGAGGAGCAATGCAATAGATCTTCTCTCCATTGCTGATATGAGCTTTGGTGGTTTTGCTGCAACTGTTCCGAGGCCACAAATGTGTATATATGCGTATGAGTGGGACCGCAGAACATGTTCTGAAATAACTAATGAAAGATTGATACTTTTCTTTGTGACGCTTCAAAGCATCCTTTTATCTGTCACTCCTTTTAGCTGGACTTAACACATCCAACAAGAAAAGAAGATTCACCCATGTTAACACACATCCTTTGAGTGTGTATAGCTTGATGAACTTGTTCTTAGAGAATTGTGTTTATGCAACAAAAAGGGCTATAAACTAAACTTCATTGAGATTTATCAAATGGCAATTAAGCTTTTGAGAAGAAGAGACGTTTTATTGCGTTTCTGAAATGAGTGAAGCATACAACTAAATTACTTTCATATGGTTCCACTATCAGAACACCTATCCACACACTCTCAGAGACTTAAAAGACAATACAAATAAACACTGGTCCATAACCACTTCATTTCAGGCACTCTTCACTGCTCTAATCAACCTCTTTTCAGCAGAGCCGGCCCTGAGCCAAGCCTAACTAAACATTCGCCTTAAACCCCCAAATTTTTTGAAAAGAAATATATAGATAAAAGTCTCAAAAAGATATTTTAGATTCCTAATTTTTTTAAAAAAATTTAGTTCAAATCTTTTATATATCGTTTAGGACCCTTAAATCTCATGGTCGATTTTTTTTTCAGAGTCGGATCTGGGCATAGACCGTGAAACATTAGCTTTGACTCTAAAAATGTTGGAAGTTTTTTACATAGACATGCCCCAGATTTTGAAAAAAAAGAGTTTTTAGGCACTGCTTCTATCTTTGGACCTCCAGCACCACCTTAGCCACCCTTTTGCTGGCATTAACTCCGTAGCTCATGCACCAGCTAAGATATATATCAGGCCCATAAGGGCCCATTATGTTCTTTTTACAGTTAAGCCGATATGTAAGTAAATAAAAAAGGCCCATTGTGTTACTTAGTCTTCTTCGCTCGCTCGTTCGTTCGTTCTGATCCCGAAGAAGAAGAAAGCCATGAAGAAGAAGACGAAGCCAGAAACCTCCATTGGTGTATCTAACTGTGGTTCTATATCAGCTCTGGGAGCGTTTTCTGTTTATTTGATGACTGGATTGTTTCTTTCCGTTGGATTTTGGGTGGCACGATTCAGATTCTCGGTGGATCTGGTCTCTGATCCATCTCTCACTCTGTTTCTCCTCTGGGTACTGTAATCCATTTTATTTTCATTTACCAGTGGCTTTATACTGCTAAAGTGTTGATTTTTGTATAGTTAATGTAGGCTTTGTTTTGAATGTTAAAGCTTTCAGAGTATTGAGTTTCCGGTTGTGGTAATCATCTACAGCTTTCTACGGAAAGACCCAGAGAACTGCTCGGTGAGTGTAAGTTCGTTTATGATCTTTCTCTGACATTGGAGGAGTTTAAAGAAGCTGCCTTTTCTCGTTTGCTCACTCAATTTGAAGTTTGAGAAGCATTTTGCTTTATATAGAGAATGATAAAAGCACAATGCGTTTGGTTTATTGTGTGCTTATCTATCTCTCTTAATGGGTTTCCTAAATTACTTTTCAGTGTTGTAGAGCTGTTGGGCGAAGCATACTAGGACTAGTTTCCGGTAAGTACTGTCTTCTGTATCACTTGTTTGTGACTTGTGAGTTCTTCAAGCCTTTTGTTTTGTTTGATAAACAGGCGCTTTTCTGAATGCTTTGGGAGCAATTTCTTTGGGTGCACCTATTGGAATGCAGTATGTTTCACCAACATCTTGTTTCTCTAACTCTTCTGTTTTTTTTTTCTTTTCTTTGTCTGGACATATTATTTGTAATCTGATTACAAAATTAGTCTCCTAAATTATGATTTTGATCACCCTTCTGGATGTAGAGATTGCCTGGTTTCCTAATGATGATATGATACCTCTAATCTCATGCAGATATCTACTAAGAACAGTTCACTGGTCCTTTCTAATGTCTGTTTTCACGGTAAGCTGCCTCCTGCTGCTGCAGTTCCTATGACTTTAAAAAGAAGCAATAATGTTGATACTGCGTGCATATATATTATATAGATGTCTGCAGATTGGAACAAACCTTTGATTGTATCTAATAATTTTGATATTCATAGTTTGTGCCAGCCACTGCAGTTTTTGGTGCATCATGGACAAATTGGCATCGTGTATTCGCTTCAATGAAGTAAGTTTATATGTTACATATTTACTATAGTTCACACAAATTTCTGTTCCTAATTCGTGTTTTTGTCTCGTATAGACCAAGTGGAAATGTAGAATATATGATCTTTATTCCAGCATATGGAGCAATTATTGGAGGATGGTTTGGAGCTTGGCCCATGCCGCTCGACTGGGAAAGGCCATGGCAGGTAATAGTTCTTTTTCCCAATATACATCCAATAGAGTTGTTCTTGTTCTTCTTGGTCATGGCGGTTGGGAATTAACACGTATATTGTTGCTCTTCTAAACAGGAGTGGCCTGTATGTGTGTGTTATGGAGCTATAGGAGGCTACATTGTTGGACAAATCGTCTCCTTGTGTGCGATGTTTTTCCTCAGGAAAGACAAGAATTTGAAGGTAGCCTAGAATAGACTGATGGTGTCTGGACATGCAGGATGAGTTTTGTTTTGTTTCGCCTTGATTGCTAGATTGAGAGGTAACAATAGGGCAATGTTTTTGTTAAGCTTGAACAAAAGTTATACTAGAATCAAGAATGTGTTTCAAAATTGCAAAATTCTTTTAAGTGAATGATCGCAGAGTTGAGAGATTAAAATTCAAACCAGATTATGGTTAAATGCAAATGATGGGGCTCTGTATAAGTCTCATACTCTCATTAGGTAAAATACAGATGATCTCCAACTTGTATTGATCAGGTTTGACTTGAGAAAGTGGCAATATATATATATAGAAACGTTTCAAAAAGTTCCACAATGTCACTATTCGAATTTGAATAGCCATTGGGGATTGTACTAACACAAAACCAAAGAGGTTCTTCTAGATGTCTGTGGGAACTAACTGTGTTCGAAAATCAGTTAAACCTTACAGTTTGGTTTGGTACATGCTGTTTGCTTTCTACCAAAATACACATCATGCTGTTTTGAATTCATGAGTCATCCAAAGCCGAGATAAGCTATCAAAAACATCGAGTGGCTAATAAAACATCACTGTTTACGTAAACAAACCCATGAGAGAGGCCACAACATTTGTCCGAAGAAGCCCATTATCATCTCGTCAATGGCTAACGCCAGCAGCACTCTGTTTGCTGTCTCCATCCCCACTCGCCTCTCTCTTCTTCCCCGTCGCTCTGAATCTCTTAAACTCGCCGTGCCAATGGCTATGGCCGCCTCTGCTTCCACCGCTAAAAAAGATGGCTCTTGCTGTGATTGTGGGCGGAGGAAGAGTCGGAAGAGCGTTGCAGGAGATGGGTAGTGGCGATGACTTGTTGGTGAAGAGAGGAGAAGCAGTTCCTGTTGAGTTCGAAGGACCCATTTTGGTTTGTACGAGGAATGATGATCTTGAAGCTACTCCTCTGTCTAGATGGAAAGGTTTGAAACTTTTCTATCTGTTTCTTCAGTTTCATGACTTGTTATATACTCTTTCCGTGGCCATGAAGATAATAGTTTTGAAATTTTTATTTGTTTTACAAAGATAATAATTTTGTGTTTTTAGTGTAATTTTATAGCTTATTTATTTATTTTGTTCATAGATAAAATCTTATATAATAAAGTAGACTTTTCTCCCTTTTTAGGCTATCCACGTCATCAAGGAAGGATGGGGCATTTTTCGCCACCTGTCCCACTCAAAACACAGCGTTTTATTTGGCTGTCTCTCTGTGGGCCGATTTATTAACAATGCAGTCTTATTGGGCTCGTGCCGCGCCGTCTGGTCGCTGCCACCGTCGCGGTGTCCCGAGCGGTAGCACTGAGCCGCTACCACAAGCCACTCCGAGCTCGTTGTGTTCCCCACGGTTGAGCCATGCCACAGCACCAAACCACTCCGAATCCGTCACAAGCTCGAGCACCAACCCTTCCAAATCGCGACTCCAGTGACCTCGTAAAGGCTCAACGAAGTGGCTCCTGGTCTCGTCGTCGCCGAATAACTCCATCCCCGTCGCGAGTCAAGCTTCAACCCACGGCTTCAGTCTCCATCTCCGCCATAGAGCTTTAACCGTCGCAATCCTCACTCACTGTGACCTCACCTTGACCTGTGGCAACATGTTCTGAAGCTCCAGAGCCTTTGCTTCTCACCGTCGCGTCCATTTTCTTCGTCGGAGGAAAGCTCGAGCTACAGCAATGGAGAAGTTACTATTTTTTTCATTTCTGGCCCTTCCTTTTTCAGCTAATTACGCTTTGACCCCAAAACTTTCATATTGTGAATTTTAGCCCTTGATTTTTGCCTTAAACTTCCAATTATGCTTTCTTAACCCTGCAAATGTAATTATGTATGCAAATGCAATATAATGACCTAAATACAACCTATAATGATCATAATAACTTAAAATATAAATCTAAAACTTATCAAAAATGCAACACATCAAGCGTCAATATTGAGAGGACATGTAAAGCTCCCACTAGTAACGGAGCCAAAATCTTACAAAGCGTCAACGCAAAATATTTTTATAATTCATCATAATTTTTTTAAAATTGTTAACTATCCCATTTTATTATTTAAAATAAATCTGTTAACAACATATTTAATAATTCAAGAAGTTATAATTTAGAGAAAGTACATATTATTAAACGAATATAAACTTCAAAAATAAATAGAACAATAATAAAAACAAAAAATAAAAAAGAAATTTGTTTAAAATAATAATTTTCACATCTCATCATACTCATTCTAACAAAAAGAAAAGATTGAATTTCACAAAAAGAATTATTGTTGATTTCAAATAAAGATGGTGGATAACCAAAATTAAAAATTAATAAATAATATATATATAATTAAGGTTTTTCTCCTTCAACTTTGCTTCCAAACTTTTGTCTATAAAATTCTTTTTTTCTCCACACATTCTTTGGGTGCAAGAGTGGAAGTGCATCATGGAAAAATGGAAACCATCAAATCTAAATTAATTTTCAGAGCTGAAAACCGTAAGCATTGTCTTTTTTCTTCAAATAAATACAAATAATGAAAGCGAGAGTTTAACCTTAATGTTGTATTTGATTTTAAGATGAATCAATGGCTTTTTCAACACCATGGCCTCACACTAATTGACCATTGCAATAAATTTAACTCATTTTGTTCACACCCACTATGGACCGTATGGTTCGTAATAACATGTATATAAAAACAAACAAAGAACCCAAGACCAACCTATCTTTTCTACGAAAAAACATCGCACATGAATTCAACTCATCCATTATAAATGCCACAGTTCGCATAATTCAAAAATCACATTACAATAGAAATATAAGTTATTAATCAATATATGTAAATCTATACACTTTACTCACAAAATATGCACCATTTTCACCAAACATACATTCATAAGCTAAATACTTCTAACCAAATCAAGCATATCATAGCTCCACAAACTTGAAAAAGATTACATTCAATCTCACCTCAAAGAATAAACTTACAAAACAACTAATAAAGATATTTAAAACAATGTGACATAATTAACAAACACCCCGCGCGTAGCGCGGACAAACCACTAGTTATTATATATAATAAAATTTTGTGTAAATCTAATCTATTAAATTAGAGTTTTAAGACTTTTTGATGTGTGATATTTTTATTTGGACCAATTATTAGAAAGTTAATTAAAATATACATAATTTAATTATAATATCTTTTAATATCTTAATCAAAAGCAATTAAACAATTTTTTTTTTAAAAAAACTAACAATATCTTTTTAGAATCTTTTTAAAATTTATTTTCGTAATTAATTAATAGAAATTATAATTATAACTAAAATATAATATTAAATTAACATTAACCCAGTTTTGATTTCAAAACAAAATTATTAAAACATATAATATATTTATAATTACAAATTAAAATAATTATTTTCAAGGTATTTCTAAAAAAAGTTTTTTTTAAGAATTATTTTAAATATTTATTTATATTTTAAATAAAAAGATATTAAAATATATATAATCTATTAATTTAGGGTCTTATTTTTATCTACTACTAACAAGTCAGAGTAAAACCACTTAAAAAATTAGTTAATATGACATAAATTAATAATAAACCAACTCTAAATTTCAATTTTATTTTTTAATTATAACAAAATCTGTAAAGAAAGAACCTAACAAAATCTTACGTAAAATTTTAAATATTTTTTTAAAAATAACACATTAATAAATTTTGTAATTAGTAATATAGTATTATTATAAATTAATGTTAACTAAAATTTTATTATAAAACAATAAAATAAAAATTCTATACTATTTTTTATAAATTATATAAATATATTCTTAATTATATAAAAATAGCATTGCTACATGAATTAAATATGATAAAATTATATTAAATAGGTGAATTAACAATTTTTAAATTTCTAATTTTTTTCATTTATATAAATTATCACTCATCATTAAAATGAGTTAAAATTCGTAAACTATATAATATTGTTATACAAATAAATGTATTAACATAGGTTAAACTTATATATATATATATATATATATATATATATCTACAAATTTTTATTTATTTTGAAACTCTCAACAATATAATGTTTAAACATTTTATATACAAAAATATAATAGTATATAATAAAATTTAGTTCATATACTATTTTAAAATTATTATAGTAATTCATTTAAAATATTAATAACAAATACAATTTAATTTTAAATTTATTTTTATTCTAATTATAAGAAAATATATGGATAATTTTTTTTTAAAAAATAGTACCAAAAATTAAAATATTTTATTTATAAAATAATAGATTAGATGTAGTCACAAAAAAATTGAAAGTGCATTTAATGTTCTAAACTCAAAAATAGTTGTGTAATTTTTCAAAGTTTTCTTGACAAAATATAAAATTTTGAAAATAAATATTTAAACTCAAAATCATAATATTGAAAATTTTACAAAAGATAAAATGATAGATAATAAAAAATAAATTTTTAAATGCACCACAAAAAAACTATTTACATATGTTGTAAAAATTATAGCAATCTAATTGTTTGAAGTCTTAATTTTAAAAAAATAAATTTTAATATTTTAACATCCAATAAATATCCTATATCAATAAAATTTACTAAAATAATATGATATATACTACTGTGTATAAAATTTAGTAAAAAAACAAAGCTATATTATTTAAACAATACAATTTTTTACTTATAAATCTCGTAAAATACTAAAATGATATATTTTAAAGTATATTTTCTTATACACAACATGTACATAAAAATGATCTTAAATATATTTTTTATATAATATAAATAAATGAAATTTAAATTATATTATATGCAAAATATCTAATCTTTTAAAATAGAGTCCTATTTTTTATCTACTTACAAATAGTCTAGATTGGACTATTGTATTTAATTAAATTTTATATTATTTTTTATTTTACCTTAATTATAATTAAATATATACACCAACCTAAAATTAAGGAACTATATAACTAATATATTATTTATTTTTAATAATCAATTCAGTTTATCTTAATACTAAATTTGAATAACTAATCAATTAAATTTTATTTACTAATATAAAAAGTATTATATATGTCTACAAATCCATATAAATATAAAATTGCACTTTGATCCAATTACAAGTAATAAATTCTTCAAAACTTTCACCAAGTACATAATATAACTCTTATCGATAAAGTATTAAATTAGATTATATGCATATATATATATATATATATATATATATTTGATAAAGTAAATATTAATAATTTGTTACTATAAATATTTGATGATATAATGAAATATATTATTATTGATATTTTATGAGTATAGTTTTACTGATTATTCCAACAAACATAACATTTTTTTAACAAAAATAAAACTAATTGAAAAATATCATTTCAAAAATATAGAATTGAATATTTGAAATACATATTTATATTTGTGATTATTTAGACATTGAAACCTTTTAGAGTGTTTTGGGTTTTTCAGCTTTTATGTTACTCATTCGGGTTCAACTAATAACACTTCAAGTTCATATATTTTTTGTATGACCCTACAAGATCGATTTTGATATTTCTTACATTCTAAATTGGGTATGTATGGATCATATTTTTTTTTGTTTGGGATCGATTCGGACTCCGTATTACATATTTTATACTAAAGTTTACTTCAAATAAAGAAAAAATGATTATATAAATTTTCATCGAAAAATCATCTCCGCTTTAGCGCGGGTTAAAATCTAGTTATGTATTAAAATATGGTTATTTTTAGTAGTGTGATTTTATCCTAAAAGTATGTAAAAAGTTAAAAACTCCAAAACTACTATTTTCTTAGAACAGAGGAAGTACTAAAGTTTTATGAATGGTTAATCAGATTTGGTGTTCTTCCAAAATGGTATGATGGAGCCTTGGTTTGAGAGCAAAGGTATGAAGTTACCTGTAACAGCTCTGTCCCGTTTCTTTCTAGTATCAACAGAGAGGTGGTGAATATCTCTCTCCCTGACGGCTACAACAGTAACTTTGGCCTAATCCAAATCAAGAATCTGGTAACTTCATCAGGCTGCTCTAACAAACACGAACACAGCTTTGCTTTGAACGTGACAGGAAGTCCATTCTTCCTCAGCCCCAGTAACACTCTAGTTGCAGTTGGCTGCAACAACAAGGCCTTGTTGACGGATACTAAGCCGCAGATTGGAGGATGCGAGTCTACCTGCGACGTGGAGTTTGGCCGAAGAGGAGGTCAGAACATAAGCTGTGACGGCTACAAATGTTGCCAAGCCAAGATAGTAAGATACTCTCTGACCGTCTTCAATAGATTGGTATCAAGATAGAGAGCCTTGATGGTAATACAAATACATCAGCGGGATGCAGAGTTGCTTTCTTGACAGACGAGACATATTCCATGTCCAATATAACCGAGCCTGAGCTGTTTTACAGTAAGGGATATGCAACGGTGGAGATAGGATGGATCATAGACACTTCACACAATATGTCTGTTTCTATTGGGGCCTGCTATTCAATCACCGATGGTCAAGGTTATAGTTATGATAATTATGGTAACTATTTAGAGAGAGGCTATACAAGCTGTAGGTGTAACTCTGGTTACAGAGGCAACCCTTATATCTCAAGTGGATGTTTATGATATTTTTGGATTAGTTTTTGAAAGTGGATCACTAATGCATTCTTTGTGTGCATATAGATATTGATGAGTGTGAGGAAGAAAAAGCTGAAGGGAGAGACAGTTGTGGCAAAGGGTATGATTATGTGAATTTATCAGTATCCATGCAATCTAATCCCATTAACCGCATCTTCGTCTCGTTGTGACCAATGAATTTCACGTTGCATGGTCGTCTGAAACTGCTAGCTTTGCTTGGAAATTTAGAGTTTGTCTCTTAAGTTGTACTAGAGACCAATATCTATGTAGCAATGCACGAAGGTATTAGAGCAGGATTAACCGGGTCTGTTAAAGTGGGGTTCTTAGCTTTTCTAAGAGACGTAGCTTAGCTTTTAACTAAGAAAAGCTAAGAACCGTCTCTTAAATAAGAACCATAAGAGCCGTCTCTTAACGGAAAAAATGCAAAAAAAAAATAAAAAAATTAAAAAAACAAATTTTTCGTTAAGAACCCCACCTTAAGAGACCCGAGTTAATCATGGCCTTAGGAATCTTAGCTCAAAAGTATGTAGTTAATCAACAACTTTGTCAATACAAAAGAAAAGGAATCCAAACTTTAAAATCATCAATGCTCCACCTTAAAAATAGCATACATTAGGAAAAAACACAAAAACACGCCCACCGTGGGGCTCGAACCCACGACCACAAGGTTAAGAGCCTTGCGCTCTACCAACTGAGCTAGACGGGCTTGGTGATGAAGATCTCTACATCAAAAAGTTAACGTAATAGAAGATTCTTGCTCATAAGTGATAACAATACTTTCAGACAACTTGACGTTTTAGTAACGAACATTGTGCTGTTTAATTGGTTTAGCGTTCAAGCTTGTTCACCGGTGGGATACACATTAAGTGAAAAGGTCAATGGTCTGCATAAAGACAATGATTGTAAAGAAAGGGTCCAAGGGGAGTTGACTTTTGTTGTTGTTGAAAACACTTCACGCGTCTATATCCAAAACATCTTTAAATGCGTCCATGGACTTTTTATTATTAGGGGATCTCTCAGATCTCATTTATTTCACATTCAAAAACAATAGAAGAAGAATAAGAACAAGTATGAAGAAGACAGTGTCTTACAACTTCCTATGTATCGTAATTTATGTCCTAACTCTGCAGCTAATCAATGGCTCATCCTCAGCAGCAACACCACCTCCACGTTCTTCCTGTATTAGAACCTGTGGGGGAATCTTGATTCCTTTTCCTTTCGGAATAGGCGGGAAGGATTGCTATCTAAACAACTGGTACGAGGTTGTCTGTAACACCACCACTGTACCGTTCCTCTCACGGATCAATACTGAAGTGGTGAACATCTCTCTTCCAGACGGTAATACACCATACGGAGTGGTTCACATCAAAGGTCCTGTGACTTCCTTGGACTGCTCTAGTCAAGGACTGATAAAGTCATCGCCAGATTTGAATGTCACTGGCAGAGGCAGTCCATATTTTCTCACAGACCAAAACCGTCTCGTGGCGGTTGGTTGCGGTGCCAAGGCGTCTCTTACAGATATAGACTCAGAGATCTTAGGTTGTGAATCGAGCTGCCAAGACACTAAACGTAGTCAACAAGTAACAGACTTGGCCTGTGATGGTTACAGATGCTGCCAAACGAGGATACCGTTGGATCGTCCACAAGTTATAGGTGTCAATATAGATGTCACAGGAGGAGAAGGGTGCAGTGTTGCCTTCTTGACCAACCAGAGGTACTCGCCGATGAATGTAACAGAGCCAGAACAGTTTCATTCCAAGGGGTATGCGTTAGTAGAGCTAGGATGGTACTTTGACACTTCTGATTCTCGCTTTGGGAGCCCCTTAGGTTGTAGAAATATGACACGTTACAGTTCTTACACGTCCTTTGATAAATGCGGTTGCGAGTATCAATACTTCTCTGGGATGAGTTATAGGAATTGCTATTGCAACTATGGCTACACTGGGAACCCATACGTTCAACATGGCTGCATAGGTAAGTGAACGTTTCTTCTTAATTTTGGTTCATGCTTTGACCATCGATTAAGCCATCAATTACTATGATTCAAAATGTGTGTAGACATAGATGAATGCAAAGGACACAACAATTGTGGAGACCTGACTTGTGAGAACATTCCTGGAACATATAGCTGTTATTCCCCTATACCCAAGCAGCAAAAGGCCTCTGTGATTCCAGGTGAGTTAACATAGCATCATGTATCTATGAAACTACAAGCAGGGCCGGCCATGAGATTTAGGTGACATAGGTGATTTATTAAAAATTTCCACTAAATTTTTGTTTTACAAACTTGGGGGCTTAAAAAAATGTTGGAGGGTTTATTGCAAATGTTTCACTTGGTATGGACATGGCCGGCCCTGACTACAAGACAGAACAGAAAAGTAGTTTACTTTATGGCTTTTCTTGGTTGGTGTAGGTGTTCTTATAGGTCTAGGAGTGTTGTTGTTCGTCCTTGGGATCTTGGGGCTGTACAAACTTGTGAAAAAACGAAGGAAGATCACCCGCAACAAGAACTTCTTTAAACGTAATGGAGGATTGTTGTTGAAACAACAACTAACTACGACAGTGGACGGGAATGTAGAGATGTCAAGGATCTTTAGCTCAAAAGAATTGAAGAAAGCCACTGACAACTTCAGCATGAACAGGGTTCTTGGGAAAGGAGGTCAAGGAACTGTGTACAAAGGAATGCTCGTAGATGGGAGGATCGTTGCAGTCAAAAGATCCAAAGTTGTGGACGAAGACAAGATGCAAGAGTTCATCAATGAAGTAGCACTTCTCTCACAGATAAACCATAGGAACATTGTGAAACTCTTGGGATGTTGCTTGGAGACAGAAGTTCCTATCCTGGTTTACGAACATATTCCCAATGGAGATCTGTTCAAGCGTCTTCATGATGAATCAGATGATTACAACATGACTTGGGAAGTGCGTCTTCGCATAGCCATAGAGATCGCAGGAGCACTTTCATACATGCACTCATCTGCCTCGTTTCCAATATACCATAGAGATATCAAGACTACCAATATACTATTAGATGAGAAATACCGAGCTAAGGTGTCTGATTTTGGAACGTCAAGGTCGGTAACCATAGACCAAACTCACTTGACAACATTAGTTGCAGGGACTTTTGGTTACATGGATCCGGAGTACTTCTTATCAAGCCAATATACTGACAAGAGTGATGTTTATAGTTTTGGGGTTGTCTTGGTGGAGCTCATAACCGGAGAAAAACCACTATCTCGTGTCCGGTCTGAAGAAGGAAGAGGATTGGCAGCTGATTTTCTTGAAGCTATAAAAGAAAACAGAGTGGTTGACATCATTGATGATCGGATCAAAGACGAAAGCAAACTCGACCAAGTGATGGCAGTCGCAAAGCTCGCTCGAAGGTGTCTAAGCCGTAAAGGAAGGAAGCGGCCAAACATGAGAGAGGTTTCAATGGAGCTGGAGAGGATCCGTTTATCACCTGAATATTTAGAGAGCCATTTGAAAACAGACAATGAAGAGGACCAAGCCATGGAGATCAACAGAGGATGATTCTAATTGTCAGTGTCTTTCTGCTCAAACATCTTCATCAGAAGATGAAAAGATCAGCTAGGTTTGAGATAGTATGATTGAGCTTTGTGTAGTTTCTTGAACTAAAATTTAAAACAATTCTTTTTTTTTCTTGTAACCCATAATGCTTAATACAATATGAAAATATGTGTTTGTTAATATTATTACATGATGAAATTAAGAGATTCTTATCAAACATATTTTTTTTTCATCATGAGGATAATATACATTTGCAGCGGATCATCACCACGTTCGTAGAGGAACCAGAGGTTCAACATCAGACGTTGGAGATGCACTATTAAACATTGAGGCTGGAGCAGTCACCTCAACGTCCCAACTCTCATCAACGTTAAATTGCATGGCGTCATCATCCTCTTCGTTATCATCTTCCTCAATATTAACCTCTGAATCATGAGTTGCTGAATGAATCCTCTCCAGCTCAATCCAAGCCTCTCTCATGTTTGGCCTCTTCTTCCCTTGTCTGTTTAAACATCTTCTTGCTAGTTTTGCCACTGCCATCACGTGGTCCAGGTTGCTTTCATCTTTGATCTGAACATCAACTATGTTAAGAACTTTGTTCTCTTTCACGGCCTTAACAAAATGAGCTGCAAACCCTCTGTTGTCATCAGACCAGACACGCGTGGATGGCTTTTCGCCGGTCAAAAGCTCCACAAGGACAATTCCAAAACTATAAACATCACTTTTCTCTGTAAACTTGCTTGACTGAAAGTACTCTGGATCCACATATCCAAAAGTACCTGCAACCTGAGTTGTCAAGTGAGTTTGATCTATGGTTACAGATCTTGATGTTCCAAAATCAGACACCTTAACTCGATATTCCTCATCTAATAGTATATTAGTAGTCTTGATATCTCTGTGATATATTGGGAAAGATGCAGCAGAGTGCAAATATGACAAAGCTCCTGCAATATCTATAGCTATGTGAAGACGGACTTCCCAAGTCATCTTGTAATCATCACATTCATCATCATGAAGACGCTTGCATAAGTCTCCATTTGGGACAAACTCATAAACCAAGACCGGGACTTCTGTCTCAAGACAACATCCAAAGAGTTTCACAATGTTTCTGTGGTTGATTTGTGCGAGAACAACGACTTCATTGATGAACTCTTCTACCTTGTCTTCATCCATTGCTTTGGATCTCTTGACGGCGACGATTGTACCGTCAACGAGCATACCCTTATACACAGTCCCCTGACCTCCTTGCCCAAGAATCCTATTCTTGTTGAAGTTATCAGTAGCTTTCTCCAACTCATTGGAGCTAAATATCCTCGACATTTCTACATTTCCTTCTTTTCTAGCTAACTGTTGTTTCAGCAGCATACCTCCGTTACGTGTGAAGAATTTTCTCATCCGGATAATCCTCCTCCGTTTCTTAACAAACTTGTACAACCCGAAAACTCCAAAGGCGAAAATCAATAGTGCCGAACCTATAAGAACCACAAAATACTAAAACGTAAAGAACAAAAAAGCTCAAGATAGTAACTCAAGTTTGACTGTTACCTTGAATCACTGGCTTGAGTTGTTCTGGTTTCTTGGGCTCACATTCAAACCAACCTGTCCTATTCACACAACTTTGGTCTTTACACTTTTTGCGTCCTTCTTCTAGTTTACATTCATCAATGTCTACATATTTGGTTCTAAGTTAGCAATGACACAAAAATGTGATAAGATCTAAGGGAAAAAAAACATTATTCTCTTACCAACACAACCACCTGGAAGGAATGGGTTCCCTGTGTAACCCATAGAGTTACAATAGCAACTACTATAGCTGAATCCAGAGAAGTAGCCATATGAGCATATGCAACTCGTCTCGCTTGAGTAGGCGCTATTTTGCGATGTATCCGACACATTCTTACAACCAACTTGGTTTGGAACACGAGAATCCGAAGTATCAAAGTACCATCCTAGCTCTACCACCGCGTATCCATCACCATGAAACTGTTCTGGCTTTGTAACATTCAAACTGGAAAACTTCTTGCTGGTCAGAAAAGCAACTTTGCATCCTCCTTTGGTTGCGTTGCCACCTTGAGGGATCTCCAAAGTAACTCCGATCACTTTCGGCTGCCCTTCAGGTATCCTTGTCTGGCAACATTTATCACCATTGCAAATCTTGTTTCTTACTTTCTTGATACTAGTTCTTTCGTTACAGGTCGACTTGCAACCGATGATCTCCGATTTGATATGGGTCATAACCGCATTGGCGTTGCAACCAACCGCCACGAGTTGGTTGTTGTCGGTGAGGAAATAAGGGCTTCCGTTGCCGGTAATGTTTAAAGGCGGCGGTGTAAGCGGCTGAGATGTTCCGGTAGAACAACCAGATGAAGTTACGGGTGTGAACAACTCCATAAGAATAGTACACGTCACTGTCTGGAAGAGAGATGTTCACCAATTCTCTGTTGATCCTTGAGAGATACGGAACAGAAGTTCTCTTACAGACAACCTCGTACCACGAGTTTATACCGAACGGGAATGGGATTGGTAGCCCTCCGCAGACTCTGTTACACGGATCTGGAGGGTTTCTTGCTGATGAGACACCATGGATGAACAGAGAGATCACTATTATTATACATAGGAGGTTGGGAGTCTTTCTCTTCATCACTGATTATGATCTTGTGTTTCTCGACTCAGTCTACTTTTTTAAATCTTCTAGTGTTGTGAAGAAAACGAAGGGAGAAAAAGATGTAAAACAGAGTTGACCAAAATAGTATGAACTTAAAAGTCAACGGATTCATCATTCATTTGACTAACCAAAAATGTAATGGCTAAGGCAAGGATCACGTAGACTTTTTTAGTTTTGACCAATCACTAAAGTCAACTGTCGAACATTTAGACCAGTCAAAATGTGGCTGCCGAGAAAACAATTCGATCCGTTTCTTAAATTCAGTTTAGAGTTGCGATTAAAAAAAATTCAGTCAGAGATCATTATGGCTGGCGAAAAAAAAAATCAAGATAAATGAATAAAATAGATCTAAAAAAAATTTTGAGTTATGGTATGAAGTTTTGGAAGAAGTTTAAAATTTATTTTAATTATATTTTTTTTTTAAATTTATTTTTGTTACAAAAACTTTAAAAATGGTTATTTAACAGATTTGATAAAAAAAATTGTGCCACGCATTATAACACTTAGTAGAAGCAAGTCACTGAATCATCTTTAAGCGGTTCAAATCTGTTGATTTCCATGAGTTGATTGTTCCTCTTCATTGCCGGTTATTAAAAGGCCCTCAGGGGATGAACGGATCCTCTCCAGCTCAATCGAAACCTCTCTCATGTTTGGCCGCTTCCTTCCTTTACGGCTTAGACATCTTCCAGCGAGTTTTGCTACTGCCATCACTTGGTCGAGTTTACTTTCGTCTTTGATCCGATCATCAATGATGCCAACCACTCTGTTTTCTTTAATGGCCTCAAGAAAATCAGCTGCCAATCCTCTTCCTTCTTCAGACCGGACACGAGACAGTGTTTTTTCTCCGGTTATGAGCTCCACCAAGACAACCCCAAAACTGTAGACATCACTCTTGTCAGTATATTGGCTTGATAAGAAGTACTCAGGATCCATGTAACCAAAAGTCCCTGCAACTAATGTTGTCAAGTGAGTTTGGTCTATAGTTACCGACCTTGACGTTCCAAAATCAGACACCTTAGCTCTGTATTTCTCATCTAATAGTATATTGGTAGTCTTGATATCTCTATGGTATATTGGAAACGAGGCAGATGAGTGCATGTATGAAAATGCTCCTGCGATCTCTATGGCTATGCGAAGACGCACTTCCCAAGTCATGTTGTAATCATCTGATTCATCATGAAGACGCTTGAACAGATCTCCATTGGGAATATGTTCGTAAACCAGGACCGGAACCTCTGTCTCCAAGCAACATCCCAAGAGTTTCACAATGTTCCTATGGTTTATCTGTGAGAGAAGTGCTACTTCATTGATGAACTCTTGCATCTTGTCTTGGTCCACAACTTTGGATCTTTTGACTGCAACGATCCTCCCATCCACTAGCATTCCCTTGTACACGGTTCCTTGACCGCCTTGCCCAAGCACCCTCTTCACGCTGAAGTTATCAGTGGCTTTCTTCAAATCTTTTGAGCTAAATATCCTTGACATCTCTACATTTCCTTCATTTGTAGTAGTTAGTTGTTGTTTCAACAACAAGCCTCCGTTACGTTTGAAGAACTTCCTGCCACGGATGATCCTCCTTCGCTTCCTTATAAATATGAACAACCAGAATATCCCACCAACTAAAAACATAAGTCCCAACAGACCTATTAGAACCCCTGCAACATAAAAGAACATCACTTTCTCTTTTGCCTTGTAGTCTACAAAATGCAAGGTGCATTGGAATGGAACTCACCTTCTAGAACGAAGGACTTTCCCGACTTGGTTACCTTGGGTTTAGGCTTGGGCTTGGGCTTGCACATGTACATTGATCCACGCATATTCTCACAAATGCCTTCTTCACAGACACCGGGTTCTTTGCACATATCAGCTTCTACATATATATATAAGTATATGTTTTGATTTTATGCGGATTACTAGTCGAGTCACACAAAGATAGAAGAAACAATCACTTACCTACACAACCCCCTCGAAGGTATGGATTCCCTGTGAAGCCAATGGGGCAATGGCAGTTCCTATAACTCATCTCGTAAAAGTAACCGTACTCACAAAGACATCTTGTATCCGAGTCATAAGAGTTGTAATGGGTCAAATTTCTGCAACCTAAGGGGTTGTTTCTAAACTGAGAATCCGAAGTATCAAAGTACCAACCTAGCTCCACCACTGCGTAGCCACCAGCATGGAACTGTTCTGGCTCCGTTACATTCATCGGCGAGTACCTCTGGCTAGTCAAGAAGGCAACTCTGCAGCCTTCTCCTCTGGTGACATCTATATTGACACCTATAACTTGTGGACGATCCAAGGGTATTCTCGTCTGGCAGCATTTGTAGCCATCACAGGTTACTTGTTGACTACCACTCAAGCTTTCTTTGCAGCTCGACTCGCAACCCAACATCTCTGATTCTGTATCCGTCATCGACGCCTTTGCACCGCAGCCAACGGCCACAAGGCGGTTATTGTCTGTGATGAAGTATGGACTGCCCTTCCCTGTGACGTTCAAATTTGGTAGTGACTTTTTGAGTACGTGACTAGTAGTGTTACTAGAACAATCTAATGAAGTCACAGGACCTTTGATGAGAACCACTCCGTATGGTTTATCTCGGGATCCATCTGGAAGAGAAACGTTGACCACCTCAGTATTGATCCGTGAGAGGAACGGAACAGTTGTTCCGGAAGTGGTGGTGTTGCAGACAACCTCGTACCAGTTGTTGAGATAGCAATCCTTACCGCCGATTCCAAAAGGGAACGGGATCGAGACTCCCCCACAAGTTGTGTTACAAGAAGTTGAAGATTTACCATTTTGAGTTGTTGCTGCTGATGAGTCATTGACGAGCAAAGTAAGGGTAACAGACGCTACAATACATATGAAGTTGTAAGTCGTTGTCTTCATTACTCTTTTCTTCTTTGTTTGTTCTTGATCTGATCAATCTCAATATGCTTTCCTAAGAAAGAATAGGTAATACCCAGAAAGAATTTGAATCAATTTTTTATTGCTAAATTTTATTATTAAGCCATTAGTCAAAGTTGTGATATGAAAAAAAAAACAAAAAAGCCATTAGTCAAAGTTCAAAAAACACTGAAAATTAGAAAAACTAAAACTAAAAAATACACCAATGACCGGAAGTCAATTAGCTCAATGGAAAAGAATCTTGGCTATTATGTCAGAATTCTTTAGTTTTAGTGACTGCCGAAATGAAATTGTTTTTGATATGAGATGAATAAAGAGTTTGACCCTATTCATGTTTGGTATTCAAAAAAAAAATTGCCAATAAGAAATAAAAAAAAACACATATTTTGCCTGTGAATGATTAATAACTCCATTTTTGCTTTTGAAATCGTTAAAAGTCATAAACTAGGATATAATTGACAAGAGCTGTGATTTCATTTTTTAGCTTTGATTTTTTTTTTTTTTTTGATCTAGAGTTTTAGATATTTGTCTCTCTACATCTGTTATATTAACTTGAGTTGAAAGAAAGACCGTGAGTTTTTTAAAAATGGCTGTGAACTTTTTTTTAAATACAAATCCAGACTGGTGTAGACTTAAGATAAGTGTAATTGTAGCTGCGGAGAGCATTTAATTTATTAATTTAGACTTTTATTTTTATCTACAATAAAAAACTGTCATTTAAATTCTTATTCAAAAAAAAAATATTTATTATACATGCTGGTTATATAACTTAGTTAATCAACTAAATTACTTAAACTAAACCAACCTTACATTAAATTATACTTCTGTTATCTATTGATATAAGATATTTTTGAATTTAACCGAGCCTATTCATGAAGTGTTAAAACTTAGTAAAAAGCATGGCACTTTAAAACTGAGCAAGTTTCAACAAATTTTAACAAAAATAATAAATTCTCTCCAAGCTTTTACATTATTTATAATAAAAAATTTCATAAAAAACCAACTATTCTTTTTATATAAGTTCAAAGTTCATAATACAATTTTTTAAAAAAAACTCCAGTTCTTATTTCATAAACCTCTAAACAACAATTTAAATATCACATAACTATTGATAAATTACATTACAAAAGTGTATAAATCAACTGACCAGCGAAATTAAAACTATGGTATTTCCATAATATATAACACCAACTCATATATTTTTATAGTTCTAATTTAAATTATATATACAGAAGAACCTCTATAAATTAATAATGTTTGGACTTTGAAATTTTATTAATTTATAGATATATATAGTAACAAATATCTAAATATTCCTTTATTTGAATAATAAGTTTTCTGTAAATGTATATTCTTCTATGTTTTTCTTTTATTTAAATTTGTATTTTTCTTACATTTACATATTTTCATGTTTTTTATAATGTTCATATTTTCTAATTAAAATTTTATTTTTATTGCTTTAAGAGAATTATTATATATTATTCTATGTCACATAAATTGCCAATCATCAGACAAAAATTTAGTTTTACTCTTCTTTGCTAAGCTTTCAACAATGTCTTCTCATCTTAAAATATTGCAAAAATCATTTTCGTAGGCTATATTAGATATATGCATAAGTTCTTATATAATTTATGATATTTTGAAACTATATTTTAGATGGGAGTTTTAAAAAAATAATTATCGATTTATATTATATTTTACACTAGCCCAAATTGAAACATGCGAAAGTTATTAATTTATAGAGATTAATAAATTTAATAATTTATAGATCAATAAATTTATATACAAAAACTTAAAAAATATTATTTGAAATTTTTTTCCCAAAAATAATATTTAATTATATGATAATCTTAAAATATTTGTTTTTCAAAGTAACATCTTTCAAAAAAATAAAATAATAGATGTAGTTAAAAATAAAATTTGCCTAAGGGTCCAAATTGTGTTGAGCTGGCCTTGATCAAGGAAGTGGCCTTAAAAGATCAGATTGATTATATTATTCCTCGGCAAAATAACCGGGACCAAAGACCAAGACTTACAACTTCCAATGTATCATAGCGCCTGTCCTAACTCGCTCATGAATGGCTCATCAGAAACAACGGACTTTGGACTTTAATCTCTAATAGGACACAACCCTAAAAAATATTTTATCATGACATATTTTAATCTATATGACCCCATGATCCTATGTAAACTAAATAATTAAATTACTTATTTTAATTTATTTGCACATTTAGTTTATGATTTAACTCCAAACTTTTCGAAATTGCAGAAACATCTTTTTGAATCAATCCCAAATTTTCCAATACTAGTCCAGACTTTCTATTAATTTCAGAGTGGTCCTTCATCTTTCATTAACATCGTTTTTGACCCTAAACTTCAATAATATGTAATTTAACCCTTGATATTTGCCATAAGCTTCTTAATAATGCAATCCGGCCTATAATGCATGCAAATGATCATATATATATATGCAATCTAACACCTAAATACAACTCAAAGCACTAATATGATTAAGAAAAAGATGCTAAAAATATTAAAAACACTATATATCATTAACCTTATACTTTAACAGTTTGTTTATTTGTTTGTTTACCATATTTTTGAAAAACGTATACCAAAATATTTTTTTTTAAATTAATGATTTCATAATATGAGATACTAAATATGTAAACATATAGAAGTGGTGTAACTAAGGTGTATTTACTTCTTATGTGGCGTAACTAAACTTTTCAATTTTGCTATCATATTGTAATACTAGTACAACTAGTACAACTATTTTATATATAACAGACATAAAATGCTGGTATAACTAGTACAATTATTCAATTAAGAAATTTTAAAATTCTATGTGGCTTTCCATATGAAAACAACCGTAGACTATACAAGTTGAAATGTCCTTAGAATGGTTTATCCTAACTATTTGAAGTTTAAGCAATTTTTTTTTGTAATTATTATACAATTACACAAGTTTTTATGATCTACCTTATACTTTAAAGGTTTATTTACTTGTTTGTTCACTATATTTTTAAAAAACTTATATCAAATATATTTTGAAAAAATTAATGATTTCATAGTATGTGATTCTAGGTATGTAAATATATAAAAGAAGTACAACTCAGGTATATTTATTTATAATTTGGTACAACTATATATTTCAAATTCTAGACCAAAATACAACTATGTACAAGCTTGTACAACTCAAAACTCGGTACAACTATGTATATGATTGTACAACTAAAATACTGGTACAACTATGTACACAATTGTACAACTCCACAACTGGTACAACTATGTGTTATTACATTTGGATTGTTTATCATGTTTTAATGATCCTATTAAAATGATGAATAAAACTATGGTGTGAAAATATCGGTCATATTATTATGATAAACAAAAATTGAACTTATTTTTATAAAGCTATGGTGTAAAAATATTGGTACAACCCCTAAAACTAGACATATAAACAATTGATATAATTTTTATTATATAGTAGACGAGTATTACTTGTACAACTGGTATAACTTTGTCATTTCAGAAATTAACAAAACCAATTTGGTATTCCATAGAAGAAAATAATCAAATATCTCAACTGGTATGTACTCAGAAAGTTTCTTTAATTTAATTTGAAGTTTTGAAAAAAAAATTAAATTATTACACAACTTCATAAGTTTACATGATTTACCTTATACTCTTAAGGTTTGTTAACTTGTTTGTCCACATAATTTTTGAAAAACATAGATGAAATGTATTTTTTACAAAACTGATGATATCATTGTAATCGGGCAAAGATATGTAAACATAAATAAATGGTACAACTGAGGTAAATGTATTTATTATGTGGTACAACTAATATTTTTTGTTTCACTGCCAAAGTACAACTATGTACAAACTGGTACAACTCAAAAACTAGTACAACTATGTACAGTCGGTACAACTAAAATACTAGTATAACTGCATGTTATTTTAATGAGAAGGCTTTGTTAATCTCTTCAGCCTCGTCAAGGGCTCTGCATCTTCTAGTAAATCAACTTTAGCATCTTCATCCACTTTCTCCACAACTTTCTTCTCTGCAACTTATTTCTCAACCTTTTCGACAGCTGTTGTCATCATTTCAAGTGTATAAGGCGATTCATCAACATCCTCTACGAAATCACAACAAATCACAATAAAATCACAACTAAATCAGGTGCCATTAAATCACAACAAAATACATTAACTTTAATTGCCTTCTGTGGATCATTCTCGCCCTCCTTCATTTTAATGATACAATTGGTACAAATTTGACCTTTCAAAAGTTGACAAACTAGTTTGGTATTCTATATGAGAAACAATCAAATATCTAAGATGATATATGATTACAAAATGATTGAGCAACAAGTCTTCACGGGATATTCTAGCGATCTTTGAATAAACGACTCTTAGAAGATCGGCCAAAAAGAGAGCTTGAGCCATTACGTCCAAGTTCTTGCGGTTTCCTCGCCTCTGGTCCATCTCGCCATCACAGCGAGACGACTACGCCCCGGTCCGTCTCCGCAACTACTTTTTTGGGCTTTGGGAGCAAAAAGATAAAAACGATTTTTTTCCAAAAATAGTACAACTAGTATAATTAGTACAACTTGTAAACAAATCATTATTCAAATCAAATATTATGGAAAATATATTATTCATGTACTTTGACATTATCATCTTTTCTAGCATCCTTAATATACTGAAAACAAAAAACAAATATCACCATATTAATTACAAATTTGTATTAGTTATACGCGTTATAATTGTACTAGTTATACTCGTTATATTCAATATAGTTTTACTAGTTATACTCATTCTATTTATACTAGTTATAATAGTTCAAGTTATACTAGTTGTACTATTTCGAGTTGTACTAGTTTTAGTTGTACTAGTTGTACTAGTAATTTTCTGGGTTCTTCTTTCTCGCGATTTTTTTACATTAAAGATGAAACTCGACTTTAGATAAGATATAATTGGCTAAATATAACCATGAGTTGATCGATTTGTAATAATAAAAAGAAAATTAATGAAAATTATAAGAAATCTTTTGATTTTGTTTTAAAATGAAAGAAACAACCATGGAAAAAAAGAAGAAGCAAAATTAGGGTTAACATTTGGGTTGGGTCGGGTTATGGGCGGGTTAGGTTGTGGGTCGGGTCGGATTATTGGTTGGGTTTGGATATGAATGACATGGCTTCGTAAATAGGTTGAAGTCTTTAGATTTTTTGGTTATTTTACATGTTTTTTGAATTAAATTTAAATAAAAATAAAAATAAATTAGGAAGGGGTTATTTTAGAATTTTTGATACCCATGTGGGTCATAAGAGAATTTGATCCAGAAACAACGCTTCCAAATAGTAATTCTTCAATTTCTTGTAACAGAACCTGTGGAGGAATCTCGATCTCATCCCCTTTCAGAATAAGCAGGAAGGATTGCTACCTCATACATGCACTTAGCTTCATCGTTTCCAATATATGATAGAGATAACAAGACTACCAATATACTATTGGATGGGAAATACAAAGCCAAGATGTCCGATTTTGGAACTTCATTAATAACCATTGATCAAACTCACTTGACAACATTAGTTGCGCTGGGACTTTTGGGTATATGGTTCCGGAATACTTCTTCTCAAGCCAATGCACTGACAAGAGCGATGTATATAGTTTTCCATCGCATGTCCAAGAATAAAAGGGCTGAGCAACTCATTTCCTTGAGGTTGTCTCCAAGTTTTGGGGTTGTCTTGGTGTACGTGGACTGTTCCAGCCTCCATGTTAAATCTATCACCAACCCGGTGGTTCCTCAATGAACTTGGCCATGACATACCAGAACACTAAATAAGTGTAAAACCTGTAAGAAACTTCTTTTTTTTTTCATTCGTGAACAAAATGAATTATCTTTTCGATTATAAATTTCTGGTATTTTTCACCATGTAATGATATAATACACACAAATGTCACAATAGAATCAATAAAAAAAACAAAAAGAATGTATTAGGGTAAAAGAACAATCATGGAGGGTTCTTCAGCTTTGGCTCGATGACATACTCTAGAAAAATTTCAGCTTCCCTTTGGAGATAGCTTGAACATGTTGTAATTGACACATTGCCTTCTCTTTCCCGGTCAAGCCATGGCACGAGGAGTGCCTAGCGCCTAAAGTGACTGCAAAGTATAGATAAACAGTGCAGAGGAAGGCTAAAAGAACCAAAGCTGTTAAGAGATATCGATGCCTCTTGATAACGGTGGAGCAGCTACCCAAATCTTCCCACTGCTTCTTTAGAGACTGTGTTCTCCTTGAAGGTGAAGATACAATCCCATCAAGAACCATGGCTTTAACAACAAAACCTGCAAATTTACACACAATGCCATTTCATATAAAATTGCACAACCAAACTGTAACATCCGTGTGACTGAGGTCAAAACACTGTGAAAAAATCATGTGGTGGTGATTGAAGAATCAGTAAACAAGACTTTCGATTCTTGGAAAACATTAATGCACCGCCCGTTGGAACGGGATGGGCCCACCAGCCGAGAGTGGGCCGTGGGGCGGTCGGGGCGTTATATAAACCGAAACAGGCTCAATCAGATCGAATGTGAATTGTCAATACAGCAACCAATAGCTTCAAATTTCTAGATTTCTAGATCATAAAGCAAGCGAGAGACATGGAACAACATAACAACCTATGATCTATCCCCACGATCACGAGATTAGTCTAAAACATTAAACATATCAATCGATCACAGCAACGAGCGGTCGTCAATGAACATTGGATTGAGAGAGAGTCGATAAAAATGGCGATCAAATCTAAGGATACATAATCAGAAAATCATGGCGATAGCTGAGGAAAACAGATCCAAACGTAGGTGAAGGTTTCTAGAAAACGAACCGGTGAAAGAGGAAGAAAAAAAAAGCAGCTGCTTCCAGCTCCGTTAACAAGCAAATCTGACAACCCCAGGATGATTCTCCGGCAACGTTTCCGATATCGAGAGGAAGAGGTGAATCTCCTCCGTGGCTTGATGGCTCGAGACGCCGTACGCGGTTTATTAATTCCGTTACGTACGACGGAAATTTAGGGATTTTATTTACAAAAAGAAAAAAGAAAAAGAAAAAGAAATAGAGAGGAAAAAAAATGATTATGCGTGTTTAGCTTCCACTGCTTTATAAGAAAAGAAAAAGCACTTTCTAACTGTTGGGCCTTTGGGCTTATTAGTGGGCTTATTATGAAAGGTCATCGTTATCCACATTGGCATCGTTGATTAATATACCACCAAGTCCTTGTTAGCATCGAGAATAAAGAAGGAAACAGTTTGTTCAACTTTTCAAGGAGAGGAAAAGCTCAAAGTTTTGATCGATCGATAGCCAAAGGTATTTTGATTCGATTTGGGGTTTGTTTCTTTTCTTTCACAGCTCAAATCCGATCACTAAAGCTAGTTTCTTTGTGTAAAGTTTAGAATTTCAATTTTGGTTCCATCTCCAATTTGGGGAAAGTCACCTTATTTCGTCCAATTTCAATTTAAAGATTAGGGATTTTATTGGTAATGATTAAAATATATACAATGTTCAAGAAATCGTTAGGCAATAAATAGATGTTTTACAAAGGATTAACGGATTATTTAGGTCTAGTCGAAATTAACTAATTATTGATTTATTATATATATATATATAATATTTATATGAAATATTTTAGTTTTTAAATAGAAATATAAAATTATTTTGATAAATTATCAAATTTAGATATGTAAAACAAAAGTAATTAGTCAAATTTGTAGATTTATATTACCAAATAGATTAAATCGATTTGAATTGTATAAATCATTATAAATCGGATTTTAGAAAAATCGTTTCGGATAATACCAACTTGCCGGTTTTTAGAACCTTGGATGTATAAGTGTGTTTATTCTCATACAAGCAGCTCAATATTGAAATCAACCCTTTGATCTTCAAGGAGGAGGAAACCCTATGACATTTATATGAAATATTTTAGTTTTTAAATCGAAATATAAAATTATTTTAGTTTTATATGACATTTATATGCACTACTAAAGTAGTTAGTCAAATTTGTGGATTTATACGAACATTATTGTTTAAATTAACAGATCGGTTTTAAGCTATGTTAACTGATTTTGAATAGTTTAAACCGATTTGAATTGTATAAATTGGATTTTAGGAAAATCGTTTCGGATATGACAAACTTGCCGCTTAGGCCGGTTGGTAGAACCTTGGATGTATATGTGTGTTTATTCTCATAAAAGCAGCTCAATATTGAAATCAACCCTTTGATCTTCAAGGAGGAGGAAAAATAAAAGATGTGGGCAGCTTCTTGTCTGGCATCGTGCTGTGCTGCTTGTGCATGCGACGCTTGCCGTACAGTTGTTTCTAGTATCAGCAGACGTTCCGCAAGAATTGCTTACTGTGGTCTCTTTGCACTTTCCTTGATCGTTTCATGGATTCTTCGTGAAGTTGCTGCTCCTCTCATGGAGAAGCTCCCTTGTAAGTTTTTTCTTCTTTTGTCACCTGTAATCTTTTAGCTTATGGAGCTAATGATTGACATTTTTGTGCAGGGATTAACCATTTTCACCAGACACCTGATCGAGAATGGTTTGAGACTGATGCTGTCTTGCGTGTCAGCTTAGGGAACTTCGTGTTTTTCTCGGTTCTGTCGGTTATGATGATTGGTGTGAAGACTCAGAAAGACCCTCGTGATGGTATTCACCACGGTGGTTGGATGATGAAAGTAATCTGTTGGTTCCTTTTGGTCATCTTAATGTTCTTCGTTCCTAATGAAGTCATTAGCTTTTATGGTATGTATCGTCTATCCTTACTCATATCTCCTTTATATGGACGTGGAACTAATGAGAATCAGTTTAACATCTTTTTTTCAGAGTCAATGTCCAAGTTTGGTGCTGGATTTTTTCTTCTTGTTCAAGTTGTGCTTCTTTTAGATTTCGTTCATGGATGGAATGACACATGGGTTGGATACGACGAGCAGTTCTGGTTAGATATATCTGCAATAAGATGTGACTTTGTTATGCCACTGCTAATCTAGTTTTTTATATTTAGGTATGCTGCGTTGCTCGTTGTTTCTCTTGTATGTTACTTGGCAACATTCGTCTTCTCTGGACTTCTCTTCCATTGGTTTACTCCATCTGGACATGACTGTGGACTCAACACTTTCTTCATTGTCATGACTCTGATATTTGTATTTGTCTTTGCTGTTGTAGTTCTGCATCCCGCTGTGAGTTTTGAACTTAAAATCTTTGCTTTCTCTTACATGAGATTTTAGTTGTTTCTTTCATCTTCAGGCTCAATGAAGTCCAATTAACCTTTGTTTTGCAGGTCGGTGGAAGCATTTTACCAGCATCGGTTATTTCTTTCTACTGCATGTACCTCTGTTACAGTGGACTTGCAAGTGAACCCCGAGATTACGAATGCAATGGTCTCCACAAACATTCCAAAGCTGTTTCAACAGGCACCATGACCATTGGGTTACTCACAACTGTTCTCTCTGTTGTTTATTCTGCGGTTCGTGCTGGTTCTTCCACTACGCTTCTCTCCTCTCCTGATTCTCCCCGTGCAGGTATGTTTCCACACACAAAAATCCTTCTCTCAAACCCTGTTTCTTGTTTTGGCTCAAGTTTAGTTTGCACATCCCAATTAGGAAACCTTGTTTGAGTGCTTGGCAAGTATTTTAACGGGGTTTTGCTTTTGTTGAAATGTTCAGAGAAGCCTCTGCTACCACTAGACGGGAAAGCAGAAGACAAGGAAGAGAAAGAGCAGAAGAAGCCAGTGACATACTCATACGCGTTCTTCCACATCATCTTCTCCCTCGCGAGCATGTACTCTGCAATGCTCTTAACTGGCTGGTCAACTTCGGTTGGTGAAAGTGGTAAACTGGTTGATGTTGGGTGGCCATCTGTGTGGGTTCGTGTTGTGACCAGCTGGGCCACTGCTGGTCTCTTCATCTGGTCACTTGTTGCTCCGATTCTCTTCCCTGACCGTGAGTTCTGAAAAACTTTTCATGAATCTTGACTTTGTAAAAAAGATTTATCTTCATTATACTATAAATAGAGTCTCGTGTGTTGCTGTTATCTCACGCTTGGCCTTTGTTGGTCCATTTGTAAAATAAATATACATATAAATATTTCAGCTCTCCTAAATTCCTTCTGTCGTATGTAAAAATGGTTTTGTAAAATAAATCAGTTTGGCATATACTGAAATAGCAAATACTCAAAAATAGTAAAAATATTTTGTAAAATAATTTAGTTTGGAGTAAACTGAAGGAGATTCTTTTTAATGAAAAGTACCCCTTAAATAACTAATTAAAATTCTCTATCTTCGGTTTCACATTTTTTTCACAAAAATTTGATATTTCTCTTAATAGGTTAATTATTATGAAGATTTAAAAACTATTTTTGTAACTAAATATTAGAAGAAATCTATCAAATAATTTTTTTAATTTTTTTTCACAAAAATAGATTTTTGAGAAAAAAATTGAGTAAAATATATAATTTTTTATTTTCAAAAATTTTAATATTTTTTTATTTTTTTAATTTTAAATCTTACTTTAAAAATATATTTCATAATTCTAAACCATAAATCTGGATTAGTTAACCGACAGGTATAAATGTATATTTTTATGACAATTTTTTTTTATGTCTATCCTACAATATTTTTTAAAATATTATTGGAAAATTGAAAAAAAAAGTAGAAAATGGGAGATATTTATATGTCCAGTGAGTGTGTCACGTGCGATGCGCTTGGATTCGGAGTATCTTGCATTAAATCGCACGTGGGTTGCTCTTGCCGCGTTTTAAAGTCCGAAACGCTCGGATTGATTGCGACTGTTTTTTTGGTAGAGTTGTTGGAAAGAACGCTCTTTTAGGTCACTCTGTAATCTCCTTCCCTCGCCGGAATCCCCCTGAACGCCGCCTTGTTCAATTCGTCGACATGAAGCTCACCGTTAAGACTCTCAAGGGTAGCCATTTTGAAATCAGGGTTCTGCCCACCGACACGGTTAGTCCTTGTCTTCCTTCGCTCAGATCTACTACGTGTAATGTATGTATGTAAAGTCTGTAACTTTAGATAGGTTTTGGAATAAAGAGAGCGTGCTGCAATACCAAATCAACGGCTTGCTATATGCTAGATTCATAATTTAAAGTTTCTCGATTGGGGGACCTTGTTGTGAGTGGAGTGTTAGATGTTGTTGTGTTATGTGTTGTTATGTTTGGTTTTGAAAGATAATGGCGGTGAAAAAGAATATTGAGGATTCACAGAGCAAAGACAACTATCCATGTGGACAGCAGTTGTTGATTCACAATGGGAAGGTTTTGAAAGATGAAACTACTTTGGTGGAGAATAAGGTTACCGAGGAAGGTTTTCTTGTTGTCATGCTTAGCAAGGTACTTGCTTTTTTTTTTGTTATCAAGTTAGATTTTTGCTTAGGATTCAGTACTCTATGTGAAGTGTTGTAATCTTTGGTTGGTTCTGTTTTTTTTTTATTGGTTCAAATCTTTGGCATTCTGTATAAAGGATAACAGGTGAACAACCTGTGTGCTAGCTTAGCTAGTTTCATGTTTTGTTATACTTTCCTCTTACTAAATATTACATTAAGTATACTTCTCTTTTGCAATTGATAGAGCAAAACTGCTAGTTCAGCTGGTCCATCGTCGGCTCAGGTAAGTATTTCAAATTTTCTCATGTTGTTGTACATCACTTGATTAGTCTAGTGTTCTCAGTGGAAAACTCTGTTCCTATATGACAGCCTACTTCCATGACTACATCTACCACACCTTCAACTGCGGTAATTTCACATCTGCTCTTGTTTGGGTGTTTTCCAATCACCATATGTATTACTTAATTCATCTAACACAAGCTTGTACCGATCAACCAGCCTGCAGCTCCGTTAACAACCCAGTCTATACCTGTGCCAGCTTCAAATTCCACTCTTGCCCAAGAACAACCAGCGTAAGTTTATTCTTGACATAAGAGACTTGAGTTTGTATTTTAAGGATTTTACGATAACTCTATGAGCTTTGAACGGTTTAAATGTATATGTAGGGCACAAAGTAACACCAATGCTCAGACTGCTTCAACTTTAGCTAGTGGCGGTAGTACTGAGCAAATGGTTCAACAGATAATGGAAATGGGAGGAGGCAGCTGGGACAAAGAAACAGTTACTCGTGCACTTCGTGCAGCTTATAACAACCCTGAAAGAGCAGTGGATTATCTATACTCTGTATGCCCCTTCTCTCTAACAGTGTCCTGTAAATGTTTAAGGGAATGAAGCTGCTGAATGTTGTTTTATTTTTCAGGGTATTCCTGAAAGAGAAGCTGCTCCGGTAGTAGGATCTGGTGCGGACCTTGCTGCTCCTCCTGCCTCTGGAGGACCTAATTCATCTCCTTTGGATTTGTTTCCTCAAGTAAGAGCTTGGTATTTTTGTGCATCGAAAAGAGTTTATTGGAGTTGAGTTCCCGTGACTTTCTGTATTATTCCAGGAAGCAGAATCTGGTGCTGGGGAGCTTGGAACGCTTGATTTCCTCAGAGGCAATGATCAGGTAGTCATTCTATCCTTATCCCCTCTTTTCATTCTGTCCTTAGATTTAAAACTTAGTAGCTATATTTGTTAGAAGCCTGTTTCATCACCTTCAGGGACGTGGATTCTAGCCTACTCCTATATGATATTGCTTTAATTATTCTATACAGCTTCCTCACAAAACTAATCTTGTTGTATTTCCATTTGTTTTAGTTCCAACAATTACGATCAATGGTCAATTCCAACCCCCAGATTCTGCAGGTAAGCTAGCCTTTGCCTTTCTCTATAGTGCTTTTGGGTCCAGAAACTAGTAGCATGACCTTTTTATTCCTTTGTGAACATCTCTGTTTCTGTTACAGCCTATGCTTCAAGAGCTTGGAAAGCAGAACCCCCAACTTCTGAGGCTAATTCAAGAGAACCAAGCCGAGTTTCTTCAGTTAATCAACGAGCCTTATGAAGGATCTGACGGGTGAGTACTGTATAGTCTGCAGATAGTTTTCTTGATTTGGCCACTGGTTGAATCGCTAAATCTGTGGATGATTGAAGCTAATCGTGTCTATATGTGATCCAATGACTCAATGCCTCTTATTGGTTGTGCAAAACTCTCAGGGATATGGATATTCTTGACCAGCCCGAGCAAGAAATGCCTCATGCAGTCAATGTTACTCCTGCAGAGCAAGAAGCGATTCAACGGGTACACACACATATACATTCGTCATCACCATTATAACAGTCTGAATTTCATGTTTCTCATCTAATCTAACTATTGCCTTAAACCCTTTTTTTTTATCAGCTTGAGGCAATGGGATTTGATAGAGCATTGGTCATAGAAGCCTTCCTTGCGTGTGATCGTAACGAGGAATTGGCTGCGAACTATTTGCTAGAGAACTCGGCCGATTTTGAAGACTGAGTTCCCACAACAAAAGAACAGCCTTTTAACTAAATCAAACCATAATGAAAAAGTTTTGTACTAGCTTCTTTCATCTGAACCTTTCATTCTTACTCTGCTCAAATCTCAGATGATCATATCTTATTTGTGAATTCAGACGAGTTTCTTCCTTAAAGCTCTTACAAACATGTTAATGTCTCTGGGTGTGCTTGCTGCCAATTCTTTAATCTTTATGAAGACAAAAATTGTGAAAACTGCACACATGATTTATATTTTATTAAGGGTTGTCACAACAGAAGAGGAATGGAAAGGACAATCACAAATGCTGATTCAGGAATTGAGACCATTTCACAAGGCGGCAAGTGAACTAGGTAGAAACTTATTAAGTATTTTAATGTTGGGATTACAAATACTTAATCAGCAGCCATATTACAACAGCAAGACCAACGATCCCAAGCATTGACAAGAGCATTGACATGCAAGAACAACCACTTCTCATATTCTTGTTCATGACAGCAAGGTTCTTTTGTACTCTCTGTATTAACAAACAACACATACACAAAATAGATCAATGCCTATATAAATCATTAGCTTATGACAATGTCGTTTTTTGTTCGAGCAAACCGAAAACAGAACACCATTTATCAGGTATTAGGAAATCAATTCAGTTCAGCTCATGATTCACCAAAATATTTAATATTTTTCAGAGTTGGAAGAAAATATTACCCGTAAGCGAGAGTCAGTAACATCCACATGGTAGTCTAAGTCATCCTGCATACAACCCATCTTCGTTACAATAACGAGATCCAAATCAAGGCAGTTAAAAACAATAAAAAGCAGATGACATACGATAAGCCTTGTCTGCAAGCCAAGCTCCTCATTGACAGCTAGAGCAATGTGTTTTGTACTCATCACTGTCTCCTCCAACTTCTCAAGTCCTTCATCTTGTTCTAACTCCCCAAATAATACAACAAACTAAGTAGAGAAACTAAGACAGAAGTCAACATCCATGTTATAGAATAAAAAAAAACAGCTTTACCTCTCATAACTTGTCGTTGAAACCCAACAATCCCTTGGTTATCCATGCTAGTAACTTTGCTCATAGTGTCATCTGGCTTAATCTCTGACCCTAGCAAACTGTCTCTATTAGCAAAGTTTGACATGTTCAAAGCATTCGCCATCTGATTCGCCTGTGATCTCAAATTCCCAATCATATCCTTGCGCCGGTTCATCTCTTTCTCTGAACTGTAACACAGTAAGTAAAACATTCAGATAAAAAAGGACAAAGAACAATACACAGGTCAAAGATGAACACTTTACAACTCTAATTGTTCGTGCTTACATAGGCTTTCCATGAACTTTGGCAAGAAGAGCTTGCAGACTATCTAAACGTGTTCCGAAAATGGTAACCTTTCTACGTATAGCTGAAGCACGACGTTGAGCATCAGGCCCTGTTAAAGCAGACTTACTCCTCTCAGATATCATTCCGTTAATATCCTCAGCGAGTTTTAACGCCTCGTTGTATTCTCTCATCCATGAATCCGAAGAAGACGCCATTCACCTGATTACTTGCATAAAACCAACAATCATCAACAACAAAAGTTCCAAGCATGGATTTTTATGCTGAACAAACTGAATTAACTGTATTGATACTAATAAAGACGAAGCCTTTTGGCTGGAATTAACTTTCACTAGTGCGGATACGAGATTGAGATAATCAGACGACCCGCATAGATCACGATATGGAAAACCCAGAATGATCAGGTAGTATGTGAGCGATTCGGAGACATATATAAGGTCATTGAGAGGATCGAAGTGCTTACCAAGAAGAAAATTTCAGGAGCTTCGAACTTTCACGGAGATCGTATCATGTAATGTATCGGCTCGCCGAAACACCGTGAATCGGAGGAAGAAGAGATATCCGGAGGTTAAACGACGCAGTTTTATTAAGTGGGGATTAAACGACAAGGCTTGTCGAATATTATGGGTTAGTATTTATTTATGAAAGTAGGTGATACAAAATATACGAAAAATATTAGAATAACTCTAAAAAAATTTAATAACCAAAATATATTTTATTAAAGAGCGTAAATTATTTACAATAACTATTGGATAAACTTTTGGAGTACATTCGCACAAATAATAAGATCTTGAAGGCTATTTCACTATTTGTCTGTAGAGGTCCCAGTTATTTTTAGATTCAGATAAGAGTCGGTTTTTAATTTTTTTAATTTTTAATTGAAAAAAGTTAAAAACCGACTCTTAAATAAGAGTTTTAAGAACATGTTCTTAGCGGAAAAATGTAAAAAAGAAAAGAGTTAAAACCTTCTTAAAGAAATTGGGGTTAATTATGTCCTTATATCTTGGAAAGTGAAGAGTATTGCTGTTTCCAGTCACTGTGTCTTGTGAGTCATGAGTGGATTTGAGTTCAGTTAGAATGAGCTGTTGTCCACGAGTGTACACTGAGAAGAGTAACTGAGTGACATAGACTCTGGTATTGCCATCTGGATTTGCGTGTGCTCTTCACCATCTTGTCGTGCTTGGATTTGAGCGCATGTTTTCTTGGTTTGCATCCTATCCAGCTCGATAAAGACCTCTCTCATGGTAGGGCGATGTTCTGAGTTCAAGCTCAAACACCTTCTCGCAAGTTTAGCTACTACAAGGACCTCCTCTTCATCACATTCCTCCTTGATGTTCACATCTATAATCTCATGAAGTCTATCATTCCTCATGCATGGCTTCAAGGAAGTAAGCTCCCAACATCCTTACCTCTTGTGGCCTCAGAACGGAGACAAGTAGGAGAGTGCATCAGCTCAATGATAAACTGGAACCGAGGCTGCTGAATGCAGGTAGGAGAGAGCATCAGCTACTTCACAGGCGATGCAGAGACGTACTCTCCAAGTCATTGGGAAATCTTCTGATGTGTTTTGTAGATGATCGAAAAGGCTTCTGTTGGGAATGAACTCATACACTAACATAGGCACCTCTGTCTCAAGACAACATCCTAGGATCCTGACAACGTTTCTGTGGTTTATCTGAGATAGGAGGATGATCTCGTTGATGAACTCTTCAAGATTCTCTTCTTCCAATGCTTTGGACTTTTTGACAGCGACGATCATCCCATCTTCCAACATCCCTTTGTAAACTGTACCTTGGCCGCCTTGTTCTAGTATTCTACTCGCGTTGAATCTGTCAGTTGTCTTGTCCAGGTCATTGGAGCTGACAGTGACTATGAAGAAAGCATTAGTAATATTAACTTGCCTAGAATGGCTGGCCATGTTTTTTCACATCTGAATGATCCAGGCACGTTCACACACTTGTGTTTCCCACACACACCATATATAGTTCTGCATTCATCAATGTCTATAGACAAAAAACTATACAAAACTGAGAAGCTATACACAAGCTCTGTATCCAAAATGAGAAGGAAGCTGATGATACAGACCTTGACATCCACCAGGTAAATAAGGATTGCCTTCATAACCAGATTTGCAGCTGCATTGATACTTATACTGATCATCTGTGCGAATTACACTTGTACTAATCTCGCACTGTGAACTCTCTGAAGAGATCTTGGGGGGGACTTCAAGACGCCATTCCAGATCCATGGTTAGTGTAACACTCTCTGTTAGATCAGGTAAGCCTAGCGTGTACCTAGAGAAGTCCTCTCGTGACAAGTAGGCCATTTGACAAACGTTTTTACCAGGTTCCAGTTTCTCAACAGTTGAATCATACACTTGAAGACCAGGTGGTATTTTGGTCTGGCAGCATTTATATCCGACACAGCTCTTGTCAGCATCTTTGTAATAACTAGTTTCATTCCTTCACATCCAACAACCTGTGGCCCTGTTCCTACCATCATGGCTTTGATGTTACATCCAACAGCTGTGAACTTGTTATTGTCTGATATAAAGAATGGAGACTCCCATTTAGATTCAAAGATGGCATGTCTTGTCCTCCATAGGAACAGCCTGAAGTCTATGTATCCATGGATTTGAATCAGAAACAATGCAAGAAAGAAACGTTTCAGTTCACAATCCATTCTCTCACCAATCTGTAAGGAGAAAGGTTCATACAAACAAAGAAGCTTAGTGCTTTCTCTTGTGCCTTTATTTCAGCTGCTTTTCTTTTCTATTATAGTTACATAACGAAGACTTTGAGCCGTGTGTGAATCACAATGGGCTCCATAGAGTAACATCACACACCCGAAAAAGATATAATGGAATACAAACAAAGATAAGTCAAAGATTCTAACACTTTTTTTATTTTTTTTTTGCTGCATGATTACATATCAACCGAAGACTTTTGACTAATATATATATATATATCAATAAAGATAAAATAGGATAATGTCTTTTAGTTGTCACATGTATAAGAGCAAGATTAACCATGGTTTCTTAGAACAGATGTTCTTAATATTTCTAAGAGAAGTTTATTAGATTTTAACTAAGAATATATAAAAATTGTCTCTTATTTAAGAGATATAAGAGCTGTTTCTTAGTGGAAAAGTGTAAATAAAAAAGAAAAAAATTACTTAAGCATTTCATCTTAAGAGAACGGGTTAATCATGGCCTAATATTCATGTTGAGCCTCTTCGAACGAAACGCAGAGTTTTACAGTGTTGTTGGTTCCATCACCATCAAACATACGATGAAGATGCTTAGATTCCTTTTCGTAGTTGACTTCCACGTTTCTACTGACAAGACACGCCGCATCATAAGGCCCAATGGGCTTAAAAGTTTACAAGTTTCAAGTTATGGTTTTAAATTTGATATTTAGGCCCAATGGTCTTAAAAGTTTACAAGTCAGATAATATTTAGAGTTGTTATTATTACTGAAATTTCCAAAACTGGATTTTATAGTTAGAGATAAACTCTAGATTTAATTTGGTTATATAATATATTAGAGTTTTTATTATTGACATATTTTCAAAACAAGAAACTGCATATTCATATCAATACTCCCTAAGTCCCTACGTTTATTTTTATCGGATGTTTTGGTTATTAAGATATTTATTTTTTTTTAAAATTATTTTTAAAGATATAATTTTAAAATCATTCAATCAATTATAGAAAAAAACTGTAAAATTTTATTGGTTATACAGTATCTAATAAAATTAAAATTAACTTTAAAACCTCAAAATATATCTTAAAATCTTAAAATTTTTATATTCTAAAACAACATAAATTTTCTAAACAATATATTAAGAAAAAACAAAAAGAGTCTTTTATAACGGAAAGGGTATAAAAGAGTAAGGCCACGTTGGTTATAATTAAGTTTAGGATCTGATGATAATGAGAGTCTCATTTAATGCAAACCGTATAACATAAGCTACGGGACTGACTCAACTTGATTCCATCCATACTCCACCGATCTCATTCTATCATCCTGGCCGTCCATTTTCCCACCTTTCGAAAGATGTACGGTTCACGATTTTTTCTGGTTAGAAACCGAGTCAGACGGAGTTAAAGTTAAATCTTAACACTTAAACTATTTTCCATTTTCATTACAAAAGTCTGATCATTTGGTAATTTTTAAAGGATTATTTTCCTTTCTTTGAGTAAGAAACGAGGAAAGCTAGCTGAAGTGAGAGAAAACAAAAAGAAGAAGAAGAAGAAAGACGTTAGGGTTTCTTGATGTATTATCCTGAGATTTCATCAAAGAGAAGATGTTTTGGACTGTAGCTAGCTTTCATAATCTTTCTTAAGTTTCCTCACCGCTTAGGTCAAAGCTCTAGCATTTCTTTTATTGGTGGTGTTCTTCTTTCCTGAAAGCACTTGCCTTTTTATCTTCCTGAATCGAGCTATGGTTTTGTTAATTACTATGGCTTGTGGGTTTTCTGTTTTGAGGTTTTGGGTTAATAGATGAAAGGTTTTCAGTGGAAAAGTTTCCATTTTTAGAATCAAAAAGCATGCTTTTGGAGTTTTCTTGTTTGGTTATTCATCCACAGTTGAATCTGTCTGATGGACCTCCCCTGGTTATGCCATTTTCTTGAAATTTTTTAAAGAGGATTCAAAGGTTCTAAACTTAGATTAATTGTCTTCATTGCAGCTTGTCATTTCAAGGTTCTGCAGTCTCTGAAGCAAATTGGCATCTCAGTAGTTTTGGTGTGTTCATTATAGTTAAGTATGCCGGATTCTTCTTGCTGGTAGATTAATTTGAAGGACTGTTGTTGTTGTTGTTGTGATGGATAGAAACAGACAACAGCATCCGTTCCAACAACACCCTATGGAACCTGGATATGTGAATGACTCTGTCCCTCAACCTCAAGCCTTTACTCCTGATCAAACAGGCACCACGAGTGCAAATGCACGGCCTCCCGATTCTAATACTTCAGAAGTTAAGCCGGGCCTTCATTACTCCATACAAACAGGAGAGGAGTTCTCTCTCGAGTTTCTGCGGGATCGGGTGACTTCTCAAAGGTCTGCAAACCCCAATGCAGGTGGTGACATGGTGGGAAACGGGATGAGTGAGTATGAGAGAACAAACTATCCCCTCGGACATATCCAGTCAGCACCAGAAGCTTCATTATGTCAAGATACAAGTTTAGGAAACTTTCATGGGTATTCATCTTCTTCAGCCTCAGGTAGTGTAACAGCAAAGGTTAAAGTCCTTTGTAGCTTTGGTGGGAAAATACTCCCACGTCCAGGTGATTCAAAGCTAAGGTATGTTGGAGGTGAGACGCACATTATATCCATAAGAAGGGACATATCTTGGCAAGAGCTCAGGCAAAAAGTTCTTGAAATCTACTACCGGACTCATGTTGTGAAGTATCAGCTTCCTGGTGAAGATCTTGACGCCTTGGTGTCTGTAACATGTGATGAAGATCTCCAGAATATGATGGAGGAGTATAATGAAATGGAAAACCGTGGGGGCTCGCAGAAGCTTAGAATGTTTCTATTCTCTGTCAGTGATTTGGATGCTTCTCTTTTGGGGGTTAAGCAAAATGATGTTGACTCTGAGTTTCAGTATGTTGTAGCTGTAAATGATATGGACATTGGATCAAGAAGCAACTCGACTCTTAATGGATTGGACAGCTTTTCTGCAAACAACTTAGCTGAGCTGGATGTGAGGAACACCGAGGTAATCAACGGTGTTGCCCCTTCACAGTTAACTGGAGTAGATTTTCAACAATCCTCTATGCAGTATTCTGACTCTGCGCCACCAAGCTCATTGCTACAGTATCCTCAGTCCATCTCACCCAATGCTGCATTTCAGTTTCAGCAAGCTGTTCCGCCGAGTTCTACTCTTCAGTATGCTCAGTCCATTCCATCAAGTCCCTCTCTTCAGTATCCTCAATCTATTCCACCAGGTTCCATTCTTCAGTATCCACCATCGGTTTCCCCTAGCTCCTATGGAATGTACCCACAATATTATGAAGAAAGGCAGCAGTTTCCAATGCATCATGAACACAGTTCTCCCAATTACTCTATTCCCATACCTTTCCAAGCGCAGCCATACCCTCACCCTGGTGTCATACAACAAAACACAGCAGTGCAGGGAAGAGAGCTAAACATAAAACCTGAGATGAAAGTTCGTGAGAATATAGAGCCTGAATCTCGCCAGAATCCTCCTCAACCTGATAATGTCGAGGTTAAAAATCACTGTGACGTTCCGGAGTCACCAGTTTCTGCTACTGGACCTAGCCAGGATGCTAACCATATGTTACCCCCAAGAAGAGACCCACGACAGAACAATCCTGTGAAGCCTGCTACATACCGTGATGCTGTTGTTCGTGAGCAGGTTCCTGTATCTGGTGAGGATGATCAGCTTTCGACATCAAGTGGTACATGTGGTCTTGCTCAAACTGACTCTGAGTCAAATTTAATCGACCTTGATTACCCGGAACCTTTACCACCCACACGGAGGGTATACCGTTCTGAGAGGATACCTCGTGAACAGTTAGAAATGCTAAACCGCCTGTCAAAGTCTGATGACTCGATAGGTTCTCAGTTCTTAATGTCTCATTCACAAGCTAACACTGGGCAGGAGCAAGATCCTGCAAAACAAGGAGAGGGTAAATCACATGGAGATTCCCATATTGTTAATGAAAAGATCTCTGAAAAAGTTGGGGCACCGAATGAACACAAGATGTTGACTCCTGAAGCTACCAACAAGAACAAAGTGGTCAATGGTGGAGGTATTGAGGCTGAAGCTCCTAAGTTTAGCCATATAGACACAGCCACCAGTCATGTTATCCCTGAAGATCAAGCTTCCTCAGGTGTTGTTATTGACATCAATGATCGGTTTCCTCAGGACTTCCTTTCTGAAATATTTGCAAAGGCACTCTCTGAAGACGTGCCACCAGGCGTCAATGCATATCAGCATGATGGTGCTGGTGTTAGTTTGAATGTCGAGAATCATGATCCTAAGAATTGGTCGTATTTTCGGAAACTGGCTGATGAACAATTCAGTGAAAGAGATATCCCCCCGGGCTTTCCATCTGACATGGAAGATAGCGGAGGGGTTACCAAGTTGCATCACGTCGCTCCAGTGGCCAGAGATGGCATTTCAAAAGAGAACCGTGTTGATTCTCAGCAGAATTTAAGTCAAGCTTATGTTGGTGGCACAAACGAGGATGCACAGATGAAGGTCACAGAGAGTGAGGAATTTGGCGCTATGGTTGAGAATCTAAGGACGCCAGATGGTGGACATGAGGTATAAGTTTCCAGCAGGTTTTATTTCATGAGTCCAAAACGAGAATGTACTAATGAGGATGAATACTTGTAGGATGAAAAGACAGAAACAAGGAATGCTAGTTCATCTTTGGCAGATTACAATAAGAATGACTTACAGGTATGATGGACTTTAAAATCTTAGACCTGATAGAACTTTTGCTTACTTTGCATTTGAAGAAAGGATCTGTGTTAGTGTTTTATGAAGTTTTCAGACATGTTAGAAGAATCAAACATCAAGTTCAAACCCTTTGTCATTTAAAAGTTAAGTATCTGGTTCTAACCTTGGTATGTTGTTTTTGTTCTTAATTGTTTGTAGATCATTATGAATGATGATCTCGAGGAGCTAAAGGAACTTGGTTCTGGCACGTTTGGTACAGTGTATCATGGCAAATGGAGAGGATCAGATGTTGCCATCAAGAGGATAAAGAAGAGTTGCTTTGCTGGTCGATCATCTGAACAAGAGAGATTAGTGAGTGTTCCTGCATTTCTATTTTGCATATTTTTCCTTAGGCATATGAGGAGTGATAAGACTTGTAACAATGGTTGTCTTGAGATGCTAATGCATTTTTTTTATTGTTTCCTAGACTGGTGAATTCTGGGGAGAAGCTGGAATTCTTTCAAAGCTTCATCATCCAAATGTGGTTGCATTTTATGGTGTTGTAAAAGATGGACCTGGTGGAACATTGGCTACTGTAACAGAGTACATGGTTGATGGTTCGCTAAGACATGTTCTACTCAGAAAAGATAGGTATAAATCACTCATATAACGTCTCAGTTTTTTCCTATCTTATGAACGGTTAAAGATTCTTTGCTTTTCATTCTTATGTTTGCAGACACCTGGATCGTCGTAAGAGGCTAATCATTGCTATGGACGCTGCATTTGGAATGGAATATTTGCACGCCAAGAACATTGTTCACTTTGATTTGAAATGTGACAACTTACTTGTGAACCTTAAAGATCCTTCTCGCCCAATCTGCAAGGTAGAAACTTCATTCATATGATGTCTTTGAACAAAAGCATATTCTGTGTTTTGATACTTTTCACTCGTTTGTTCTTCCTCAAGGTTGGTGATTTCGGCTTGTCGAAAATTAAAAGAAATACGTTGGTATCTGGTGGTGTACGTGGAACCCTTCCATGGATGGCACCAGAGCTTCTAAACGGCAGCAGTAGCAAAGTTTCAGAGAAGGCAAAAACTAAACTGTTACATAGTGAATATAAAGAATGGAAACGGAACCATTCTGAGTTGTTCCTTTTTACCTGCAGGTTGATGTCTTCTCTTTTGGTATAGTCTTGTGGGAGATTCTAACCGGAGAGGAACCATATGCTAATATGCACTATGGTGCTATAATAGGTGCGTCTTTACCGACCTATGACCCTTTGGTTTGATATAGAAAGTGGTTACCATTTTGATAAGAGTAATGTTTTGGTTCGGTTTGAGTTTTGCTTTGAGTCTCTGACTGATTTTCAAAGAAACTGAGGTTCTACTCGACTCGGTTTCAGTTGTTGTTTCTCTGATATGGAAGAAATGAAACATCTAGAGATTTTGTCATTTGTCTTGGACACAACTGTGTCTTAATAACTCATGAAACTTGCGGTCAAGTGTAGGTGGGATAGTGAACAACACACTGAGGCCGACCATACCAGGTTACTGTGACTCAGACTGGAGAATACTAATGGAGGAATGTTGGGCGCCAATTCCAACGGCAAGGCCATCCTTCACTGAGATAGCAGGTCGTTTACGTGTGATGTCAACTGCTGCAACTTCTAACCAATCCAAACCACCAGCTCACAATAAGGCTTCAAAGTAAAACAGTCTCTTGCTTCGTTATAGGTTTTCTTGAATCTTTATAAGCGTTTTGGGTCAGGAGGGAGATATTTGTTGACCCTTTTCTCCTTTCCCTTTTCTTTTACCAAAACCAAAAACAAGTTAGTAATAAAATTGGTTTGAGGCGTTGTATGAATAGTCGAAGTTGTTCATCAGATACTAATGTGGAACAGAACTTGTAACTGCATTTCATAATTAGTAATCTCATGGTATTGTTCTTACTAATGTGGAAAACAGATACATTCAAGATTCAAAGACAAAAAAAGTAAGAACATAAATAGACATTGATTCTCAGAGATTTGTTGATCAAAATGCACTTAGAGAACAAAATTTGAAGATGATTTTAGTCCATCAATTTTCTTCTGCAGATTTTCTCGATTTGCTCCGTTTCTTAAGCATCCCTTTATCCGCAAGTGTTTTACGTTTCAACTTCCTCCGGTCTTTGACCTTGTCTTCAAATCCATCGTCTAGCATCTTCATCATTGCCACCCTTTTAGCTTTTGATACCTGCAGATACAGATGTAGAAAACTTGCGTAAGCCTCAGGCCTTGCTTGAAGTTACGATGCCTTATATACCAACATGAACCAAAACCTAATAATACTAGAACACCATGATCAAGCAGCTGGTATGACTACTGGTAACTAAGCCAAACACATAAACAAGAACTTTTAATGCATCACAGAGCGAATCTTACCTTTGTGACTTCTAAACTGTCAGTGATTTCTCTGTAGTTGTACAGTTCCATCTGTTTTCCAACTTCCGCTTCTATTTCATGGATAAGGTTCACATCGGTCTGCAGAAGAAAATTTAAAGATTAGGGTAATGAACTCGAAAACTTCAGAGACTATGTTCATGTTCCAGCTATACCTCAGTGATAATGCTTACAGCCAGCCCTCCTCTACCAGCTCTAGCTGTACGTCCAACACGATGAACATAATCCCTCGGATATCTGATGCGCAGAGTTATAATATCAGTAAGCTTCAAAGCACAGTAGATAAACGAAAAAAACAAAAAAAAATCTTCACCAGAAAGTACCTGGGAATGTCATAATTGATTACAAGGTCAACAGTAGGAATGTCCAATCCACGGCTGGCAACATCAGTGGCAAGCAATATTGGTACTTTCCCGGACTTGAATTTACTGAGTGCAGAGAGTCGCAAAGACTGAGAGTTCAGCGAATGCAAAGCTGCATTTTCCACTTCGAGCTCTTCAAGCATAAGACTTAACCTTTGACATGTTCTAAACACACAAACCAAGTCTAATCAGAAACCGCAAATATATATCACCAGCGAATAGAATGAACTCGTTAATGAAACCTGCAAGTGGAGACAAAAATCATGGCTGATCGAATCTCCTTGTCTTCCATTTGCGACAAGATGTGCACGAGATACAGTTCTTTCGCATCTTTGTCTAAGAAAATGTACTGCTGCTTAAGCGTGTCAACCGTCTTTAACCCTTCATAGGCTTCATAGAAATAAGCTTTGTTTGAAGAATGCTCAAGCAAAGTCTGTAAGTTACTTGTCATCGTAGCGGAGAACAGCAACGTTTGTCTACTTTTGGGAAGACAGTTGAAGATAGTACGCAACTCGTCTTGGAAACCAACATCAAGAACTCTATCAGCCTCATCCAGCACTAAGAACTAAGTTAACAAAACACACACAAAAACATTAAAGGCTGCAACTTTCACAGCTCAAAGTTAACAAAACACACACAAAAACACTAAAGGCTGCAACTTTCATAGCTCAAAGTTAACAAAACACTCACAAAAACACTAAAGGCTGCAACTTAAAGGTGGATACTTTATATATACCTTGGTTCTAGAGAACACTGGAGGAACATCTGGATTGTTCTCAAGCAAAACCTTAATCCTCCCAGGCGTTGTAATAACAATATGAGGCCGTGAAATCAAGCTTCTCGTTTGCGTCAGCATATCCATCCCTCCCACAATCACAGAGCAACGCAAATTCAAACACGAACCCAAAGCCTTAAACTGCTCAGCTAACTGAAACGCCAGCTCTCTTGTAGGCGTCACCACAAGGGCAAACACTCCATAAGGATCCTCAGCGAGACGGTTAAGTATCGGTAACGCAAACGCCGCCGTTTTACCGCTACCGGTTTGAGCAAGTCCCAAGACGTCTCGTCCGGATAGTATCTTGGGGATGCAGTGAGTCTGGACTGGAGTGGGTTTACGCATCCCGAGCTCCTTGCAGGTTTGGGATGCCCACTCGGATAGTCCGAGGGATTCGAAGTTGGTGGCGGAGGATGTGGCGTCGGAGCTTGTGAATTTCTCGAAGTGGGGAGTCGAATCGGGTTTTTGGGGTTGGGTCGGGGGATGGGTTTTAGGGTTTTTGCGGGGTTTGGCTATGATGGTGATTCCACCTTCCGAAGACGACGTGGGTTCCTCCATTCTCGTTGGATCGGATGAGAAAGTTAAGAGCTTTGACGAGAGTTTGTCGCCGGAGATGATGATAACAGTTGAAGAAATACGTTAAGCCGCCGTTCTTGGAGATATATATGTAGACGCGTAAACTAGGGGTGTTCAAATCCGGTTTAGCTGAACCTGGATATTAAACCGGAATTTAGAATTGGTTTAAAGCAGTTTATTGAGCTCAAGTTTCCCAAAATATAGACTTATTTTATTAATAAAACTGTTTACCAAAGTTTCCTGGCTAAAACTCATTTTCAAAATTGTTTCTTAACCCTTTGAAAAACAGTTAGCTGGATACTCTATTATACATTATGATTTTAGAAATTTATCTGAAAATTCATTTTTAGCAATTTTCTAAAAATTTGTTTAAGCTGCGTGCCTATGAGTCTATTTAAACGGTGAATCGTCTATAAGGAATTTTTTAAAATTTGATTTAAGAAGCTCAAATCGGTTTAGGTCGTCCCAAATCAATTAAAATTAGTTTTAGTTGATCTAATCTTTTCTATTAAAATAGAGTCATATTTTTTATCTACTTACAAAAAGTCTAGGTTGGACCATTGCATTTAATTAGGTTTCTTATTATTTTATTTTTACCTAACTTAATTATTATTAAATATATACACTAGCTTAAAATTAAGAAACTAAATAATTAATCTATTGTTTTAAAAAATAATCAATTCAATTTATATTAACACTAAATTTGAATAACTAATAAATTATATTTTATTTGCTAATATAAAAATAATTATATATGCCTACAAATCCATATAAATATAAATTGTATTTTAACCTAAATGAAAGAAATAAATTCTTCAAAACTTTCACTAAATACACAATATAAATATTATAGATAGAGTATTAAAATTAGATATATATATACACACACATATATACATATTTGATAAAATATATATTAATAATTAGTCACTATGAATATTTAATGATACAATGAAACATATTATTATTGATATTTTTATGAGTATATTTTTACTGATTATTCTAACAAACATGTAAAATCTTTATCAAAAATAAAACTAAGTGAAAAATATAAAACACACTTAAGTTAGGCTTTTACTTTGGAATACATGTTATATATTTTGAATTTTGGTTCTAATTTATATTGTATCCTAGGTCTCATTATGGTAAATTTGTAAGTACGGATCGAATTCAGATATAACGTATTGGTTTTGGTTCTAATTTGTACCACATCCTAAATTTCATAAAGTAATCATATATCATTCACATTTTGGTTATATTGGTTGGGTTGAGATATATCTAAAGTTAAATCCAAAATTTAAAAGCAAAACATAAGAAATAAATATTTATTTATATTTAAAGTACTTATTTAAAAATTAATACTTATTTTTAGACATCCTTTCAAAAAATATAGAATTGATTATTTGAAATACATATTTATATTTGTGATTATTTAGACATTCAGACCGGTATTTTGGATTTTTTTTCGGGTTTTTCAGCTTTTGGGTTACCCATTCGGGTTCGGCTAATAACATTTCATATCGTATATCTTTTGTACCATCCTACAAAATTCATTCTGGTATTTCTGACATTTTAGATTGAGTATGTACGGATCAGATTTTTTTGTTTGGGTTCGGTTTGGACTTCATGTTACATATTTTATGCCCAAGTTTACTTTAAATAAAAAATAATTATATAAATTTTCTTCGAAAAATCATCCGCGCTTTAGCGCGGGTTAAAATCTAGTTTTATTTAAATTAGTGTAAATCTGTAAAATCAAATAACAAGATTAATGTTAGTCTACAAATTTGTCTCGTTTTTGTATATCTGATTTTTACAGTTTTTCCAAAGAAAAATTATAACTACACCTAAAACTAAAATAAGTAACATAAATATATAATAGATAAACAAATAATTTGTTAACTCTTAGTTTCCACGTTGGCATCAGATAATCACTAAATTAACCACAAATGTCTAGTTACTATTTAGTGATTTTTAGAAATTGATTTTTAGTAATCTAGCGTAGCCATCGATGAACTACATCAAATTTCTGTATTTTTATTTTATTACGTTTATTGTCTATTTTTCTCTTATTTTCTCATTTATTATAAAAATAAAGACAAAAAAAATATGGAAGAAAAAAAAAAGAAAACAAAGAATCGAAAAATAAATAAATAATGAGTTACAAACGCAAGAATCCAAGCTAGACCCTTTAATCTTCATCATATGTGTATGTATGTACTCAGAGAATAATGCAGCTTCCTTGGATCACTGATGAAACAAATTAACCATCAATATCAGAAAAGAAAAAAAAATGTTGCGGTTATCGACATTTATACCTCTTGTACTCCTCATACTTAATTGTAACTCAGAGCTTGCTGGAACTTGAGCCAAAGTGGACATGATGATGCCTCAAGATCGACCTGTTGTGGACCTTTGAGGCTTTGATATATGCTTGGACAATGAACTGATTATTTCTCTCCCTGAGCATCCGCGTAGTTTGAACAAAAATACAATAAGACAAATGTGTGAAACTCATAAAGTTCATATGTTTTAAAAGTGGGAGGCTTACCGTCCTAATTGATATTCAGATAACCAAACCCAATAGGCTAGACCCAAGTACATAGAAACAAAAATGGTTTGGTTAGATCATTTGCTGAATCAACTCTGTACGCTCGATCCCTCATTCACACTTGATGTTTTACTAGACTTTATAATGGGACTTACATATAAATAAAATGTGACAATCCGTCGCGGACCCAGGCTCATAGTTCTGCAGAACACCGACCGTAACTCATCACCTATAAATCCTAAGCTCTCCCCAAGTAGGTTATTGGTGCGTTTAGCATTCTTCGAATCTAATACTTCACCTTTTAACAACTCTCCCACATAGACAAGCTGTCACCAATTAACTTGCAGTTACCTCCATTTCTTGGGACAGTCCCTTCATTTCACCTCGAGAAAGGTAGGGCCTCTTTTCACTATCTTGTGATAAACGAACCTTTCCCTTTTCTTCTTCTGATTTTGTCCACTCTTTACATGCTTCAGAATGATTCCACATATCTTCAGGGCGTTTCAGTTCATATAAGGGCACATGTAGCTAAAGAATTGGCACACTGCACCATGCCCTTAATATTTGTGGAGATCATATATTGTTTTAAATAGATGTGCATGTATATACTTGCACAACATTGTTGTATGATATAGAAAGATACAACACAGAAGGAGAGATTATTTAAGCCAGGTGAAGAGTGATTAGTTGGATGGAAGCTAGGAGTCTTTTTGATTGAATGATTAATTTCCCACACCATTATCGTTACCTAAACTTAACGTGGAGCTGTAGTAACATCTCATGCACTATTTTGATGCTAACCTAATAGGTTAGTTTCAGAAAGAACACTTAGGATTTTTTTTTGTTGTACACAAAGATCTTGCTTTGAGGCAATGGATTTTTTTTTAGGTAAGCGAGTTTATTGATCAACTTTGCACCGAATAATATTTGATGAAAGAGTGACATCACATCCACTTTACGGCAATATTATCTGATGATAATTTATATAGACTTGTAGGATTTTTGTTAATAACACGATGTTACATAATATACCCCACTCGGAGAAAATGCTGGCACAAAGAGGAAAAGTTTGAGAACAAAAGGTACAAGAGACAAAAAAGCTTTTTGCAATGGTGGGAAACCACTCTGATCACAACTAATTATGTTTACAAATTAAATTAAATATCATATGTTCTTTTGTATCATAGTCTAAATTTTAAAGTTGTACAAAAAAAGAAGTCTAAATTTTAAAATATTTTTTTCTTTTGCCGTTTCAATAACCTTCTGATTATTTTTTGGAAGAAGAAAAGTGAAATGTAAAAACTAAAAAGAGTTGGTATTCCGTGTTGTTTTGGTTCGTTTTTCCGGACCACGCCTTTGCATCACTAGTGTGAGTAGTGACCACCTACTTCGTCAACACGTCTCTTAAATTATTTTCACTATAGATTTCTCATCATGTGCACATTTCTAAAAACAAAAGATAAAATGTCACTAGCTTGAATAAAGGATAGCAACTATGTTTTTAACAAATTTAAAGAGCAAAACTTTTTGAAGTTACCTCAAAAAAAAAACCTCTCTCTCTCTTACTTAGCTTCTCTCTAAGAACAGAGTTTTATTAGAGTGTTGAAAGTGGTGGCCGGTGGCCTTTGCCGCCGGTTACCTTCCTTCTGTTTTGTTTTTTGTCTGTAAATACCTTCGATCTTTTGATCGATTAACGTTTCGCTATGGCGATTTTCACTTTCGTTAGGCGATTTTGGTAATGATATGGTCGACCAAATCAGAGTTTTATCACTCTTATCTTTTCTCTGATTTGATTTTGGTCGAACCTAAATAAAGTTTTATCTTCGCTAGGCGATGTTTTTTTGTAATTTTGCTTCTCTCTTCCTTTAAAATTCACAGATGCGTTTAGGTTTTGAGAGTGCTTTTGTTTCTGAGCTAGTTATGCTCAGTTTTTTCATCTCGATAGGAATCAATCTTCACTTCCAGTAAATTAAGTGAAGTCTCCTGAAGGATGAGGAACCAGAGTCGATGATGAAGCGGAGGAGAATCGGTTCAGATTTAGTCAAGTCGGAGCTTTTGTAACAAAAGCGTTCCAGCAAGATCTGTAGCTGTCTCTTCAGAAGCTTCTCCAGGATTTATCACTAGCGGTTTAAACTGAAGAACTCTCTGGATCGGCGAAGATCAAAGGAGGAAAGAGCATACAAACAGATCAAATATGGCGGAGGTGTAGATCGGCGGTTTCGTTCCGGCATGTCACCGGTGACCGAATTCTCTCTCTGCTCCAGAAGATCGTGACCACGTTGACACACACGTGCCCTACATGCACATAGCCTTATCTTTCATTTGGGCTTTTAGGTTACGTTTGGGCTTAATGTTTTTATTATGGGTTTGATTCTGTTTGTAATATCTGGGTTTAAAGCCCTTTAAGCTTTAATAAAAAGCATCGTTGACAAAAAAAAAAAAAAGAGCAAAAAATATCATACATGCTAATTAATAAGTTCAAAGACTAGGGATAAAACGTCCCAGGTCCCTTAGTTCAAGATGCATCCCACATCCATTTGCCCTTATAAGTTTTGTAAAAATCTGTATTAAAAATTTATAATGAAACAGATAATTTACAAAGAAAATTGCCAAAAAGGGATGAAATAGGTATACTATTGTCCCCTTAGAACAAAATTTAGGATTTTTATCCCTATAGTACAAACAATAATGAATACCCCATTTTGTCCTTATTCTATTAAAATTTTCCTAATTAAAATGTTAATTATTTTGTAAATGTTTTTTAAATAAACTTCTAGTTATTAAAAAGCGAAAATAGAAGAAAACATACAAATGAGTGTTGTTAATTCAATGGTGTTTCTCTTCTAGGATCTGCAAAACATGCTGAAAAATGATGTTTTGATCGGTGAGGTCAATGTAGAAAGTCTCCAAGTTAGGTCATCTGGCACTACTGAACTTTATAAAGTTCTCCAAGAGCCAAAGTTTCGAACAGTTGATTCAGAAGATCTCATGTCAGAGAGATTGTTATTAGTTAAGTTCTGTTCGACCTTCTCTATACCCTTCATTCTAAAGTGAAAATATTTACACGGAAGAAATAATTAAACATGATTTTCGATAGGCAGAGAAGGACTGGAAATCAACGATTGAACTTCTCAAACACGCCACGTTGACCCTGAAGGTCCTAAACTTCTGTTCACATGAGCAACAGTCAAAATACGCTTCAACCTGGTTGGTCATTGCTTCGACCTGCGCTCAGGAACTGCGACATGCTGCATCTATTTGGAAATAAGTGATTCAAAATGATGTTCAAGAAGAAATCCTATCTAAACCTCAAGGTACCAACCATTATTCTCACATTAATCTTTTTTTTATAACGCCCATTTTCATCAACCTTTGAACTTATTGTGTGTTAAACAGGGAAGAGCTTTGTTCTTTCAATGGGAGAAATTTACAGAGTAGTGAAAATCCTGAAAGCCTCGACGAGATTATATAAACCGTGGGTTTTATCATCCCCGAAATCATCTACTGTGTTGGCTGTTTTGGACGAGTGTGTGGATTGCTGGTTAAGCTCTGGTTTAGAAGAAGCTCTGCAGAATAATAATATCAACGACCATGACCATTCTGCTGGTCATCAACTTCTAGAATCAATCAAATGTATGAATCCCTAAATCGTGTGAGAAGAGGAGGTTTTCAATTTTTTTTTGGAAGAAAACTTAAAAAAGAAAATTAAAATATTAAAAAGATTTACAGAATATTACTTAACCGTTTTTGGCTAGATTTTCGGATCTTGTTTATTTTTTTTCCAGAACTTACATTCTACCACTATAGAAGGTAGACGAAGAACTAGGATATGGTATACGACGATTGTAGATAGAAAAACAATGTCAAGAATCCACTTCCTACCGAGCTAGATAAATGTTTATCTCTACGACTTACAGTCAACCAAAACCGTAGATTACAGAGACTTCGGTAGATTATATATTCTGAGCTCGTAGTTATATATGTTTTTGATATATTGCGCATCCTAAGCCGTTTAGAACGCTGTCTTTCTGTTAGATTACATATTCTACATCTCCGTAGATGGTAGATCGTAGATACTAACACATTTACTCCATTTTTAAATTTACAATTTAAAGATATTTTATAAACAAAAATATTTTTTTTATATGAACATGCTTATCTACATCAAGTTTACTATTTTTCCATAATTTCTTACCTTGTAAAAAAAAATATGAATTTTCAAAGACAAAAAGAGTAGTGAAGGTCCAAACGTGCCAAAAATTGATTTTGTTCTAAGGAGACAATAGTATATTTATTTTGTCCCTTTTTGGTAATTTTCCCTAATTTAAAACCACATAATCTAAATCGAATGGAGTAACTTTTTACCAATTCAACTCAAATTCTCTACGTTTTTAATTACGAACGAGTATGGGTTGACTAGGGTGGGAGAATATAACTCCCTTGCGTATTGATATTTAGAAGAATATTTTTACTTTTATTTTGTTAAGTAAAAGATTTTCTATAATAAATAGAGAACATACATACATTTTCTGTTGAGGAATGGATAGACATAAAAAAAAATTGTCTTAGTGTTTAAAGAGAAAACTAGACTTTGACCCGCACGTCCGTGCGGGTAACTTTTTATTTTTATGACTTTTAAGCTTAAAAAATTATATTTGATTTTTTTTACTAAACTAATGCATTATTTTATATAAAAAACTGAAATTTTGATGAGATTATTTATAAAATTTTCAACATATTTTGTCATAATCAAAAATAAACACTAAATGTATATTTATATTTGATTTTTTTGTTTTTTAAATAAATTAAAACAATTAAATTTTTTGAATAACACATATTTTGTAAATAGCACTTAAAGTAAGTGTTAGCTATATTATGTTATATTTTGTATATAATCATTTTTAGATAATATGTTATTGTAATTCTAAAATAAAATAGATAATATATAGTTGTAGATATAATTTTTTAACATATATTAACAATTTTATTTTTAGTTTATATAAAATATTACATAATTTATAAATTTTATTCCTTTTAAATGGTGAATAATATTTTAATATTTTTTAAATGGTGAATAATATTTTTTGTAAATGATAGTATTTTTTTTAAAAAATATTTTAATTTAAATATTAAATATCATTGTCATATTTAATTCCTATATTTATTTTATTTTAATATAATATAAAAATAATTATAAAAACCGGATATAATTTTATTTTTATTTTTTAAAATAAAATTTTATTTTAAATTATTTATAATAATATTATAGAATTAGTTACAAAATTATTTAATTTATTAATTAAAAGATATTTAAAATGTTAGTAAGATTTTGTTAGATTTTTCTTAACAAATTTGTAATTTAATATCTTTATATTTCATAAGATTTTTAGATATCTTATATATTCAAATAATTAATGTAAATAATCAATATATGTAATTATGAAAATAGACCTATTGTGACTTTTTTATGGTAGATAAATTTGTACTTCTCTTTTAATAGAGAAGATGAACAAAATAAAATTTACTGAAAGGTGTAAATATACATTTATCTCTCTTAAGTTAACTAATCTATACTTATTGTTTAGAGTTATGTGATGGAGTTTTGGAGATGAAGTTTAAAACTAAAAAAAATATATTAAAATTTTCAAAATAAAAAAATATTTTTTGATATTTTTTCTTTAAAATCTATTTTTATGACAAAAAAAAATATTTGAGAGATTTGTACTTCTTCTTCTGTTTGATATTAACAATAAAACATTATGAAATTTTTTCCGTAACGGTATAGAGAGTTGTGTGCGACTTGTATACTTTAACTTCTCTACATTCTTTTTTTTTTTTGAATTATACAGAGGTATCCTGGTCCCACAGAAGTGGTTCCAGACTAGCCCCGCCGAAGCGGGTCTTCTGTCGCCGGCGATACCCAAATTTTAATTTCCCGGTGGCCAGCGCAGATCGAACCCGGAACCGTATCGAGGCCGAAGCTCCCTCAAGTACCACTAGGCCGTCCTAGCTCGGTTAACTTCTCTATATTCTCTCATACAAAGCAACAAGTTTCTGTTTCTCTCTGCACAAAACTTCCCTTTGAACCACGTTTCTCTTGGCTTTTCCAAACTTGAGAGAGAGGGAGAGTCAAAAGTGATCGGAGAATGGCTGCGACGGAGCATATAGTTCACACGGCAGTCGACGAATACAATGTCGAACTTTTACCTAGCGACCACCATCTACCGTCGTGGCGTCTCAGCCTCGAGACTTTTCGACTTCCTTCTTCTACGTCGTCCACTGACGCTCGTTCTCGCTTTTCTCGTTATTTTCGTACTCCTAGTAAGTTTTTGTTCTTTGCGTTTCTGTTTATAATCTTCTCGTGTTCTGTCTTTTTCTCTACCTATATGGCAAATAGGTTATAAACTGAACTATTATTCTTTAAAAAATTGGTTTAAATGTTCATGCCTAAGCGCTAATCCTCTATAAGACATCTGATTAGATTTTATAAAACGGCTAATTATATCCTTCTAAAACACATAATTACCTCTCAGTGATTTTTTGAATTGGTAGATATGATCCAAATGTATAACAATAAATTATCACACCATCTGTATGGAATTAATTGTTCTTCTGTTGAAACTTGTTCTGAAACTAAATTTAGAAATTATATGAAAGGATTTATTGTGTACAAATTTTCTGATTAAAACTCTTTCTCATACTCCCTCAGTTTCTTAATAAGTGTCACTTTGACACTTTTTAGAGAGATTAAATTTGTATAGTACACTAATATATTCATATTTAATATATGATCAATTAAATAAAAATGATTTAAATAAAAATTTATTGGTTATTCAAAATGGTATAAACTAAATTACATTGCGATTATAGAATGACATTTTTTTGAAACAAAATTAAAAACAGAGGGATCATAACTTTATTTTTTTATTAAAACCCTTTCTATTTTATGATTCAAGGAAATATTATTTTGTTCTTCAGTAATTTGATTCAAAGCTACTAAGCTTTTGATGGAATCTCAAGCTTTGACTCTGTATATGACAGATAGATTCTTTGTTTTTCAAATTATGCGGATGCTGAATCAGATTCTCAACAGAGATTTAGTGGGTTGTAGAATGATTTAGAAACTGTTAAACCCATTATCTTTTTCTTTCTTTTTTTGTTAAACCCATTATCTTGAAAAGGGTTTATGTTAAATCCTAGCTACTCTGGTTTATCAATGCAGGAAAAGAACGTAAAGTTTCTGAATACTACAAAAAGCAAGAGAGGCTCCTCGAAGGCTTCAACGAGATGGAGACTATCCACGAAACCGGTTTTGCATCTGGAGCTCCAACTCATGTCCGGTTATATCTTTATATGTCTCTTTTTTTTCTTTAATGCATCGTTAATCATTTCTTTTTTTTTTTGGTGTCAACAGGAGGAAATGAAGAAGCTTGCAAAGAGTGAGAGAGTGGCTGTTCACATCTCCAACGCTACAAACTTGGTGCTTTTTGTGGCAAAGGTTTATGCATCTATGGAGAGTAGATCCATGGCTGTGATTGCTTCAACTCTTGACTCTCTCTTGGATCTTTTGTCTGGTTTTATTCTTTGGTTTACAGCTAATGCCATGAGCAAACCAAACCACTTTCATTATCCTATAGGCAAACGACGCATGCAGCCTGTGGTATATGATCTTCCCTCTATTAACTCTTTGTTTGCTTTGTGTACTGATTCACCAGTGACCAGTTTACTTGCCTCGCAAGAAAACTAAACCTACTTTTATTTCACAAAAATTGTGTTTCTGCATTTGCACGCCTTCTGAAACTGAATATTAACAGGGCATCATTGTGTTTGCTTCCGTGATGGCAACTCTTGGACTACAAGTTTTGCTAGAATCAGGAAGGCAACTAGTCTCCAAGGTACATCACTATGTTTTTTTTTTTTTTTTTGATGACCGTGGGGCCCACCAACCGAGATTGATGGTCAACCCACGAGGTTCGCGTGCACGCCATTTTCGGACGGTGGCCGTGGGGAATCAAACCAGGGATGCCGAACTGAAGTTCTCTAGGACCGTCCGCAGCCAGAACCACTGGCCCAACCCCGCTGGTTATGTTTTTTTCCGCTAACTGCTATCATTTGTTATCTGTTGTATATAATATAACCAATCCTCTCTCTTTGTTACAGAATGGTATTCATATGAATAGCACAGAGGAGAAGTGGATGATAGGGATCATGGTCTCTGTCACCATCGTTAAGTTCTTACTCATGCTTTACTGCAGAGGATTCCAGAATGAAATAGTTAGGGCTTACGCTCAGGATCACTTCTTTGACGTTGTGACCAATTCAATAGGCTTAGCAACAGCTGTCTTGGCTGTCAAATTCTACTGGTGGATTGATCCCTCTGGTGCTATACTTGTAAGTTTTCACTCAATCTTTTCAACTTTACTCATTAAAAAACTTTGGAATAATCATGAAATGTCTTGTGGAATAACAATAGATCACATCTCATAAATAGCATTTTTTTGTCGCAAAAATAGCATTAAAAATCTCCAAAATAGTTTTTATATAAATAAATGAAAACACTAAATAATTCTGCATCCTAAAACTATAAACTTTAATCACTAAACTTCATATTCAAATATATAAATATATTATTTTTATTAATATTTTATTATTTAGTGGATGCTATTTTAAAGATTTTCTTCTTTTGTGTTATTTTTAAACAAACTTTTGATTTAGCGTTATTTAAGGTATTTTTCATTACAATAATGTTTCTTTCTTTTTATGGTTGCAGATCGCTTTGTACACCATAGGAACATGGGCAAGAACGGTACTAGAGAACGTCCATTCACTGATAGGACGCTCTGCGCCACCAGAGTTCTTGACGAAACTGACGTTCTTGATATGGAACCATCACGAACAAATCAAGCATATTGACACAGTCAGGGCCTACACTTTTGGGTCACACTACTTTGTGGAGGTGGACATTGTTTTGCCAGAGGACATGAGACTGCAAGAGGCTCACAACATCGGAGAGACTCTTCAGGAGAAGCTCGAGCAACTCGGTGAGGTGGAACGAGCGTTTGTTCACATAGACTTTGAGTTTACACATCGTCCTGAACACAAGTGTAATTAGATCTTGAGCTTTGTAGAAAAAACACAGACAAGAAAAGGTTCAGGAGGTGAATGATAAGTTAAGTAATCTTCTAGTGTTAGTTCTTTAGTTTATGTTCTCTTCACATTGTTCTGTCTGTATGGAAAATGGAATGAATGTTGTTTCTTATCAAGTCTATTGTTTTTCCAATATGCAAGTGAAAATGTGGTTTGGTTAACGCTAGCCCGCATGTGAATTCCGCAGTGGCCGGGACTCGAACTCGTGATGGCGGGCACTTCAGCCGAGGTTCCTTTACCACCAGACCACGAGGCCCGGTTATACAAACTTTGTTAATACATTGGAGTTTACGTTCTATGGTTTTGAATAGGATCGTACCGGTGCAGAACAGGTTGAAGGTGGAAATGGAATCCATGCATGGACTGGTTTCTTATGAAGAGAAATCATTTTAGCTTTCCCTGAGTTTACTTTCTTATGTAACCATGCACAAGTAGTGTGTCTATCGACAAAAAAAGGACATGTCTCCCTTAATATTTGGTGTAGTCTTGTAACGGTTGAATCTTGTTTTCAGTTTTGTAGTCAAACACAAACAAATAAATAAGAATTTTGCTGGATCATAAGTAGTATGTGACAGAGATACCAAGCAAAGAAAACAACTCTATCATCGTCCACCTCCAGCACTCCTGTTCCATGACAAGTACGATGGATCTCCCAGTTGCCTGAAAACCAAATATTAATACTCCATCATATTATATTCATTTACAACATATCTAGTTTTGGTGATGTAGACTCTTAAAGATTCTCTATGCATTGTATTGGAGAGAATGTTATAGATGTATACCTTGGTTTTGCTAGATACAAGACTGAGAAGAAAACAGCCAAGGACAAGCATATACTCCCAACAGTTAAATAAGCAATCCCAAGGAAATCATTCCTCCCACCAAGCCAGCTAGTGGTAGATAGGACAAGCTTCTTCTTCCCATTGAAGCTATAAGTGTTGTAGTTGTTCTGCAACAACACCTTTATGGTATCTCCAGCTTCAAGATCAGTGTCTATTTTACCATACAGCTTTCTAAATATTGGTAAAGCTGCAGTTCTCATCCACACTATTAAGTCTTCTTGCTCACTCAACTGCACAAAAACACTTTTAACAATTTAAAAATGCTATATAATATTTTTGTTTGATCAAGTAGGGCCTTAGATGTAACATACATGACACTTGAAAAATGACTTACTGGAATCTTTGGATCAAGACTTTTACCACCAATGGGAGATCCTTTCTGGAAATTTTTGGGGAAGACGTTTTTACCAAACTTTGAATCTCTATCGCTTTTCCATGAGATGTCTTTCTTATTCACAGATAGTTTTTGGTTGTTTCTAGTGAAGTCATAAGTATCATTGAACAAACTCCAAGCAACAAGACCACAAGGAACAATAGGTTCACCACCTACTGTATCCTCTGGTGCACATGATTTCACATCGTGTTCATCTTTTGGACTTCTCAGTTGCCCATCTTGTCTACTTTTCACATACCTGCGCTTGCAAAATCATCAAAAAAATGTTTAATACTTTACCATTTTAAAATTCTTATGATTTATTGGAGTCATGTTCCACATGCTCAAAACATGGTACTCCTAGATTCCATGAAAAGGATGTTACCGCCGATGATTTTGGTAATAGTTCTCAAGCTGGTAATATACATAGACAGGATTCTTCATAGTTTTTGTCACCTATCATAATGAAAAAAAAAATAACTTATGAAAGAATGGTATTGAAGAAAAACTGTAGACCAGGATGTAAAGATGATAATTATCTACCGTTATTGTTCTGTTACACCTCTTATCTTCTAAGCCTTGTATGTACCTGACTTTATTATCTCTAGAGGATAATGGAATGCAGTCTGTGTCATAGCGATCAACAATCTCGATGACCTTTTTGTAAAAAAAGGTTACATTCACAATCAGAATTAAAAGTATCTGGAAAGTGAGAAAATACACAAAAATAAAAAACATACACCCTGAGAAGCAAATAGGCAGATCGCTCCGAGAGGAACAAAGACAACCCCTGAGACAAGAAAAGTGAGAATCACCTGCAAAAGAAGATAAACAAGAGTTAATAATAGTAAGCATTGAAAATTTTACCCCTAATAATGTTTACATTGTAGGAGTTGTTGAAGCTTTACCCATTTTGGAGTAAGAATTGGTTTGAATGCTGGAAGCTCCTGTTGTGTAAACCTTGAATCTGATGAAGAAAATGTTGGCCAGCAGATTAGGTTTCTAGTTTACAAATCTAAGCAACTTCTCAGTTATGAGAAGAGACAAGTTTGATTTGCTGGGAGTTAATCTAACAAACAAGACTTGGGTTTAAACTATAACTTGCACAAGTTTCACATGAGATGGATTACTAAAGATACCAAAGTAATAAGAAAATACAAGCAGCCATTTTGTATAACATGTACGTAGTACTAGATTAAAATATAATTAATCTTATTTTGCATATATGATATATCTCTGGACAATGTGAAAATTTTGGTTATTAGCCTAGCAACATCTCAATCAAAGAATCTGAGTTTCTGACATTCTTTTATATGCGCACATAAATTCCTCTCTAGAGAAACACATAGAAGGATTGATCAATTACAACAAATAAAGGAGGAAAATGAAAAAAAAAAATCCAGAAAACTAGGTATGATCACAAAGCACACATGTATCAGATTAGCAGATAACAAAATCTGGAAAAAATATAACCAGAAAAAAAAATATAAAAGTTGGAGATATAGAATCATAGATCACATTTTGGACGCTTTGAGGAAATTTTGGCAGCATAAGCCTCAGGGGATCCACCGCCCAAGGCAATTGAGGACGTTGTAGAAAAGCTCATTATGAAGAAATATTTGGCTAGAAGAAAAAAAACTTTATCTCGATAAACTTTCAAAAGAAAAATAATTTTTTTTTTTACATCTGCTGGTTTGGATTTGAGTTTTCGGATATCTGCAAAAATAGTCTAACCAAATTAGTTTTTTTTTTCGATTGAGATTTCTTCAATCATAAAAACCAAGTTTAATTATTGAACCGGAATTAGTTTGGTGACATAGCGTGAATCCCTACAAATCCTATATAATACAATCGATCGCGTCGGTCTTTTTTGGTGGTAATGGCTAAAGCTGATTGTTTGTAACTTTGTATTATCTCTACTCCTATAGTTTTTTTTTCTTTGTGGTAACTGTTAACAGAAGAAAACATATGTTATCCACCATTATGAGATTTGTGAACAATTAATGGAAATCTATGTAAAAATATTTGATAAAATTTGTTTAGCTCATAGGTGCAATGCTTTGTTTAGTTAAGCTTGAGAAAAAGATATATACAAAAGAAAATATGTACAAACCTTCAAGAAATCTTCAATACTAACATAAAAGCCTTTAATGTTTAAACATATTTTATAAATTGTTTTATAAAAATGTTGTTTTTAACATGATATATATTGAAATTTTGAAATATATATATTTATACTATTCTATTACTATCAAAACTTTTTGGGCAAAAATCATCAGTATCATATGTTTTTTTCCTCTCAAGGCAATCTTTCCAAGGCAATCTTATCAAGATTTGTATTCAAAGAATCAAGTTTGAAGCCTAATTCCATTAGCTCTCACTACAAAAAAATGTTTGTAATACAACACTTAAATAGAATCACATACATAAATGATATTATTTTGAATTATTTATTAGTAAATGATACAAAATATATGTTGTAACATCAATTATGATAAATGATCTGGTCAAAAATTAAAATGGCATCATTTCAATAAAACTGATACAAATCTTTACTAATTTACTTCATTTTCAGGAATTGATACAAAATATAAATTTACATCAGTTAAATAATTGATACAATTAATAATTTGTATCAGTATTACTTAGCAAAATGATGCAAAAGTAACATCATTTGATAAAAGATGTAAAATTGATAACACTAATAAAATTATACGAATAGAATTTAGATATTAATATGTACGTAAGTCATTTGTTTGTTGAATAAATTTAATCCAGAATTTATTTTTAAACTAAAATACTCAATATTGATCATGCTAATTTATATAAATAAAATCGATATATTTAATTTCTTATAAGATCTTGTAATGATTTGATAAATAATTCATAAAAAAAATTGAATTATTTTGATAAGAAATTTAACTAAATTTATATTTGAATTGTTAAAATGATAACTAATTATTATTTATAATAAATATTATGAAATTCATATTGTTTTAAATAATTATGTGCTCATAATAATATATGTTTTTACAATTAATATGCTTGAATTTCGTCAGAATTATATAATTGCAGCAATTAAATTTATACTTCTTATCTTATTTTGTGTACACCATTATAAATATATATATATATATATATATATATATATATATATTACCAAAAATATAGTAGTATCCCCTATTTTATCTCACCCACTAGATAAAAAAAATTAATAACACCAAACAAACTAAATATAAGCCACGATCCTTTGCATATTTTTTCACCAAGTCATCTTCTTTCACACACAGTTCTTTCAAACTGTTTCAACATAGTTCACTAGATTTCTTGACTTTTTATTAGTTTAAACAATAAATTCTGGGCTATTTGATTTATAAACAAAGCAACAAGAATCAATCATCTTTTTCTTATGAGTTATAAATGTATTTGTCTTATGCTTGATTTGAAAGAAATTTAAAGTTTTCTAATCTGATTTAAAGGTAATATTTTTCTTTTGTTCATCTTCTTCTAGTTCATTTTTGTAGGAAACTGCAATTATTTCTTTCTCTCTATATGATTTACGAATTCATTTTGTTGGAATCCATTATTTTCAGAGGCAAATATGAAGAATCTCTTGCAAATTCAAAGGAGTAAAAGTCTACGTGGAAAGCGGTTGTTGGATAATTTACTGATTCGATTCAGTTTCTCCTTGACAATGAAGCTTGAAGATGAAATTAAAAGAAGAAGATTTTGTTTTAATTGTTGTACATTCCATTCTGAATTCATCTTTTTCTTCTTCCAACCTTTTCATTCCTCTGTATATTTTTAATTTTTTTTTTTGTTCTTCATATTGTATTGTCAACCGAAAAGGAAATAAGAAAGATTTTATCAAAATGGATGTTAATCCATTTATTACTATTTTAAAATAATTTAAATCGGTAATTATGAATTATATAGCTATTAAATTGATTTTGAAAATTACATTAAATTTACTTCAGTTACTGATAAGTGATAGTAATAATTAAAATCATTTATTTTAATCGATACTAAACTAATATCATTTAGAAAACTGTTGTAAATATTAATATCATTTTCTTACAATTGATACATATATAATTACATCATGCACAATAATTGATGGAAATATTATTATTTTTGAATCAGTTATTTTTAAAATGATGTTAATTATTTGCATCACCACTTTCAAAGTCATTTATATAATTGATGTAAAACTATTTTGAATCATTTATAACTAATACAAATATATAAAATAAATGATGTTAAACCATCTTTTTTTGTAGTCTCTTTCTCTTTCTTTGTCTTCTCTTTCTCATTCTTCTCTTTCTCCTTCTTCTCCTTCTCTATTTTTATCATTTTACTCTTCTCTTTCTCCTTCATTCTTTCTCCTTCTCATTTTTCATCATCTATGACTTTCAGTTCTTTCTTTCTAAAAAACTTTTAAATACTGTTCAGTTTTACTTTGATTTCATCTATTTTTTTTTTTCTCAAAATTGAAATTAGTTTTTCCTTCATAATTAGTGTTCTTGATGCTATTGCTAGACACTAAATTTTTCATAAACTTTATCGCTAAGCTCTTTTCTGATTTTAATCCATTGTCGATAATCGTTGATGTCAAACAATGATCATTTAATTGTTAGACAATAGTCATACCTCTTTTTGTTAAAAGAGTATTGCACAATAATAGATAATTATGCAAAACCATTTTCATTATTATTTTGTAAGAGATTGATGATAAAAATTATGATTGTGCTGTCTTTGTACAACAATTATATCGGTTGTTGGTTCTTAAATAATTCAGTGCTCGAAGTGCTCAAAGAAATAAATTTATGTTCCAGATTTATACTTTTTTTTACTAATACAAATTCAAATATAATTTTTATTGGAAAAAAATCTTCTATTGATATCATGGCTTTGGATCTTCCACAATTATTTAGGCTTTATTTTGAATAGTTTTCTTTTCTTTTTCACTAATTAGCACTTCAAACTTGTGGGTGTGAATGTTTTGTCATCATATTCGATAAATTTTATGAATTAACACTATTTTAATAAGGAGATAACCAACAAACAGATGGTATTGAGACTTGAGAGCCACGTTAAGGATAAGAGAACACATTATCGTTAGTCTGTTACATTCACTAACATTCTATTGTTTTATTTCTCGATAAATTGCAATGTGATCCATGTTTTGGTTTTCATTGGGTTAGCTCTATGTTAACCATCCATCAAAATTGTGTAGCGTGGTTGTTAGCACATTACCATTTAAATATACGTGTAGAGAAAAACATGTACATTACTTGAATAACAAGTCACTGAGACATTTAGTCATATCCCCAAATAAAAAAAATATAATATTTCAATTAAATTTTTAAAATCACACAAAAAGAAAACGGTACCATAAAAAAGTCTCTAATATATTCCACGAGTTTAGCAAATAAACGGTTTATTAACATAACGATCATGACAATACAAACCTGGCCGTTGACTAAACCTTTGTCTCTTGAGAATCTCTCTAGCTCTCAAAACCATCTCTTTGTTCGTTATCTCATGTCTCGTCCCCGACAATATGGTCTGAATAGCGTCACTGAATGCTCCATATGCTTTTCCAGTTCTCGTCACGTAAACATCCTCTGATCTTTGATCTGTTTGACATCCACTTAACAAAATACCGTTGTTCGGAACCTTACTTTTAACTTCAGATCCTGCACCATCTGTATTAACCTCGTGCTTGCCTGTGAACATACTTAGCAATCCTCTGTGACCAGTTCTTTTCATTGAACTGGAGAGCATCACATTTGAACTTGAGTCTTGTCCAAATACTTTAACAAGTGTTTGTCTGATTTTCCCATGTTTGATATCAGTTTGTCCGGTTTGTTCCTTGAGAAGACTAATGTAGCTGTCGAGAGGTAGATATCTTGTTTTCATATCGACCGTCTCAACGTCCTCTAACTCGATCTCTCTAGTTAAACTATCGTGGCCTCGTCCACTTCCTCTCTGAGAATCATTTGAGATTCCACAAGTCGTTAGCAAGTTCCTCATAATGCTAACCAAGAAAGTAACAACACTAGATTTAGGCTTATTCACGTGGCTCTCCCCGATCTGTTCCTTTGCTTCCTCTATGAGTCCACCACTGTGACAAGAGTCCGAGATTATCGTCAAAAGACATCCATTTTTTACCTCTGCCACCATGTCTCTAAACTCATTGTCTACATCACACATTTTTGGCAAGAAGATGTTTATTAGAAAATCGGTAAAATAATCCAAAACACAAAGATATTTATATGGTACAATAAGAAGATTCAAGGTGTATCAAGATTGCGAACAGAAACGTGATGCATCGCTCAAGTTTGGATAACAAAGAGGCCAAGCAGATTAGTCTAATATATAAAGAGAATTTCAACTCTAATTAATACGAGTCATTTTGGGAAGGAAACCAAAAATAAATTCATATTTGATTGTCTATTAGGTCCAAAGTGGACAATATCGTATTTATTCGGAATAAAGAGTTGCACATTGGACTTGGGTTTTCGCAAACCAAACATTCTGCTTTTCGAAAACAGAATAACCTAACTCATAAACAATGATTTTCAGAAACAGAGGATTCTAACTCATCAACTCTACTTTTTAAAAACAAAATATTTTAACTCACCAACTCTGCTTTTCATAAACAGAGTATTCCAAGTAAAAAAAAATGTGGAATAAGTTAATAACACACATAATTTTTTTTTAAAAGGGCACGTACCCATGATCAGATTCATATCGCAAGGAGTGATACATTCATCATAATCTGTTGCGTCGAATATGCCTTGCTCTGTTGGGAGTCTAGTGCCATGACCACTGTAATGAAACACCAGAACATCACCGGATTCTCCTTCAGCTATGAGTTTCTTGAGAGCCTCGCGTATGTTCTTGCCCGTGGGTTGGATGCTGGATTTGTCTGTGTCGATCAGCATCGTTATGTCCTTGTCGGAGAATTCGTAACGGTCGATGAGGCACTTCTGCATGCGACGGACGTCGTTGACACAGCCACGTAGCTCCACGGCGGTTCCAGGGTAGTTGATTCCGATCAAAAGCGCTTTCTTTGCCATTGACGAATGAATAAACTATTACCTTTGTTTTGGTCTATGTAATGAGACGTGCCTTCTTTCTTTGTTTGTTTCTATTCGGTTTATTAATAAACGAAAGAATGATTTAGCATTTAAATATGGTCAATTATATCAGATAGTCATTTTTTAATTTTTGGTCACAAAAATAATATTCAATCAATAAAAATGATCGAAATAATTTATTTTTTTTTATTTTTTTTTAATTTTAAATTTTAATTCCAAAACTCTAATCCATAACTCAAAAATCTAAGTATAGATTAGTTAAGAGTATAAGTATATATTTATACATTTTAATAAAGTTTATTTAATTTTTTTTTTGAAAACTATTTTTGTGATATAATTTTTTAAAAACTATTATAGTATATTTATCTTTAATAAATAATGACCAATGGTCCAATATTATACTAACATTCTTGGCTGTTATCTTGACTTTTTCTTTCTCTGGGGCAGGTTCGTTGGGTGCTGTTAATGGTCGTTCGGTCTCGTTCTATAATTCCTTGGTCTTCTTTTTAATAACAAATCTACATATAAACGTGTAATATATATTTAGGTCAAATGTCTCTATTAGGAAAACTTATAAACTTGAGGGCTATTATGCTACTGTCATTTGTATTAGTCTACAAATGGCAAGTTAATACGAATTATAACCTATGTTTAGACTTTAGTATTCCCCTTTGTTAGTCGTCTATCTCAGGTCAGTTTATTAAATCCGCTACATATGAGTTATGAGACTAATTTAAGCTCATTAGGTTTTGTTATGGTTACTAAAGTAATTGTCTAAACAGATTGAGAATGTCTTTTAAGTTGGCTGAAAATATACTAGTATTGGTTGTTGTTTACTTGTTTGGGTTCATATGTATAGTTACTACAGTATTTTGGCTACTATTGTGTTTAGAATATAAAGACAAGATATCATGCCAATGAAGTTTTGTCAAATACATTCCTTTACAAAAGCTGTAAAATTTATAATCCTAATTTTTTTTCTTCTTTTTGTTGCTTGCAGACGAGTCGTGACTCAGCTTGAAACCCATCAAACAATAAATCTCAACAACAATCACGCAAAGATATGGAGAATCAATTTTATCAATATACAAAGAAGGTTGATGAACATCCAATAAGAACACAGCCGTCTCTGATCATCAGTCAAAATAATCGACATGTTGTTATGTTCACAGCAAATTAAGGGTGAGACTAATCATGGATAATATCCAGAAAATTTAGAATATCCGGATTTGGATTCGTCGGATCTGTGATTTTAGTATTTAGATTCGGATTTGTGTATTTAAGATATCTGGGCTTCGGATGTCCGTCCAGATATTGTGATATATTCGGATCCGGATCATAAAAATAGTTTAAAATATTTTAAAACCACAAATTTTTTTAAAATTATACATAAATTAAATATTTATACAAATTTTAAGAACATAATATGACATATAATATTATTAAAATTTAAATATAATATTATAAGACTTCTTATATATATAAATATTAATATATAAAATATAATTATTAACAAAATTAAATATTTAATATATTTTAAAAACACGAATCTGAATATCCAGATCTAAAATTAAAATATTTGGATCCGAATATAGATATCTCAGATATCTTATTTTCGGATCCGGATAATATGTCTCGGGCTTACAACAAATTATGTGCAAGGAAAAAAACTTCAACAAAATGTAAAGACTAAGAAGTAAGACCATGATTATGGGTGTATCTTAAGTGGGTTCTTAGTGGGAAGGGACCCACAAAACTTAAGATACACCCCTTAAAAGTTAAGAGTTGTATCTTGTACTGTTTACGGGCCCCACTGACACATGACGGCCCGTGATTGATTCTTTTCTAATTTAAAAAAAAAAAAAAAACTAAGGACCACAGGTAAAGTGACACTGATAATGATAATCATGCCCTAAGAACGACGTCCTTAACTTTCATTTTTATTAGCCCACATATAGCTTATTGGGCCTAAAATTGGATAGTGTAAGAAAAAAAGTCATACTCGAGAGAGCAGATCGAAGCTTCGTTTGAAACGCTCTGCCATGGCGTCTGGGTTCTTTCGAGCAGAGATGTCAATGTTATCCTCTACGTTGGCGCGTTCATACTCCATTCCCTTCCGCAAAAACGCTAACAGCCTTCGATTCTCGAATCGCATTGGAAAGAAACACTTTACTCACAATTCGACGTTCTCGTGTTGCTGCTTTCAGCTCATCGTCTCCTTCGCATTCACGAAGTTTTCCAGTTCCAGGTCAAATATCTGATACTGGGTTACTAAAAAGTTATAAACTTGGAATGAAATTGAGTAGCTACAGAGCTTCTGGATCGTGATTAGCTTTTATGTGTGTTTTAAAAGTTTGTTTTTTTTTTATTCGTTTTCAGGGATAGAGGATGTCTTTGTTGGTTATCTATTTGGGAGGAAGAAGGCAACAGAAGTAGCTCATGTGTTAGTACTTTAGCTATTACATGATATTACATGATCGGTCTCTGGTTTAAAGGGTGTTAGTCTCATATTGGTGATGGCTGCTTATAGTTATTACCTTTCAGTGTATGGGAACAGGTAATCCAAAAGGGGGATGTGGTCATTGATGCTACATGTGGGAATGGTAATGATACTTTAGCTATGTTGAAGATGGTTATGGATGATTCTGATGGTTGTGGTGGATGTGTCTATGCAATGGACATTCAAAAAGATGCCATTGAGAGCACTTCTTCTTTGCTAGATCAAACCCTTTGTTCAAAAGAGGTTAGATTAGATGATTACCAAACCTTGGCTTCTGTAGACATGTGGTTCTTACTAATGAGTTTTGTTTCGTTTCTGCTGAAGAAATGTAGAAGGAACGTGTGAAGCTGTTTAACATGTGTCATAGTAAGATGGAAGAGATTGTTCCTGAAAACTCTAGTGTGAGGTACAGCTTAAACTTGATGTGCTGATGCACAACGTTTTTTGATAAATCCATGGCGACTTTTTGATGAATGCAATCTTGTTTGGATGAAAATAGGATGGTTGCATTCAACCTGGGGTATCTTCCAGGTGGAAACAAGTCGATAATCACTGCCTCGAATACAACAGTATTGGCATTGAAGGCTGCTGAGAGAGTCTTGATGCCTGGTGGCCTCATAAGCTTGGTGGTTTACATTGGTCATCCTGGTGGAAGGTAATAAAAAAAAAGCTCCCGTTATCTAATAAGGTGAAATCTGAAGTTTCATTTTAAAATAGTTTGATCCAGTTTTGTTGTTGTGGATTGGTTTCTTGGTTCAGGGAAGAGTTAGAAGTGGTTGAAGCTTTTGGGTCAAGTTTACCGGTCAGTGATTGGGTCTGCTGTAAGTTCCAAATGTTGAACCGGCCGTTAGCACCTGTCCTTGTTTTCATGTTCAAGAGACGAAAGTGATTTTATTCAGATTCACTAAAGCTTTATGTGCATCTCTACATCACCTTTTTGGAGATTTTGATGTTACTATATGTAGCTGCTTCACCTTTTTGCACAAGATTAGGGGGGGGGGGGCGGGGGTGGGGTGAATAATAACGATGAGTGAAAACGTTATGGCAATCAAAAAAACACACGACCACGGTGGGACTCGAACCCACAATCTCCCGCTCCGGAGGCGAGCGCCTTATCCATTAGGCCACGCGGTCCCTATGAATGCAACAACAAAACTCCCTTCACAATTCATTAACAGTTACTAAACGGTTATTAGTTAATCTCATTGTTGGTGTCACAGAACTATTTGGATACTAATGACTGGTACTAGCACTCTAGTAGAGATGGTTAAAAAAAAAACTTAGCACACAAGACATTACATAACGCCATGTCGGATTCTAATGAACACATCGACTGAATCACTCACACAGTTGCAATTGTAAATGCTGATTATAATCCCTGAACAAGCCTAAAATGTGTTTTTTAGAGCAAAACTTCATCTAGTTTGGAAAGGGACTCGAGCCTTCTGTGTTTGTTTGTATATAGAAATATTAGCTGATGAATCAGTTTCAAGACAATAACAATTGATCTTTCTCAATCTGAAAGGTATTAATTATTCCATCTCAAACCATGTTTCCTTGGTTTCAATACAAAGCAATCTTTTGGCTCTGTAATTTCTACGTTTCTTTGCTATTGCTACTACATGCACCTACCCCTGATCTTGAATCTTTAACTCTATTGTACATCTTGTTTGAGAATAATGACTTCATTTATGGCTTCATTAATTATTTATCAGAAGCTCATAACTCTCCAAGAGTGATGGGGGTGGTGATTCTTCTTTATCTTCATTATTCTGAATATCATCTTCTTCTAACCCGAGTTCGCTTTCCAGATTCTTGAACCATTTATCAACTTCATCTTCTTCAGATTCTTGATGAGTCAAAGTGTTCTCAGGTTGTTGGAAACCATCTATGAAATTCCACACGTCAGGATCTATATCAAAAGGTATCTCCAGCAGCTCTGGTTTGTCTACCTCTTGTAGCATCCCTGTGAACTCGCTAAAATCTTGAAAACACTCAAACGTTTCACCTCTCTGTACATCCTCATCCTCTTTGCTAGCAATGTTGGAATCACCAAAAGACCTAGAAGCATTAGGAGATGATTCTTGAGACGTCTCTTCTTTATTCAAAGAACCTTTTGTTGCTGCTTCATCATTGGCATTGTAAGAGCTCAATCTTTTCTTGAGATGTGTATGCCACACATTCTTGATCTCATTGTCTGTTCTTCCTGGTAGTTTAGAAGCAATCTTTGACCACCTGAATCCAAAAAAAAAAGCAGAAAAGATATTGTCAAAATCAAAACCACACAATGGTAATAACAAGATATAAAACAGACTTGTTTCCAAAGCTCTGGTGGAGTTTAATGATGGTTTCTTCTTCCTCTAAGGTGAAATTGCCACGTTTTAGATCAGGTCTGAGGTAATTGATCCAACGAAGACGACAACTCTTGCCACACCTCAACAATCCTTCATTGCATGCATAGACAGACACAAAGAATAAGAATCAGGAAGCTTAAGGAAGAGGCTGTAAGATCAGAAACATTACCAGCTTGTTTGGGGAGAGATCTCCAGTTCTCATGACCATACTTGTGAATGAAAGAGATGAGTTTCAAGTCTTCATCTTGGCTCCATGGTCCCCTCTTCACTTTGGTTTTGTCACAACATGGAGCTCTCCCTTTGCCCATTCTCTCTCTCTCTCTCTCTGTCTTTTCCCTCTCAAACACTTTTGAGATTCCTTTCTACCAAATCTAATTGGTACTATGTGTAATTTATACAAGGAAGTGGTGTGTGACCTGACAATGAGAAATATGTTATAAAGGAAAGACAATGACAATTGTCAAATCAGATTTGATTAAGTTTAAAACTTGTCTATATTGTAGGTGGAGTATCTGGCATGATTCCTTCTTTTCTAATATATACTTCTATTATGTCATAATAACTTTTTTTTTTATTTTGGAAATATTATCTCACAATTAAACATATGTTTGAAACTTCAATATTGAGTCTCACATTATCTAATCAAATCTGAAACATTTATATGTTGAATATATCTTTACCAGAAAAATATTAATTAGGTTTGTCCTTGTGATTATTATTATTATTGTGTACAATAATTGACTAGCGCAACACATTAGTTAATAACCTAATATTATTAGTTTATGGTAAACTTTGGTATTTGACTAACTATATGGATCATTAAGTCTCTTTAAGTCAAATCAGAAAGGGCCATAACAATTTTTCTATCTTTGGCTAAACCAACTTTTGAAAAATGGTTCTAACGAAAAAGAAAAAAAATATTGGTAAACGGACAATTCATAAAGTAAAACTTGACTTATAATTGTTTTTTTCTCTATACTTTAAGTTATTAATCTGCCAAACAAGACGTAAGGATAAATCATTCGTTTCAATAAAAATAGAAGTATTGTACAGAATTGAATTCAACTAGTTATGGTTTTTCGAAATTGTGAATAAGTAAATAAATTTCTGTGACCTCTCATGTATGTTTTATTTTTACAAAAAGCTTGTATCAGATCCTTAAATAATATAAGAAAATCCAGTTAATTAATAAAATTAACACTTAAATGATGCTATCTACATATATTTGTAACATAAAACTTACTCAATTCGCTGGCAAATAAAAACATCGTCAATTTTTTTTTATAATATCAACTTTATTTTTTATATAATTATTTACACAGTAATTTGGTTCTTTCTTAAAAACTGTATACTAAATATTCTTTCCGTTTCTTAATAAATAAAGTTTTGGTTTCATGCACAAACATTAAGAAATTCACTTTTATCTAAAAAGTATTTTGAAAGAAATATTTTTAAAATCATTCAACCAATTATAAAAAAATCTTTAAAATTTTATTGGTTGAACAGTTTCCAATAAAGTTAAAGTTAACCTTAAAATTTCAAAAGATACCTTAAAATCTCAAAACATCATACATCTTGAAACAACATAAACCTCCTAAAACATCATCTAATTTGAAACGGATGGAGTATATTGTTTCGAACTGAAAATAGCAAATTGTTTGCTATATAATTATTCATATTTTTTATATAATTATTCATATTTTTAAATTTTAATATAACATCTAATATTTTTGAAAAGGTCGAAACAATAAATTATTCAGAAAATTGATAGAGATCCATTTGAACTATTATGCATGAGGAAAGAAAATATCAATTTTGGTTTTCTGGTAAATACAAAAACTACTAGAAAGACATAAACACCAGACATTATTGATTAATAAATCATATGCTTACAAAATATATGTTTGGTGAATTCTTGCATTCATACATCATAATATAGTGGTTGTGAATGAGCTTGCAAAAATACGTTTGGATAAATTAACTTATGATTTCAAGAAGAAAAAAAAAGTCTTCTCTGCAAGGATTGAACTGAAAGTTCAGTGTTGCTGGTTTATTTATTTTTTCAAGGCAAGTGTTGCTAGTATTGCAAGGATCTTTTTCTCAATTGATGTTCTTCATTGCTTTTGGTGCAGTGTGTGTTATCCTTTGGATTACATTAGATGCAGTTATCCAAGAAGCTAATGATATCATGGTCATGCAATCTTTGTAGTTTCTTTTTTAATTTGTATCAATTTTATCTTTTGTTTTATCAGTTTTTTTGTTGACTTTTGTGGTTTTGTTGTATCTTGCTCTAGTAGAGTTCAAATTCTTCTAAGTTAAATGTAAATTTGGTTTGATAAAAAATGCTAACCTAAAAAATAAATTATAATTAATACATCCACTTTAATACTTTATTTATTTCGCATGTAATCTTGATGTCGAATAAAATAAAATAAAATTTTACCAAGCATGTACAGAGTTAGATACTATTGTCGTTAAAAATTATGTTTACCAACCATATCTGAAACCATAGTATAGAAAAAATTAAGGCACTGTTTCTCAATTCTAAAATGAACATTTTCAGTTTCAACACTAAATCATCATGATTTGGTTAACCTGTAAATCAACAGAAACATATTTGAACCAATGGGTTATTTTTTATCAAATAACCAATCGCTTTTTTAACTTACAGTTTGTTTTCGTCCCCCATAGATAGCAAGGGACTTAAGTTTATAATTCCAAATCAACAGTGATATTACTTATTTGTCAATACCAAAAAATATATTAGCAAACGCATGCTTACATTAACAATATACTTTGTTATAAGAGTAGTGAAGAAATAGAACATGTCATGTCTACAGTTCCTGTTTTAAACTGTAAAATGATTAAAATAATGGATTGAATATAACAATATTTAATTGTTAACTACATTGTGAATGTTTAGTAATTTTCACTAGACGAAGAGTCGTTATATTAATTTCTATATTAGTTCAGATCAGAAATTAAATTTTCTCTAATACAAATTATTAGTTTCATGTGTAGCCAGATAGTGTAGATATTTAACTATCACGTAAAGTAACCAGGATTATATGTCTCTTATACATCAGCTCACAAGAACATAATTTATCGGTTTGAGTTTGAAGATCTCTCTTGTTTAACAAAGAAAAAACAATATTTAATTATATCGCTGTAGTACTAATGCATCGCTAGTAAAGTTAGAATTATTATAGGTGACATTAGTTTGGTGAACAACTTAAGAAAATGTTATTTAAAGTTGAATCAATTAGGTTTCAATGAAAGGAAAAATATAAGTAAACTAAGTTGAATAAAATGGAATAAGGTTGAAATGTAACTGTCGATGACGAGCAGAAGAAAATAAAATCTCAAGTAATTGAAAGAGACTCGAATATGCATGACGGAAGCACACGTGTTGCTATTGGCATGCCTTTATGTTAGTCTACAAGTTTGGTTCGGCTGCCCATTTCTTTAAGAAATAGCATACCACAAGTACAATGAAATATTTAAATTGTAGTACATTTTTTTGTTAAGGTGTGACTGAATAATCCACCTTCGATTTTTGAATGTGTACCACTAGGCGCTAGCCAGTGACAAGGAATTTGAACCTATATGTACAATACAAGCATTAGGTTTTAAAGCTATGTCAGAATATTAAGCAATGCAGAAACGTGCCACACCAAACTATTTATATGTCTTTCTCAAAAAAAAAAAACTATTGATATGTCAAAATGTATAAGTTTATAGTTCAATTTGCTAATTGTTTAGCTATTTAATCCACTATTCAATTACTTAACCACACTGTTCCTTTTAGGCTTTCAGTATACTGAATGCATTAATCATGCCTTTATTTAAGAATCGATTTTTAGTTAAAAGTTAAAAAACAGTTTATTATATCACGGTAAGAACCCCACCTTAAAAACCATACATTAATCATGCCCTTAGCCAGAGGCTATTAGGGTTTTGCTTCTCTTCCCGCCGCCGTCGGTGTGACCTCTCGTCCGCCGCCGTCGGTGTGACCTCTCGTCCACCGACGAGAATCTTTTCCTTTCTTCCTCCTCTTCCTTTCTTCTTTATCGTCGGTGATGTTTCCTCAAGTTTCAATTACGATGTTTCCTCTTCCTCGACCAGATCCAGAACCACCACCGTTTAATTTTCCAGATCTGCTCTTCGTAGCCTCTCCTCTCGAACCTCCAGCCCCTCCTGACCCACCCGACCACCAGAACCACCAGACTTGCATTCCCTTTGCTGGTGATCTTCCTGCTCTTTACCTGCCGCGTCTCCCCATAGTTTGAGTTTGATGTCTACTGGCTTAGCGGGCTCCATCTTCGGGTCTTCTGGAGTATGTTGTTCTACTGCTTGGTGCAGCTTTCAATCCAGTCTCTCTTTCAAATTGGGGCTTTGGTTTCAGTCAGCAGGAACCTCATCTCCCTTCATCAAGATTTCAAAAGGTATTGTCTCTATTTCTTTTTGGAACAAGTCATATCTAGGTGTGCTTCATCTTTTACCTTTGAATGAGGATGGTGTCTCTCTGAATCTCTTTTTACCTCAGTGTGAGGAATTTACAAGGTATTTGATTCTCAGTAATATTTTCCAGTTAACTCGGTTTGAGGATGTTTCACTGAGTTGTTCCCCTTCTTTACCTCAGTATGAGGATGTTATTAGGACTTTTGTCTTGTTGGCTCTGGTTTCTACTGTATCAGGTCCGGTTCGTTGGTGGTGGAGTTCCTCCTCTCAGCCTTCGAAATTTTCAAGATGGTGCTTTGTCGCCTCTGAGTTTGTAGCAGTGAATTCTCCGGTTGTTCATGTTAAAGAATTACCGACTAGTTCGGTGTATGGAACTGTAAAAAGTGGAGTTTTTGGATGGTATATCCATGGTATGGACGAAGCTCCTGACTCCCATGACGATTCTTGTAGAGGATGTGTGGACTCAACCCTTGTTGGGGAAGCTTCGGCACAGCAGGTAGCTCCTAATTCAGCAATGTCAGTTGGACTCTCAAGTTTTAATGTTCTCCAAGACTATGTTGTCTTGATCTTTACCCTGCGATTAGGGTTGGACCTGAATGAGATTGCAGGTTGTGTTTCCAACATCACAAACCTTGCTACTCTCTTCACTCCGTTATCTTTTAAGTTCATTCAGCACACAACAATCTGTCTAGTTTTTGCCTTTGCAAAAAGTGTAATCGAATTATACTCTTCCTTTACTCTGGTATGAGTTCTTATGAAATGAAACCTTTGACCCAAAAAAAAAAAAAAAACATGCCCTTAGCCATGTTTCTAAATTGATCACAACGTTTTTTCCTACAAATATATTTGACTACTCTCAGAACTAAAATCTGAAATGGAGTCTTCTTTAAAAAAAAGAGGCCACTGGTCCATAATATATGTGAGATTATGAGGAATGACCTCACCTTTTTCCCTATATTTTACAAAAACTTTGTATATACATATAGAGTATGTATTAGTTTGGTGAGACACTAATGTTCACACTATAGTAGCAGTTTAAACAAGACTTTGGTTGCCAAACCAAAAAACAGAAGCAAAGAAAGCATGAACGCATTCTAATACAGTAAAAAAAAAATGCGTCGTTTTTATTCTAATACAATTCATATTAGCCTGGTCATTTAACGTCAAAATCATACTTACTAGCTTTTGTTTGTAACAATTGTTTAGTTGAACAAGTTATGTGTACGTTCACATCAGAAACCAACTATATATTAACTATTTGAATGTGTATCAATAGAAGATCTTTAACACATATAATTAATGCAAAAAATATATGGATGTGTCTATTTGTACTGTAATAATAGTAAGCAAAGAAAGCATGAACGCATTCTTTATATTTTGTACGTCACTTTCGATATTTTGTAGTTTTAAAATAATCTAAGAAACTCACATGTTCAATGTTATATTATATATTTATATATATAGTTGGTAAATATGGATGTGCATGCTCATGTTTTTTTCGGAGTTTATAATGACAAGCTAAGCTACGTCGTGACCAAAAGTATGTAATGATATACATAATTAATATGACAGATAATTAGTTTAGAATTGGATATGCTTAGTGGAGTAGTTTATTATGATTGAACAAAATTATTGGTGATTAGTGTTACCAAATCATCACATGACGATGTGTTCGATAAATAGAAAACAATGATGGAATTCACAAAGTAAGCCCATTATAGGGTACCTAATCTTGGAAATATATAACTATTTTTTAAAATTATACTATGTGAGTTGGTTGGTAGAAGATTTGCTTAATCGTGATGGCTTTTTCTGAGAGTCATGACTACCTAACTACTCACTCATATGGTCCAAACAAGGACTAATAAATTTTTAATCCAAAAATAAATGGATACATTAGCAAAGAAAATAGGTAAGTGGTGGATTTATAAAGGATTAGACGATCACATTACATGTGCATGACGCACCGTAATTTGTTTACAAAGAATTAATTACTATTTAATTATTTTATCTATTAATATATGGCATACTAAAAAGTTGAATTCAACAAATGTTTTTGGTGGTAGATTTGATATTTCAATATTTTTCAGAAACAGGAGAAAAACAAAAGATATTGGATGAGGTTAGAGAATCAAATTATGGTTTTCAGTTGTTACATATTTGATGGCTAGGCTGTGTTTTACATTTCATGGGCTTGTAATACTCTGTATGTTTCTTTTTAGCCTAAGCCCAGCCCTCGAGAACTATGACTCTGCGAGTGTGTCGAGTTTTCAGTGATGTAAACTGATACCAGCGGCTAAAATATACTTCAACGTCTAGATATTAAAAGGTCATCAAAATAATTTTGAAGAAACATTCAACATTGTGTACATGCAAGAAAATAAATAAAATTGAAAAGTTAGTTGGTGGAGAATCCAATTTCAGGCTGGTGCAGCTTCCTAAATGGCCTCGGAGTTTAAGGTTTTCAGATGCATTTTTTAACAATTAAAAGTTCACTTTTCTCAATATATATACATATATATAGAGAGAAAATAGTGCCATAAATTGCCGTATTAATAAACCTTACCGATCTCGCATTTAAATGCATTCAAATCCCAAGACCAGTTTTGCTACCACTAATAAATATCTGTCCAGTTTAATTCATACTAGTATACTACTATATGGGTCACCCACTCACCCTATATACATTTAAGGCCTTAGCCGTCTAGTTAGGAGAGTAATCCTCCCCCCTCCCGTGGCCAAAAAAATAATTTACATAATATCCTAACATCAGCAAGAAAATAGGCAAGCTTGGTGAAGTTCTTCATTTGTTCAAACAACTACACCATAATCAAGAAAATCGCGTAAAAAAACTTTTTATGCATACTAACACTTTAAATTTTTTAAATTCTTTTACTATCAATTTAAACTTTTAAAGTGATATTTGTTTCACAAAAAAATCTTCAACTTAACTTACTTGTTCATCAATTAAAAAACTAACATGTTGTAAAGTAAATATGACGATGTGTTGTTTTTTTTTAATAATAATTATTTAATTAATAAGATAAATAAAAAATTAAAAATCAGAAAATTAAATAAAAATCAGATAGCTAAAATAAAAATTCAAAAAATTAAATCAGAATTGAAAAATAATACAAAAAAAAACAAAAATATTTCAAAAACTCAAAATGAATAAATTAAATACAGAAAATTAAGAAAAAATTAAAGAAAAAATCACAAAATTAAAAATAAAAAATTTATAATGTTCTCTTTTAAGTTACAAGATTATTTTTAAAAAAGCAAACACATCTGCATTGCCAATAACAATTTTAAACATATCATTGATGACGATGGTGGTTTTTCACATAACCATTAACAATGATTTTTTTTTACATATCTCTAACGATAGTTTTATCGTTGACATATTTCTAACAATAGTTTCATCGTTGACATATTTCTAACGATTGTTTCCGACATCATCGTTAAAAACCTTGTCAGTATCTATTATTTAAAAAAACTTTGACATATGGTTGTAGAAAATATCGTTATTGACATATCTACCATCATTTTTAACGATGGCGTCGGATACTATCTTTAGAGATATGTAAAAAACATCATTGTAAACTGTTATGTGAGAAATCACCATCGTCATCAGTGATATGTTTGTAATTGTTATTGTAAACGATGATAAATATGCTTTTCTTTTTTAAAATATTGTAATTTAAAAAAAAACTATTTTGAATTTTCTAATTTTTTTTTAATTTTTTTATTTCTTTATTTTCATTTAATTTTATGTATTTTAATTAATTTTATATATTTATTAAATTTTATTTTATTTTCTGGATTATTGTTTTATTTTATGATTTTTTTTTTAATTTTCTAAATTTTTATTTAGTTTTCTGATTTTTTATTAAATTCTAATTTTTATCTATTTTAATTTATTTTATTAATTAAATAATAATTATTTTTTGAAAAATCGACACATCATCACATTTACTTGTTGTACAGATTTTATGAACAAGTAACCCAAGTTGAATTTTTTTTATGATACAAATGTCATTTTAAAGGTTTATAATGCTACTCGAAAAAGTTTAAAATTTAAGGTGTCAGTATATACCGTATATACCACTTTCAATGTTTTTAATGCGATTTTCCAAATAGAACTCCCTATCTTTCATGTCGAAAGAATTTTAAAGATTTAGTTCTTCGTTTAGTTTTTAGTGTATCTTAGTATTAAACCATTAACTAATGTTAAAAACATGTAAAGGTCTAAAAGAATATGTATTTTGAAAATTTATGAGCTTTATTTAGTTGTTCTGGTGTCATGAGAATATCATGCGTGAGCATCATCACTCCCTCACCAATTAAACATTTATTTTACTTAACGTTTTCAACGTTATTATTTAAAGCTCTTGAATGCTTGGATCTTCTTCTTTTTTCTCATACGAGCTCCAATTGATTAACTATCCATTTAGGTCTAAATATTTGGGTCTTAAGATTGGATTCAGTTCTTTTTTGGATTCGGATTCATCAAATCCTAAACATTTGAATCTAATTAAGTACTTGAGATTTTTTAGGTTCGGGTTACTTCTTTTGGATTCGAGTCGGATCAAATTTAAAATTAAAATACCTGCAAAATATTTGTATTTTTTAGATATGTAACAAAGGTTAGGTATTTAAAAACTAAAAATATCCAAAATATCTGAATCCCATCAAAATGTAACATAAATATGTCATATTTATCCAAAATTTTGTAAAATAATCAAAAATAAACTATGTAATTAAAATAAACATTTAAAACTCTAAATTTAACATTTAAAATTTTATATTACTTGAAAATATTACAAAAATAAAAATAAAGATTGTAAACAAAAATACATTACAACTAAAGTGTATATTAAAATATAAAAAATAAAACACATGGAGTCATAATTTTTGATATTTATATTTTTAAGTAGAATATGAATCGATTTTGATCGGATTGGATATTTTGGATAAGTTCTTTTAGAAGCCAAATCTACTTTAGGTCGGTTTTTTTTTTTTTTTACTTTAGGTCGGTTTTTGTTTCGGTTTTTGTTTCGTACTCGGGGGACAAAAGAATTTTAGATCTAATTAGATTTTTTGGTTCATTTTAGATTGAATAAATTTTAGTCGGTTCTGATTTAAATTTTTAGGTCGGATAAAATTGGCCTAACTCCCATCAAGACACTTTTTTCACAGCATTCTTCGTTCTATTGTTTACACACTTGTAAGCAAACACAAAACGAGTTGTCAAACGGCAACTAACTGTATGAACTTGTAACGACATTGAGTAAATAAAAAGGAGAAACTCTCATACTCCGTACATGAAAAAAAAAACAAAAACATGCGACTCATTTTAAAGTGTAACTACTGGTTATACATGGCTATAAAGAATACTGAGATGGATTTTAAATTAATTGAAAACTAAGGTCGATAATTCAATTAGTTGGATGAACGAAAAAGTTCGTTCCCACGCCTTCCGACGAAAAAGTTCGTTGCCACGGCTTACGACACGTTACATCTTATGGACTCTCTCTTCAAGTTTATGAAATCATGTAGATGTTGACCAAACATCTTACGATATTTGACTAAATTAGGAACAATTGTTTTTTTTTTTTGTTAAATCATATAAAAGAGACTATACTAATTCCTAAGAAAAAAATGCAGCCCCCCATGAATGCCTAAACTTTAGATTCATATCTGCATAGCTATAGAATGGAGTGTTTTTGAACCCGATTGCTCAAAATCCACCTATCAGTAAACCACCATCATATAATTTGTGTTAGTATTCTTGTTATTTGTTTATTTTACCATTTAAATTTAAGTCAACATATTATGTGCTACTGAAAAAATAAAACTCTCTATCAATTCTAATATCCAGATACTGTTGCCTTTGATTATATCTCATTTACGACAAGTTCAATTTTAAAACTTAACAAAACAATATAAATCTAAACTGAAACCCGAATGCAAAATTATAAATTTCTTATAACTAAACCCTACAAGTTAAACCATAATACAAACAACCAACCCAAAAACATAAAACTTAATAATACTCCTTCTATTAAAAACGGATGAAGTTTTAGGATAAAATACATAAATTAATAAATATTTAATTTTCTATTTTTAAATGAAACATCATTAATTGTTTTTCTAATTGTAGTAAACTAATAAAATAAATTTTATAATACTATTTGTTATATGTCAAAATTTGTTAACAAATTTAACGTTGAAAAATAAAAAACTTTATATAATTTGAAACAAAAAGAGTTCTAAAACATCAAATATTTAATACAGAGGAAATATAAACTAAACGGTATATTTTCTGTATTAAAAGAACATTTCCTGATTTTCTCTTACACTAATAATTAACTATAGCCGATTATAGGTACGCAGCAACAAAAGGAATATAGGTGCGGGCCAAAAGGCTGATATTGGAGACTGTTTAAATAAATATTTAAAATATATTACTTTCCATATATAAGATGTTTAGAACTACTCAATTAATGATGTTTTTCACACGAATTAAAAAATAATAATTAAAATACATTTATATTTTTATTAATTATATATATTTAACTAATAATATTTAAGATAAATGAAATTATTTACAAAATCAGTATATTTGTAATTAATATTAAACTGAAAGTTGCATTAAATTTTAAAATGATATTTTTTGTAATAAGAAAAAATGTTAAAATGACACTTGATATAAAACGGAAAGAATAATATGATAGGCTAAATAGTTTTGGTATTTATACGAAAAACATTGTATATATTGAAACATTTAAAAATCTTTAAACGTTTTAGTTTTTGGAGGAGAAATGAGATTTTGAAACTCTGAGAAATATACTTTAACCTATAGATTGGTCATAATACTAATACTGGTTTACTCTCAATACGACATTTGTAGCAAGACCTACTTCATTAAATCTCTTTGACGTGCCCAATACAACAGAAGACGAAACTGCATTAAACATATACTCCTATGTCTACTCATCAATGCGTAGTTTATTAATTAAGTGTGAAACTTCAAATTTAGAAACTTGGGAAAACAGTATGGTAAAGTGAGGAGAAACACGAGGGATAAATATGTAAATTAGATAGAAGCTGAATCTACGTGGAGTTTCCATGCACTTAGAGCATGTTTATTGGGGGATCTTAGTGGATCTCTTAAGGCGTGGGACCCACTAAATCCCTCAAAAACCATCCCTTAAATCCCTTAACTAAGAGACCCTCTCTCCTTGGTCCTTGCACTATTCGCGGACCCCACTAACACGTGGCGGCCTGCGATTGGTGCTTTTAATTTTTTTTTCAAAAAAAAAAGAAAAAAAAAAAGAAAAAAAAACAAGGATCCCTAATGGGTCCTTGCAATAAACTTGCTCTTAATGCGTTCTTCTTCGCATTTATTACACTTTGTGTTTGCTTCCTCCTTGAATTCCTCCCTTCAAAATCTACTTATTTATTTATTTATTCATTTAGTTGTATTGTAAAGAGAGTAAAAAAACGTACATGACCATCATAAAATATTAAAAACTTGAAATGTGGAAGGACATGATTAACTATAGTTTCTTAGGATGAAATTCTTACTTTAGTTTTGATAAGCAACTATTTTTCACTTTTAACTAAGAAAATCTAAGAACCGTCTATTTAATAAGAGACATAAAAAATATCTCTTAATCAAAAAAATGTAAAAAAAAAAAATCAAATTATAAATTAATAATCCCATCCTAAAAAAACGGTTTAAGGGCATCATTATCCCTAGAACCCCTAATGGGGTTTTTAATTTTTTTTTTTGCTGTTTTAAAAAAAAAAGAAAAAAAAAATTAAAAAATGAACCAATCGCGGGCCGCCACGTGTCAGTGGGGTCCGCAAACAGTGTAAGAAACTCTTTAAAACCGGTTCTTATTTAGTAGTTTTTAGAAGCGGTTCTTGCACTGTTCATGGGCCCCACGTGTCAGTGGGGCCCGCGAACAGTGCAAGAACCCCGGATAATCATGCTCTAATCATGGTTATATTGATGGTTTCTAGTACTGTAGTACAGAGCCTTGCATGCCAATGCATGAATTAGTTCGAATCTCCAAGTTGTCAATTTACACATGAAGTTGAATTTTCACGGTGAAAAAAAAACAAGAATCATTTGCATAACGTACGTTAATATTCATGCAGTTAAAATATAATTTACACTCCTACTATATACAATAGTATTATTAATTGAAACAAAGTGATTGGCTTTAAAGTTGCTATAACCGGCCACGTTAACTCGAGACTCTTTTTCCCACCGTCTTAGATGTTGTCTCCATCTATATAACTCTCTCTCTCTCTCTTTCTCTCTCTCTCTCTCTCTCTCTCTCTCTCTCTCTCTCTCTCTCTCTCTCTCTCTCTCTCTCTCTCTCTCTCTCTCTCTCTCTCTCTCTCTCTCTCTCTCTCTCTCTCTCTCTCTCTCTCTCTCTCTCTCTCTCTCTCTCTCTCTCTCTCTGCCTAATACTCCCCATAACTTCTCTCTCTCTCTTTCTCTTTTTACTTTCTGGTATGACTGCTCACGTAAGCTATCTCGTACGGTTACTAAGTAGGTACAACGACGATCATATGACTGTAAAGGATTCTTCCGGACAGGGATCATCACTGGCCCTCATGACTCGTGATCTCCTCGGAAGCGCCGCTTGTGGAGGAGGAGGAGACGATCATTCCCTGGAGCTTGACCTTGACCTGAAAGTCCCCAACGGCTGGGAAAAGCGTCTCGACTTGAAGGTTCGTTGCTTCACTTAATTTTGTATTCTTGAGAAATTTTTGAAAAAGAAAAAATGAAAAAAAACGTTATTTGTGTCTCTGAAGTAACGTTTCAATTGCAAAAGGATACGTATAAAAATTTAAAGCATTGAATGTTTGTAGCAATTGTAATAATCAATCCTATAGTTGATGTTTTTTTCTTGTGACAGTCAGGGAAAGTGTATCTTCAACAATGCAACTCAACTACTTCATGTACTCATCTCAGTCGTTCAGATAAATCCGACCAAACAGTTGCAAGGTTTCATGATTTAAACTTCCCACCGGTTTCATGTAAACCTCCGGCGAGACCATTGCTAAGCCTCTTCGACGACACAAGTCTTGAACTGAAGCTAGTCCCTTCTTCATCATCACCTTCTTCTTCTACTTCTCTCTCTTTACCATCGTCGAGTTCGAGTTTCCAGAGTGTTTGCACACTCGACAAGGTGAGGTCAGCTCTGGAGAGAGTAGGGAAAGATTCATCAAAGATGATAAAGAAACGCAAGTCGCCAGAAGACGGCGTTTGCGACCGAGCCGCAGCGTCGTCTCCGGTGGCGGTTGGATGTCCAGGGTGCTTGTCTTATGTATTGGTGATGAGGAACAATCCCAAGTGCCCTAGGTGTCTCTCGTTTCTTCCTTTGCCTGCCATCAAAAAACCTAAAATTGATCTCAACATATCTATTTGATTTTTTTATTATAGGTTCAAGTTCTGTTAATTATAGGTAAATCAAGGGTTTAATTGAAAATAAAAATAAAAAGAGAACAAAAAATAAAATGGGTGTTATTGAAAATTGCTTTGCTGATCTTGTTTAAAGACACTATAAGAGGTACGAAAATGTTAAATCTGATGTTATTAATTTGATCAATATATGTTTATTTATATTTAACCCTGCTTATTCCTCATCTTTAATAAACAGAAAAAGTTAATAACTTAAATGTTTATTTTTGTCAAAGGAATAGCCCAAAGTCATGGGTTAGTTCGAAGTTAGTTGAAGATGTATACGTTTAATTCTTTTAGTTCATCACATCCTATTATTAAAAGAAATCCCTTATTAAAATGCCAAGTACACTTTTTGGTGCTAGAGTAATAATTAAGGAAACCATAGTATAAGATATACGATAATTAATAATCCGTACAACTACTTTTAAATTAGTGTATTTTGTTTCCAACGAAGAAGTTAAGTGGAGTATGATGCAATTACTGTAGGCGTAACTGACGAATAAATGCGAATTTAAGTGGATTGACGAGTCATTAAAGTTTCGCTGACCTTATTTTGCTTCATTCCACAGGCAAACGATGCATGTTCATGCAGACCTATAAAAATACATTTATGCCATTCAGTTTTTATTTGTTGGAGTGTCGTTTTCCAAGTTTCAATTTATCTTCCTTGTTTTTTCGCTTGCTCATGTACCTTCATTGAACTGCTGAAGTCTACGAGAAAACAACAATTCTGAAAAAAGAAGTCTATGAAAAAATAAGTCATATTTAACATTCGGGTTCCCCTAGCGTTTGGTGACCGAGAATACTCGGTCGATAACGTAGGGTGATACAAACACTCGCCGTTAGTCTGAACTCATTTCGGTAGGAATCAGAATACACTAGGTTATTAAAAAAAAGTCATATCCTGGAAAATAAATGTATCAGTTGAAGTTATATAAGCAGCTACTTTATTACTTTGTGTACACTGCTATTAAGAAGAGAAGTATACATTAGTTGAGTAGGGACCAAAAGTAATTAAATACTCTCGTATACTGTATTAACTATTTCATTGAACTCATTCCTGACGGATTATGGTGCTAGTCCTAGCTATACGTTTTGGTTGGTATTTGTCTTTATCAAATTATTAAAACCCCTAGTGTATTTATTGAGTAAACTGTTAGGAAAATGGAGTATTTCGACCCATATAATTTTGGTAGTACCTTTTCATGCCCGAACAAAAGATAAGTGTGGAATTGTATCTTAATCGTATATTTATTTAAATTTTGTACCTGAATTTTCCAACTAACACAAAAATCTACTCTGACTAACCAAACGTTAGTCAAACGCTAAATATTATGTCGATCTATAGCTAAAACGACTTTGTTTAATAAAAAGTTTTAAAATTTTGTTGCTTGGGAATCAAACTCTGGCGGGAACATTTCCTTAGCCTACTACAAAGACTACTTGGCCAAAGCTTACTTTAGTAATAATCATATATTTTGATAGTTATAAGTAGGGCTGGACAATCGGGGTCCCTATCGGGTTTTGGATCGGCCTCATTCAGGTCTCGTGTTTTCGGGTTCATGAATTTCGACTCCATTTGGATATTATAATTTTTTTGTCGGATTCGGTTCAAGTTTAGTCGAGTTCAGTTTATGTTTAGTTACATGTCAAAGATCTGGTTGAACCTGAAATAGTTTTGGTTACGGATACTAATCGGGTTATCGATTCTAAAAATACTAATATATACTTTATTAAACTCAATATATTTTCAATCGTTTAAATGAATTTATGTATTTAGCTTATTCAAACGATATTGTCATCCTTCAAAATAATTTTGTGAAACTCGTGAATTAACCATATGAGATTTGTCATTGAATTATATGTGACAACACTGAACATATCATGATTCATGACAAAACAAATCCTTGTATGAACGAGAATCATATATAATGAAACATAAAAATTAAAGTTAACAACTCATAATTATAGAAACGTAAAAAATACTACTTAACTTAAAAACAACTTGTTTAAAACTTCAAAATAAATTTATTCATAACTAAAATTTAAATACAATGTAAAACATAAAAAAAAATAGTATTAACCAAATAAAATATATATTAGACTAAATATTTGAGTTAATTATTAATATAATAACCAATTATTGTAGGTACTCAATATTTTAATGTGTTTGGTATACATATTAGAAATTGAGATTGGGTATGGTAAAAGATTTTTTGAAATTTTGAAGTTTCAGGTTCTTTCGGATATTCATTTAAGTTTGGGTTGGATAAAACACATAACCCGAAATACCGTAAAACAAGATCCATTTGATACTTATGTCAGGTTCGGTTCGTATTCATTTTTATCGGGTCGGGTTCGGTTCGGTTCGGATTTTCCGGTTCTGATTATTTGCCAAAAACGAAGCTGTGTTGTGAAAGGATGGGCCTCCTACCATGAGTTTTTTTTAATTAGAGTAGTTTTTTAGAAAATTTTGATAATGCCTCTGTTGAAAATTTAAATTTATAAATGTATTAATAGTGTTTTTTAATTTTGCCATGGATAAAAATTATTTATAGATCCACAACTTATGTCTTTAGTTTTAATATTTACCTAAAAATATAAAATTATCAATGATGTTTTTTGTAAGCTAAGGTAAAATAAAAATAAAAATAGATGTAGCAGTTTTTTTTAAATCATTATTTAGTACCGTAGGAAAAATCTATTACTCTAAGAATGTATTTCTTTTTCCTTCATTGTCGCATTTAATTCTTATATCTACATCAAAAAAATTTACACAAAAATATATAAAATTAAATTCTACAGCAAAAATATCTATAACCAATCATCCATATTGTTGTTGAGTTATTTTATTGTTGTGTCCTAAGGAAAACACTTGTTTCCTATCTACTCGTGTAATGTTTAAAAGCTACTGGAACTTGTCATCCAGGCAAAATATTGAAGCTGGGGAGTTTATGTACACCAACCTAAAAAGGAGAGAAGAAATCAGCATCAAGTGAGAAACCGACATTTTACAAGAAATTTCATGGATATTCACTACATATGAATATGAAGAGGTTATGGTTGTGGGGACTAAAATTTGTAATAATTTAGGAAAACTGTGGAATTTGTTTTCTGTAAATAGATTTCTGAAATAACTTGCTCAAAATGAACTTTTAATATTAACAGTTATAAAAAGTATAAAAGGACAAAGCTAAAGATAATACAGTCCGAATAGAATATTTTAATTATCAAGTGAACAAGTAGAAATTGTGTATCTACATGAAGATTTTGGCTTGTATTTTATACTGTTCAGCTTGTTCCAACTTAGTTATTTAGAGCGCATGTGCAGTGCCTCACTTCGTGAATCTCGGATTGTTGAGTACCATTTAACTGCAAGATGACTTAGTCTTGGTCGTTATCCACTCGATCCGGAGTTCGCTACCTTGAGATCCAAAGTAGTCCTTGGACAAAATATGTTTTTAGTGAGCCAGATCGTGCGTTAAATTATACTCCAACAATGATCACCCTTGGCTTTCTTACATTTTTTGGACTGCAGCAAACAATGTTATTTATAGTGTTATCTATCTAAGTATATTGTCTACAAAAAAAATTGCATTACAACTTAAAAGTAAAATGCAGCCTCCCATTGTTAAAGCTTTTGGTAATATGTTCATTCTTATTGTTTGAACCATGGAATTTGACGTTTCTTTTAGCATCACGTTTGAGTTTGGCAGTGTTTTTTGAAAGAAAACAAAATTGAGTGTTTTATTTTTCTTGTTTAAATTTAGACAACTGATACGAATGCTATTATTTTAGTATAAAATATGTCTGATATTTTCATGAGAGCATCAAACAATGACCTGTTTCAGGTTCAACCTTTGATCTTACATTTCTTTCTATATTGCTCGTGGCAGAGGGGATTATTCATGTATGGGCTTAAAGCTTCATATCATACCTGCTTTATCCTGGAGTATAGTGGGTCACTATGTGGAATAGATATTAATATCAAGGTTAACATATCATAGGTAATATATAATATATGCAATCTCTTCCAAATTCAGATGATTGTAAAATTTAGCTCCTCATATATATCTAGGTTTTTACCTTTTTGCATAAACAAAGCCAATACGCTTAATAGTAATTATATTATTTTTTTCGTCATTGGATGTGCCATTAGTCAGCAAGCAGATGCTTGTAATTGATTATCTTCTAGATATTGTTTAACAGTTATAACATGTTATGACATTCAACTCTGAGACTTAACAGATTTGTACAGGTTATTTCCCCAGATTTAAGTAACATAATAAAGCAGATGCTCACGGCTCAGCTCATTTTGTAAATTACTTTTTGATTACCTCCTCTATTATGACCTTGTTGGTGCTTCAGTTTATATGTATTTATAGATAATAAGTTAGTTACACCCATATATATCAATATGACATACATATGCTCAATTTAGTATAAAAACCGTGGATAAAAGTATGATCCTTGAAGGTTTCTCAATTCTCATTCAAGCTTTTTTTTTAATCATCTGAATGAAATGTTGTCTATTTATAAAACCACCATGGAAAACTCAGTACATAGGTTCGTGATACATTTTAGAAGATAGCGATACCGAGGCCAAAAAAAAAAAGAGAATATAGAAAAATTAGGAAGAGTCTATTTATAAAGAAACTTTCTTACAATGGTAATAAGAGATCCAAAATACAAGTGTTAGTTTCAAATTGGTCTTATTTATTTTATGTTTAAACGTTAGTTACATAAACAAATTATATTAATATTATATGGATAAAATACCCACTCAAATTGTTGATGCTAGGGTACTCTAAGCGAACTCGCCAACTCTTAAGTTTCCCCCAACATCGTACGAAATGAAGCAACACATGTGCCATAGATTTTGCCAACTCAACCTTTAGCTAATTGTTGATTGCCACGTCACTGAATTTTTTTTAAGAAATGAAAAATAAAATATATAAATTAGAGCTGGCATGGTAAAAAAAATTTGAGTGGATATTTATCCATATAGTATTAATAATATTTTTATTATGAATACATAAAATAAATAAGACCAATTTGAAACTAATTAACACTTGTATTTTTTAATCTCTTATTGAAAAGAGGGTCTGAAAAGTCACTTCAGCAAGAATATTTTAGCGAGAAATTTTTTTCCTCACAATTCAACTTATTTTATACCAACCAGGTGAAACTCAGAGTGTATATCTCAATATCCAGGCAAATGGTCCAACACCAGTTCAGCCCCACACCGTGCAGTTCTGATCTATGTAACCAATCTATTACGATTCTTTCTACACTGTCCTATACGAGCTTTTGATCTGACTTTTCATAATAAAAGGTCTATTTTGAATGACTTATAGATTTATATTTTTTTTCCATACATGAATATAAATTCATATAGCAACAATTTTCAACATTACATAAAAATCTTTGTCAAAAAAAAGGAGAAGAAACATTACATAAAAACATCCAAAAAACATTTATATATTTTTCTGTTACAAAGAAACACCTGGTGTTTCTATTTTTTTTCTCCTTGCCGGGTGTCCTCGAAGGTACAACCCGCATGTACAGTTTCAAAAACGCTATACTCTGCTTGCAAAATCATCTTAGTCTTAATCTAGTTTGATACATGGTTGTAACGTGACTTATGTACAACGCGAAACGTTTTATTTGATAGTTAAACCAAAACGGTAAATGAAACGTATGGGACGGTACGTACGTTTCTTTGGTTTTCTCTTTTTGTTTTTTTCTTGTTTACTTTGATTTTTGCAGATTCAAATCTCGTTCCGGTTTGGTTTAATCGAAAATTCAGTTTCTCGATCACAGCTAAGACAGATGTTGACAACAGTCGAATAATCTATAAAAAAAAATAAAAACTTATATATATATTTTTGGTCTAAAATTGTATATATTTTTTTGTGAGTAAAAAAAAAAACTTGTATATATTAACATATTAGATTCTTATTAGAGCGCTACTCAGTAGTTCCAGGTGTCATCAGCTCATCGCCGGGGAGAAACGACGCGACGAGCTCCTGTATCTCCCCGGACTCATTAACACCTAACCGGAGCGTTTCCACCACGCGCTCGAAAACGATGACGTGGCAGGGGATGTGGAGGACGCCTTTCTGCGCGTAGCCGTACTCCTGAGCGGATCGGTTGAGCAGTCCGACGAAGACCGGATGGTTCAGGACCTCCGCGCTCACCACGAACTTCTCCATCTCTTCGCCGACGTAGACGGGTACGTGACCGGCGGGGACGGTGCTGACTCGCCTCGCGCGGAAAATCGACCACGGCGGTTGCATGCGGGGACGGTGGTGACCGCGGCGGATGCGAAAGGAGGAGGAGGTAGATCGGCGGATGGAGAACTCGGAGGTTAAGTCGGCGACGCGTGAGAGGCGGCGGATGAGATGTTTCATTTTTTATTGTTTTCTCCGACGGAGGAGAGAGAGTGTAAGAAAACTAGAAAAGAAGGATTATATATAGAGAGAAAAAGACATGGAAAGATGATGACGAAAGCATAAAGGTGAGAGTACATAGACGGTACTTGCCAGGTACAAGCGAGGAAATTTAACTTCCAGACAAAAAATAAAAATATTGTTTTGTTTTGTTTAGTGTTAAAATCAATTAATATAAATATGTTATGTGGTTTATGAGTGTCTTTGACAATTTTTATTGTCTTTTAAAGAAAAAAAGTTTCCTTCTCTCATCTCAAATTCATTTTTACTTTTATTATTTTAAACTATATTGATGGTAAGAGCAACCCCACCCCATCAATGGTTTTTCAATGAATATCTAAAAAATATGAAAATAATTGAAAAGGGAGGGAGAGAGGTGATAGAGATACAAGTGATTTCTGTTTAAGATATCCAACAAAAAAATATTAGATATCTATGTATGATGTGTCATTTGATAATTGATTTAACTTATTTTTGTAATTAAAATTTTGAAGATTTAATTAACTTAGGGTAAAACAAATGCTATTAGAATTCCTTTCTGAGAAACTTACCATTAAGAATGTTCTAAGAGAATCTTTGACAAAGAGTCTTATCACTTTTGAACATTCTAAGAATATAACGTTTTATGTATATTAAATTATTAATACTAGTAATTAGAATACACATTTGAGCTACTGGAATTTAGACTAACCAAACGAAATAGTCCGTGATTTTGTTGAACATCAAAAACTGAGTATGACTAGCAATTTCTCCTTACATCATCATATGGTCAAACGTGAAAGAAACATGAAATAGTTTGAACCCCTTATTTATGAGATTGGTGGTTTAGAAGCCTTCACTTAACCAATTAATATCTTTTAATTTGGTGTTTTGTGTTGTTTTTGAAGTAAATCGGTGAATAGATTATAGATGGTTTGATCAAATCTACGCGGATAGTTTATGTTCAACGTTCTTTAATATTACAGCTTGATCTAAACGTCAAAGAGAAAATAGTACAGAATTGAAATTTAGATCTAGAAAATATAGCTCATCGTTTTTGTGGATTATTTGAAAAGTTAGGATGTTATTTCCTATTAAACATGTTTCTTTTATTTAATTGTTTGGCCGACAAAATTCATTGTTCCGCAACATTTCATACGCAAATTGTTCGTTTAGATATACATTACAAATTCTTGTCTGGTAAACGTTATTCGCATGTATCAAACATACAACTTCTTCTTGAGAAAAAAAACTCAAAGAGTTACAATTATATAAATAAACATGAGAAATTGCTAATAATACCATAATTTAGAGAGTTAGAGAGTTCAAGATCAAAATACATCCAAAATTTTTTTTGTCTCTAAAATAATATTCAAAGAAAAAATTGATCAAAATAGACTTTATTAAAATGTGTAAATATATATTTATACCCTTTGGGTTAATTAATCTAAATTTAGAGTTTACAGTTAAGGGGTTAGGTTTTGGAGGTAAAGTTTATAATTAATTTTTTTTTAAAAATATATCAAAAATTTCAAAATAAAAAAATCTATTTTGGTATTTTTTTTCTTAAGGTTTATTTTTGTGACAAAAACTTCAAAAAAATCTATTTGAGATATTTGTCCTAAGTTAAATATCATTTTTCAAAAATATCTTCAATCGAAAATATATTAATATTTGAGTTTATACTTTATTGATTATTGTTTATGGTTTAATGTTAAAAAGTTGAGGCTCAGTTTTTAAATGATTTATAAATATTTTATAAAAAATAGTCTAATTTGTTTTTATAATAAATTTAAAATATTTTTGATAGTAATCATTCATTATTGATAAATTTAAAAAAGATATCAAAGTTTGTGGTATAATTAAAATTTCTTCGTGACACATAGAGCAGTAAACCAAAGATTTATACATGAAATAGAACAACATCCAAATTGGGAGTCACTAGACAAGTTGTTCACGACACTCTTGTCCCTTTGCGTTCTGCTTTGTTCTTTAATTAAATGTTACATTAACTAACCGCATGTTTACAGAAAGAAAACAAAACAAACTAAAACGACATGTTTAATAATATTCTATTAGCTATATATAATTGTCATTGCGAATTTTTCATATTTTATAAATATATACATACACACAAAAACAAAATAATCGATTTCTCAAGTGGACGGGTTCAATCGGAAGAGGAAAATGGAAAAGACAATTTTATTAAAAAAATTAAATGACGTGCCATTAAAGGTAGTATTAAAGAGTGGCAGGTGGGTTAGGTTGTACGGTCATATATACATACAGAGTGTGACCCACCAACTCTCTTCCTGTCCTTCTTTCTCATACCTCCGTACGGACTAACCAGCAATCTCTTTAAATCTGACTTTAATTTCTTTTTAGTTTTAAGGGCATGATTAACGGTGGTTTCTTAGACTGAGTTTCTTAGGAAAAGTTAAGAAACTGTTTCTTAGTTTTCTTAAGGAAAGTTAAGAAACTGTTTCTTATTTAAGAGTTTTAAGAACCGGTTCTTAAGTTTTTCAGTTAAAAGTTAAGAAACAGTTTCTTAACTTTCTCTAAGAAACCCAACTTAAGAAACCTGCGTTAATCATGGCCTAACAAGCGACAAATATCTTTAAATCTTGACTTTAATTTGTTTTTAAAAAGTAATGACAAACACGCGAAGGCCTTTCGGTTCGGCCTGGAATAATTTAATTTAATTGGGCCTACACAAAGATTAAGGGCCCAATATATTTGAACCCGGCCGTCGTTTCCGTGTTCATTTACATTGTAGTAAGCTAGTTACATAGTCAAAAATTATAGTTTTTTCAAATATTACTGTTGCCAAGTAACAAAAACTTTAGTAATTATGTTTCTGATTAGGACAAAATTTTACGGCTAGTTTCTTAGAAACGTGCAAAATAAATTGAAGTATTTTTTTAAACTAGTCTATATAGGACAGAGCTTTTTAGCTTTATAGGGCATTGATTAGTTTTTATCTGAGCATTACTATAGACTATAGTATTGTATCTGACAGGAGTAATCAATATGAATACTGTACAAAGACACACTATCATATGCCAAAAAAAAAAGTCACACTATCTAGTCGAATTAAATCATTTTTGTCCTAAACTAACGCAATTAGAAGCTGAATTAACAAACGACGGCGTAGCTACTACGCTAAAAGATTATAATATTAAGAAGATAAATACTTTAAGATAATCTTAATTCTTTTCATCCTAAAATATTTTTTTTTAAATAATTAAAGATGATACAAATATACACTTATATCTTTAGGGATAATTAATCTATATTTAGAGTTTAGAGTTATAAAGTGAGTTTTTAGCGCTCACATTTAAAATTTTAAAAAATAAAAATTGAATATTAAAAAATTCAAAAAAAAGAAAACTATTTTTTCATTTTTTTTTCAAAACTATTTTGGTGACAAAAACTTAAAAACTATTTGAGATAATTATCCTATTAAAAATGAATTAAAGAAATAAATAGTAGGATAATCATTATTATATATATATAAACAACACACAACGAAGTTGAAAACATGTTTTCGAGCAAAAACAACTTCTCTGTCAAATAAAAAAAAACAACTAGAAAAAATTATCAGCAATCATCTCTTGGATTACAGATCCTAAGAAGAAAACACCAGAGAAAGTTACATTCAACTCTCCCTGAACTTGTTGGGTATCAGCAATCGCCAGAAACGCCGCCGTTCTGGATTCTTCGACGTGAGTCACAACTGAGATATCATGGAAAAAATAAAAGAATCTGAGAAAAATAAAGATAAGCAGAGTAAGGAGATAACATAACCGAAACGCGTTGAAGAACAAGTGGTATGCTGCAACTTGGAGGCAATACATATTTTTTTTCTTTGATCAGAAGATGGTGATGTTTTTACTCTGCATTGAGATGTGTATATATACTACACATGTGTGTATGTAATTGCATGTACGTGTATCTGTGTATACGCACACAGACATACTTTAAACACTCTGGTCCGGACATGCAGTGAATGCTAAAAGCCTTGTGGACCAACACGATAGCTGTTACACACACCTATTTATAGGGCTGGACATTTTATCCGTTAAATTTGATTCGACTCGTTATTCGTTTCGATTCAATCCGTAAAATCCGAAAGTCGTCGAAGCAAAACAAATACTAAAAGTTAAGATTCGTTAGAAACAAAACAAACCACAAATACTAAAAAATTTAGACTCGCATATCCGATTCGATCCGACATTATACAAATAGATTTATATCTACAAATAAATATAGATTTTTATATATGTAATTTTACAAAATTATTCTTTTAACATAAAATTTTATTAACTTTATTTAGAATTTCTTTATAAAATATTTATAAAAGATCATTTTCAAAACAAAAAGTGTGTTTGTAAGAGAAATTGATTAACTTTAGAAATTTATGGAATATATAGTTCCATTAATTTTTATTATTCATTTGATATTATGTAAAATTAATTTTTTTAAAACAAATTTGTATATATTTTTTTAAATTTACTTGTATTAAACAAAATAGATGAGATATCCGTAAATATATGTAAATATTCGTAAATATCCAAAAAAAATCTTGACACCCGGAAGACCGGATATTCGTATTTCTCTAAAGCAAAGTAAATCGGAAAATCAGATATCCGTAAGATACGAAGCAAATCAAAAATACCGAAAATTACGGGATTATTCGATCCGTGTCCATCCCCCCTATTTATACCTAGAAACTTATTTTCCCGGTTTGATAAGTCTGATGCTAACAAAAGCCACTTACTCACTTAGGTCAATATGACGTGTTTTTTTCTAATTAGTTTACCTAATCGTATAAATAATTAATGCAAACCATAAAACCGGTTATGTGTTTTGTACATTTAAAGAAATTGGACATACGTAGATATGGAATTTATATGTATATACGTGTCTGGTGATTCTGCTCAACTGCACAGATTGTGACATCTCAACTTGTAACCAGAAAATGCGAAACCTTTAATTATTGCAATAATAGTTGCTACGAATTTTATGTTTTATATATTACCAATAGGCCAATATGAAATATTTGAATAACACATAATAAATGCAAGCTCAAGTCACTATTTCTCAAATTTGTAATTTTAAAAATGTAGGACCAAAATCAAATAAACGTTATTTCCCCCTTTTGTTGTAGAATGTAGTCTAATGTTTTTTGAAATAATAAATAAAAACTTTTAATTTCCCACAGCTCTTTAAAGTTCGTATATGCAGTGGCTGGTTTTGGCTGCACATGTTTCGATCCAAATCTAAATCCAATCCTTAATCTATTTAAGTTTTCTTACCTAAACCTCGTCTTTTATTTACGAGGAATTTGCTGTGGTTTATTTAGTGGATTATTCATGGTGTTATGTCCTCATCTATTGGAAAACTTGTGGCTCGATCTATTTATGGTATTTTAGTTCCTAAGCTTGTAATGTTTTCAGGTTTTGGTGTTGTTGTGAACGCTTCCATGTCTTTGTTGTCGGTCTCTTTCAGTTGTTGGTAAGTTTTTGGTGGGTTTGACCTCGTTTTCTCCAGTTCTTTTGAGATTGGAGTGTTATGAGTAAGGCTTTTATCAAGGCATAGTTTGGTACGCATGAAGTGCGTGGCTACTGTATCTGGAAGAGGGCGTGACCCTAGAGTGGTTCGAAATAACTGTTGTCTTATGAGATATCTTTCAACCAAGCAGATGAAAAAACCAATGTACACTCAATTAACTGACATGAGCAATCAATTGTGGAAGGTAACACTGAATCAACTTTCTAAAGTAACCTTCCTGTGCTATGCTTTAATCTCTATGCTACTACTAAGACAACAATCTGGTACCCTTCTAGTCAGCAATTATCAGCTGCAAATTTTCCACCTCGCAACCCTACACTCCCAGGTTCATCATATATGATGATCTCACTTTGTTAAACCTAAGATATATGCTTCTCAGTTTTCACAGAATGTATAAAAACTCTGCCAGATCGTACACCTCGGATGGACGGTAAGGAGTTCTTCAGGCAAGTTAGGTGAGACTTTGTTCATTTTTATTTTCTTAGTATGTTTTATCATTAGCCATAGTTCCAAATTATTGATTTTCTGTCAAGCTGATTATCCTATGAACAATACAGTGCCTTCTTGGCTAACATCAAGGAACTCAAGGCTCAGAAGCAAACCCGAGAGGTACAATACCGAGGACCATGTGGCATTTTTTCTTAAGATAACAATTTTAAAAGGTTGATGCTTTTGACAGGAAGCTCTGAGGAAAGCAGATTAGATATTCTGGGGAAGATAACAAAGATCTCTACCAATCTTTTCAAGGTCTTCTCAACAGAAACATGCGTTAAACTTTACGTAGACCGGCGTCTTGAATCTCGACCAATGTTGTAGGATCATAACCATTGTACTATTGTAGTGACATGGGAAGTGTTATCTTTTTCACAACAAAAAATGGAATAATATCGCTTTGGAAAGTGTTCAGTGTTTCTCTCTTGTAATATCTCGTTTCGATGCTGAGTCCATCTTTGCTGAAGTTTTATTAAAATCGAAATAAGATATGGTATATACAAATATACTTCACATAAATCAAGAATAGTATTCAAATGGTACATATAGTAACATTTATAGACTTGCATTTCATAGCAGATTGTTCTTTCAGAGCAATTTAGGCCATGATTAACCCGGGTCTCTTAAGGTGGGGTTCTTAACGAAAAATTTGTCTTTTTAATTTTTTTTTTTTTTTTTTTGCATTTTTCCCGCTAAGAGACGGCTCTTATGGTTCTTATTTAAGAGACGGTTCTTAGCTTTTCTTAGTTAAAAGCTAAGATACGTCTCTTAGAAAAGCTAAGAACCCCACCTTAAGAGACCCCGGTTAATCCTGCTCTTAGTGGTAGTCTTTAACAATGTATCTAGACAGTAAAAAGTTGAAAAAGTGGAGAGAGCATAAGAAAAATGTGGAAAGAAGAAGAGTACATTTGTCTCCAAAGATATCCAACAAAAAAATTCTTCACCTGTGTCAATTGGTGATTAATTCATCTTTTTCATCTAATTTAAATTTATTTAATAATGAAATTATAATAAACTATTAATATTTTCAGTTGTGAAATACTTTCGTGGATTTGACACCGATGGTTATAGTTAATCATGAGTTTATAAAACATTAATTTATATAATATATCATGTATGTCACATCAATATGCCTCTTTTCTTTTCACGTTGCCAATATGGGGAAACACAAAAAAAGATCAACATAAATAAATATTACATGCAGATAACTTAATTTAATTTAATATACTAACCACGTCCGTATAATCTAGCCTATACTCTTTCTCGAGGGTTACTATATGATATATGATGATTTAAAAAAGATTTTTGTCACTAAAATAATTTTTAAAGAAAAAAATAATTACAAGAAATTTTATTAAAAAATGTAAATAAATAAATCAATATTAAATTAAGGTTTAAAATTATGAAGTGAAATTTTGGAGATAAATTTAAAATAAAAGAAAAAGTAAAAAAATATTAAAATATTAAAATAAAAAAATAAAAAATCTATTTTGATCATTTTTAAATCTATTTTTATGATAAAAACTTTTAAAATATCTATTTGAAAAATCTAATCATCTTTCTTCTTTTTTATTTACTAACTATTGCATGGATAGATCAATCAAAAGCTAGCACGACCAAAAGGGACTCGCCGACACCATTCTCGCACGTAAAAGGCATGTCGACGTCACTGGAGAAGTCTTTATTTGACGGAGAAGTAATGCCATTAGCCATATACGGCTGCGATTTAGTGTCAACATGGTGGAGCGTCTTCATATGAACCAATTCGGCCTGAGCAAAAGCTAGCTGATTTTGGAGATTCTCGAGTTGTCTGTGTAATGACTAATGACGATAACTGTACAAAAAAATCACATCTCTATTGCTTAAGGTGTCCATTGTCCACCTTGAAAGTCTGAATAAGTTTTTTTATACGTACATTTACGTTGAAGAAATTTTTGTTTTGTTTTGTTTTGTTTGTATACTGAATTGAGTACTATATATGCATATAGCGTTCTATGTTGTTTCTTGCAAGTTAAAGCAACATTGCGAATCTATTTTCTTCTTGTTTTGGTCGGGTATGGGATTGTCACATCTTGGTGAATCAAGATATATAGTTTTCTTTATAGCCATATATTCTCGTCTTTATAACCAGCCATATATATATATATATATGCTGATGTTAGTTGAGTTAGTCAAGTAAATACAGTAGGTTTTATAATAATATATATATATATATAATTTGATTGCCTGACATTGTTTGTGAAGTAACATTTCTTGTAAAGATCTTGTTTGGAACTCTTATGAGATATGAGATTGATGCAAAAACAGAGTGTTGGATTCTTGTTGTGGAAGAAGTAAATCCAGATATTAAATAGGTTTAAGCTTGAACCTTCATGTACATGAAAAAAAACACTTGGACTCATATGCATATCATAAAATCTTTTACTTTTGATTTGTTATACCATTGTACGTCCAACTTATTATAAAAGAAACGAATATAAAATAAAAGGAAATTAACAAGTATAACCATAAGAAAAAATTTAATTTGGCAAATGATCATAGCAACTACATGGTTAGAATATACTATATATATTGTGTATTAATTGTTGTTATACCCCTTTGTATAAGCATGTGTAGTGGTTTTGTTTTTCTTTTATTTTATTGTAAAATAGTTTCCCCTCTAATTCTTATTTATCTTCTAATTTCATTAAAAATAATTATTTGAATTTATAAAATACTAACAAAAAATATAGTTTTTTTCTATTTATGATGTGTTTTGAAAATTTTAAAACAAATATATATATATTTTTTATAACATTTGATATATCATGTTAGATTAAGAAATCAAATTAAAGTCTATACTATATCGTAAATTCATATAGTATAATCTAATTTCTACTTCAAATAATACTCCATACTTAAAACATAAAGATTAAAGAATTTGATTTGAATAGATTTGTCTATCGTCTTAACTCAACTAAAACTCTACACAGTCTCTCATATTTTCCATATTTTCGTGTTGTTCTTTCATTGAACAATAAATATGTAATTAATTATAATATATTGTAAATATTATATACTATTCTATATTATCTTAAACATGTAAATAATATAGTAAGATTTTTTTCAAATGAGATATAATTTTGTTGTGTTATATTCTATTTAGAAACATAAAATTATATAAAATCCCTCCCTCCTTCCCTTCTCTCTCTCTCTCTCTCTCTCTCTCTCTCTCTCTCTCTCTCTCTCTCTCTCTCTCTCTCTCTCTCTCTCTCTCTCTCTCTCTCTCTCTCTCTCTCTCTCTCTCTCTCTCTCTCTCTCTCTCTCTGTTTAGATCTTCATCTTTTCTCTCTCAACTTTTTTATTTTTTTTTGCTTGGGTTAACTTGGACAATTGGTAATTAGAGATTATACGATGTTTTGATCTTTATTGTGTTCTGTGGATTGTAAATTTTCCTTTTGTTTGGATTTACTAGTGCAGCTAGGAAGACAATTATGTTTATTAATATGCTATTGGTATAAATGATTTGTACTATACTATTTAGTCAAACACATATAGTATAATTCAATTTTCATTTTTTATCCAATTTAATAACTCTCCAAATAGAAGTCTAGATTTTAGCAATATAAGTGTTTCTGTAATCAAAATGTTTATGGTGTAGTATATATTTTGTTGTTCCATTTATTCTATATTGTACACCATAATATCTGAAACCTAGAATTTAAGCAATGTCAGCATACTATATTATTATGGACTATGCAAATAGAATAATATACACAATGAAAACATATTAGGTTGCACTCTACACATATTACTGTGGATCCTACTACTTGTATCGTATACAGACGCGCTGTGAAGGAGAGAAGCGTCCACACTTATACATAATTATCCTCTCAACTCTGACAGCTTTTTGTTATAGCTATTTGCTAAATATTTTCTCTATAATGGTTATTCCACCAATTAACCCTAAAATAAAACAATAGAGTTCTTTGGAGTCTAATGGTTTACACATTCTACGTAAAGATGTTGAATTTTGATTTCAAAGAATATAATTATTTTCATCTTCCTCGACAATATATAAACACAAAGATAAATACAAAGTTAGGAGTAAATCTTTGTTCGATAGAAAAATAAAATCTTTGTTCGATAAGAAAAAGGAAGAGGACAGACAAAACGCGTCGTTTTGTTTAAATGAAAAGTAAAACACGTGTGTGTTGTTTCACTGTCGTCGTCCTCGATATCTATTGTGGTTCTCTTTTGTTGCGAAGACCAGACTCTCTCTCGGACTCGATGGTATGTTCATCTGATCTGTGCTATTTTGTTTTGTTGCCTCTGGATTCTGTCTGATCGGTTCTCATCTCTATTTGTTCTCCTGCGTAATTACAACATCTCTATGTGGGTTTGTGTTCTAAGTTTGCTTTACTTTATGAATTTTCGATAACCTGATCGAATCTGGAAAACGTAGGAGTAGATTATGAATAATTATGGATATTTTTGGGTTTCGTCATAGAAAGTTTCATCCTTTACGAAGAGATTCAGCGAGGTGCAATTATTAAAAAAAAAGTTTTCTTTTTTGAGATTTTTTTTAAAACCGGGATGATGATCATTCACTTCCTTTACTCAGATGGAAGTACGTTACTGGACAGCCCTGTTGCTAGTCTTGTCATGCCTTTTCATTGTTTCGTATGCTAGTCTTGGCGATGCCGATCCAAGTTACAGGTTTGTCTTTTTCAGTTTCTTCAGGATTTGTATAGAAGCTTGTCTTTCTTACTTTGTCTTGTTAGAGTTCATGTTCATGGTAGACTGTACTGTTCTTTGAGTTTTTATCATGAACTTGGGTTTTGGTTAGTACTAGTCCCGCATGTTAATTTTGTATCAGGGCATGTGTTGGAGGATGCGAGGTAAGTGGTTGCGTTGGACAAGTGTGCTTTCCTCAGTGCAACTCTTCATCCAACGGTGGTCCATGGTACACACAAGAACCTCTGTATCTACAATGGCAAAAGTGGGGTTGTCAAGGTGATTGCCGTTATCACTGTATGGTTAATAGAGAGAAAGAAAGGGAAACTCTAGGTCAACCCCCACTCAAGTATCATGGTAAATGGCCTTTCAAGCGTGTCCTTGGGATTCAGGTCTGACTTTTTTCACCTTTAACAGCTACTGTTTTCTTCAATCCAGTCCATTTGATTTTTACCTTGTTTGTTCTTGTTCTTGTTCAGGAGCCTGCTTCTGTTGCTTTCTCTGTTCTCAACTTAGCGATGCATTTCCATGGCTGGCTGTCATTCTTCATTACACTATACTATAAGTTGCCTCTCAAACAAGATAAGACGGCTTACTATGAATACGTCGGTTTGTGGCATATCTATGGTTTCCTGTCCATGAACTCTTGGTTCTGGAGTGCAGTTTTCCACACCCGGTAATCATCTACACATTACTTCATCATCCACAATCTATACTTCGTATATCATGTCATTGTTTTGGTGATTTGTCCCTATTGTTTCTCAGGGATGTTGACATCACAGAGAGGTTGGACTACTCATCTGCAATAGCCGTTATCGGATTCTCACTCATTATATCCATCTTAAGGACCTTTGATGTTCGGGTAGAGGCTGCAAGAGTCATGGTATCCGCACCAATACTAGCTTTTGTCACCACCCACATACTGTACATTAACTTCTACAAACTTGATTATGGTACACCGCAATACTCTTTCTCCTTATCTGAAACCAATACAATATCCTTTCTTTCGGATTCTCGGTGAGTTCAATGTTGTTTACAGGCTGGAACATGATTGTGTGTGTGGCCATGGGAGTCGCTCAGCTTTTACTATGGGCAAGATGGGCTGCTGTCTCGAGACATCCTTCTAACTGGAAACTTTGGGTGGTTGTGATAGCTTCAGGCTTAGCTATGCTTTTGGAGATATATGACTTTCCTCCATATGCAGGCTACTTTGATGCTCACTCCATTTGGCACGCTGCCACCATTCCTCTGACTGTTCTCTGGTGGAGCTTTATTAGAGACGATGCTGAGTTCAGAACTTCCATTCTTCTCAAGAAATCTAAGACAAAGGCAAAGTAAGTCTACTGACAGATGCAGAGGTTTCTTGAGTTTTCTTTTCAATGTTTTTATTCAGAGATTTGTCTTGGCCTTACTTTTGGTCAACTGAGATTTTGCTGTTAGTTTCTCACGTTTTTTGCCTATCTTATTGGAGTCTAGACTTTTGTTAATATTATGAGAAAATCTTTGTTATCTATATGATTGTGTTTAACAAAATTTTGATTTTACATTAGTTGTGTGAAATTAAAGGGTTTAATTTAATCAAACAGTATCCATATATATATATATATATACTGTTCAAAAATGTTCTACAAAATTTTATTAAAATTTTCATTTTTTTCTTTACAATAATTCATTCACGTTTTATTAGTAAGAAAAAAATTATAAATTCTTATTAGTTAATACAGTTGTTCTTTATAAAGAAAAATTAATAATTCGATACTATTTATATATTCTAAAAGTAATAATTCAATACTATTTATATATTCTAAAAGTAATAATCCAATACTAATTATATATTCTATACTCATCTAATATGTTAAATTAAGATAGAAAACATTATGTTAAATTGCGCATGACAAATTATGTTACATTTAGCACTTTGATACAGTATTTAAAAGATATACAAATGCATTCGTTTAAATTAAAAATAAATAATACATAATATGTTCTCAGAACATATTAAAATTAATAAACTATATAATACGTCTATATAAGAGTGAAATTGTTAACATGTCTTAGACTTTTAGATCAACAATTTATATAATATCTGAAAATATAGAATTTTGATTGAAAAAATAACTTTGCTTTTAAAATGGAGATCAGAATCAAGTACATTATTATTTCAGATGTATTATATTTATTCTGTAAAAAAGGCATACAAAAATGTTAAGATGTCTTTAGTATTAAGATATGTAAATTTTTGTCAATTAGAAGATGAAAATTAAAAAAAAATTAGAGGAATGTTAGAACAACTGTTGTTGTATGAAAGTCTCTCAGATAAATTTGAAATATACTTATTTAACTGATGTAACTTTGCTATTGGTTCAATTTTATTTTATTTTTAAATATTAAATATATCATTATATAAAGTAAATATTGTTATGAGATATCATGTTGAGATGAATAATGATTCTCCAAGAATATCCCAAATGAAAATTTTCATATAATATTTCAATCTTTTTTTAATGATAAAAGACAAGAAAATGTTTCGTTTTAATAACTCTCATAAGCTACCACTACAACAGTCATTTTCATTAAACCATATTTTACTATTAAAATTTAAACACATAATTAAGTTGTATTAGAATATCATATTATTTTAGTTAGATAGTCAAAATAATATATTATATGGATAGAGTCAATCATATCTCCAATTATATTAAGAATAGCCTTGATGCTAATATTATCATTGAGATAATGATTCAATTTTATTTCATACTCCCTCTGTTCTTGAAAATAAGATTTTGAAGTTTTTCTTTTTGTTATACAAACAAAGAAAGATTTTCTTGACTTTATGATATTTTTATTAATTAATGTTAAGGATTATATATTTTTAAATACATTAACTGAAAATATTAAACCTGTTTAAATTTAGGGATCAATAGTTATTAGAAACTGTATAATAGAAATAGATAATATAATTAATCATAAAAATTAATTTTTTTTAATAAGCATAAAAACTCTAATTTTTTTAATTTTTGGAACGGATGGAGTGATATCATAATATATATAGTTCTTACAGCTGGCTCTTTAACAGTGTCCTCCAAGTCTCAAAGTGCTGATTTGGGTGTCCTCTTTAGGATCAAATGGGAGAGAATTAATCATCGTCGGGTTAATATGGGGTTTGCAACAAGTGAGCTTCCAGAAAATGAAATCCATTATAACAAAGGCAAATTTATCAAATAGATTTTTTTAAGAAAAAATTGTCACAAAAATAAAACTCAAGAAAAAAATAACCAAAATATTTTTTTTATTTTAAAAAGTTTAATTTTTTTTTTTAATTTTTATTTAATTATAAGTTTCACTTCCAAAACTCAACCCCATAACTCTAAACCATAAATTTAAATTAATTAATCCAAAGGTTATAAATATATATTTACATCCTTTAATAAAATTTATTTTGATCATTTTTTCCTTAGATGCTATTTTAGGGACAAAATTCTTTTTAACTATTTTGGTTTTTTATCTCTTATAACAATGCAACTTAGATTGTATGAACAAGAAAGGCTTTGCAGGAATATTCCAAGGTACAAAAGTCAACATAATTAGCTGTTTTCGCTTGTCGCACATTTGTGTCTAAATTATTGTTTGAAACTTAAACTTCCAAGAAACTACACTAAACTATGTTTTTGTACATAAAATAGTAAATAGTATATATTTTTTCAGTTTCATTATATAAAATGTTTTTTTTTAAAAATTAATATTTCAAAATATAAGATATTTTGATATTTTTACGGTAATATAATTTTATTAGAACAATGAAAACATTGTATATTATTGAACTACTTTCTAGGAAAGTGCGAGAGAAAAAAAAGTCAAAGACGAATTGGAAAAAGTTGTGGTTGGTCGGTTAAAAGAAATGATAAAAGATGGTTGTAGGGGAAGAGCTGCAAAGAAGATAGTATAAAAAAAAAACCATACAATATGAATTCAAATCCTAAAATGAAATATGATGTGTTCTTAAGTTTCAGGAACAAAGACACTCGTGACAATTTCGTAAGCCATCTATGTGGCTGTCTACGTAGGAAACGGATCAAAACCTACTTATATGACGAGCTACCAAGCGAAGATAGATACGAAGAGACATTAAAAGCAATAGAAGTATCAAGGGTTTCATTGATTGTCTTCTCGGAAAACTTTGGTGATTCCAAATTTTGTTTAGATGAAGTTGTGGCTATCTTGAAATGCAAAGAGAGGTTCGGTCAGATTGTGATACCTGTCCTTTACCATGTTGATCCTGTCGACATCGAAAATCAGACAGGAAGCTTTGGAGAAGGCTTTGCTAAGCGCCGGGATAAAACTGAGCAGCTTAAAGAGTGGAAAGATGGTTTTACAGAAGCCATTAATCTCCCTGGATGGAGTACTTCCCACTTGAGGTATCACTCCAGTTCATACTTTAGCTTATGTTTAGCCTTTGATAGATATGCTTCTTTTTACCAGGGATGAGGAGATGTTGGTGAATGAAATAGCTCTTGATATTGAAAGCAAACTTTTAAGAGCCTCAAGAACAAAGGTTTTTTTTTAAAAAAAACATATATACTCCCTCCGTTTTTCTTTATATGATGTTTTGGTTTAGTGCACGGAGATTAAGATATTTATATTACTTTTTAAAAATATAATTTTAAAACCATTCAACCAATTATAAAAAACTGTAAAATTTTATTGGTTGGAAAAAGTTAAAATTAACTTTAAAATCTCAAAACATATCTTAAAATCTTTGAAACAACATAAACCTTTAAAATATCATATAAAAAACGGAGAGAGTATATATATATATGAAGTTTTAAGGTTTTGTAGCTTAGAATTTTGTTGGCCAAAATGATTCGAATCCATGTCAAAAATATTTGTCTTAATGAACTCTTTGTCTTGTTTTTTTAAACAGGTCATAATTGAATGGTCTCTAGCCATCACCAACCTCATGTTGGAAATACCTTCCTGTGTGCTGGACCAGATCTCTTCTACTCATAAACCTTTGTATACATTGGTTGCAATGTCAATGTCATTGTTATCTTGTCTACTTTGCCTCGGAGATCTCTTACACAAAGGCCGAGTTGAGAGAGTTGTGTGGAAGTGGAGTTGGCCCATTCCTTGGTTTCATTATCCAACTCAGAGACCAAATAGATTTGGTAGCTTTCCAGATATGGTTGGATTGGTTTGCGCCTTGTGTCAAACCATTCTCACGGCCATTAACTATTCATTCATCACACATACAGATGATTCACCCATCAAGTTCTCTGTTTGGCCAGTCATGTTTGCTCTTGGTTTACTTTGCACTTTGTTTATCAAAAGATCTAGCTAGCTAGTTTTTTTTTTTTTTTGCCGTTCTACTTGCTTTAAGCGTGTGAAACAAAATCTTCCTTATTAGTTACTCATTTCTTCAGTCGAGCGTTCTTTGGATGTCGAGGAATCTATCACTCAATAGTTGGCGAAGGAACACTCAATGCGTTTGGTATACTAAATTCCAAAAGATTATGGTCTTATGATTCATGTGTGACAGTTATGATTGTGTTCATTATGATTAATGGTTGAGTCTTGGGTTGAGACTACTTGATAACTCTTTCAACACACATTAGATCCGGGGATTATCACTCTGTCATTGATAACAAAACGGCAGGTCTCGTCACTCCATCCTCTCATCTGCAAATTTGGTTAGGCAAAGAGCTAGCAATCTGTTTCTACTTTTCCAAGCCGCAAAATCGAAATGAAAGGTCTGTTAGTATCCACATCCACAACACATTCAACCATGTCCAAAACAACTACTACGATGACCACAACCACAAATGTGTAAAAAACGTAAACATACCCAAACCTCGCAAATCTCTGTCGCCAGCAACCACATCCACAATCTCTACCCTAACCACATTAGCAGTATCCACATCCACAAGCTCACGCTAACCACATTAGCAGTATCCACATTCACATCACACTTCAACCACACTTCTGTGGAGAACGTAAAACCAGACAAAGGCCTCCACCACAACCACAACAGTCACATCCCATCCACCACCGCCTATTCTGCTCCTCTTTTTTAAACATGTACTTTCTTTTAGTGTTCACCATAGGTGACTTAATTTGTCACAAATCCTACGGCCACTATTGATCTCTCCCCTCCATAAACCTAACAACATTTATTCCAACAACACATGAAACTAGGTTGAAATTAGAGTTCCCAACTAATCATTTCACCTCAAGGGTATTGTAGACCAAAAAGACACAAAAACAAGGCCCAAAGTACACCTAGTGTGTAAAGTAACCTATAGTGTAAGAATCACAATCCAAAGTAACCCATTGTGTAATGCTCTCCAGCGAACGAATTTAGTAGAATGTGCTGTCATGTCTCCTTTGATAGGGCTTCTTTCCAAGTTGAAAGACCAAAATCTTCCCGATATATGAAGATTTGAACCATACGCACTAGCGACTACCATCGCTAAAATCTATGTGTGGTTAGAATAAGTGCATGCAATGGTTTGCTTCATCGAACACCAAGTGATAGCAGTTCCACCACCTGTAAGCAAATATCATGTTATGATATAGCATTGTGGAGATCAGACATCAATTAAGAAATCAGATCACGTATCTTATTAAGTAGTACAACAAAAGTATATGCGTGTGAGATAGCGAGAGAGCTTAAGGATTTTGCCTGAGTAATCAAAGGTTTTGCACAAGCTTCCCACTCTGTAGCCCATCGACCCGAAGAACCAGTCTCCATTGCACCCGCTTTAAGCGACATTAGGGCATCGCAGTTACCTGGAAAGCCCTTGAAGAGGACCTGTTCAGAAAGAAAGAATACAAAAACATCACTGGTGTTAACTAGGGTAAAAAGTGTCTTTAATAGAGAGACATTGAGTTACTTACGAGTAACTGATCTGCTAATTCCGACGAAGATGAAAACAAGAGTCCGTTCTGCCCATCCTTAACGAGTTCTTGAATGCTTCACGAATGTTTAAGGTTAGTAGTGTTTGTTTATGGAAGTATTGAAAGTCGCTGATTATTTACCATGAATAGGAAACAGAGCAAACTGGAAGGCCACATCCAAACATATCAACAACCTGAAATGCCACACATTGGTAACAAGTTGACAAATTGTAAAAGGCAGTCTTAAGACTTAACCTTATTTGAGCTCTAATTATAATGGACTTACCTTCATGGGAAGGTCTAAACCCGATGAGGAAGTGTGTAAGCAAACACCAAGATCTGCAGAACCTAAAAGCAATGGGTAATCTTCAGCTGCGAGCCACATTGTGCGGAATGCCACATGTTTGAGGTTTAATCTTTTGATTTTCTTCTCGTACATCTCCTTTTCAGGTCCTTTACCTTCATGGAAAATGTAAATAGCTCATGATCAGAAACAGATACAGAGATTATGTTCTAAAAACGAAATTATATTTACCTGTAATGATGAACAACAAATTGGGATAAAGGTCTTGCTCTTCTGAAATTTCGGATGCATCACTTCCTTTCGATCTTGCAGCAACACGCCGATCATACATAACTGAAGCTTCCAATAGGATTCCAAAATTTTCATCAGGGGTCCTGCGAAGTTCATATTCTAGTATTCAATGTCATGGACGGAAAGATGATACCATAACAGTGAAAATGAACAAAGAATGATGATGTGTCCTCACCAGCTTGTGCTACTCACAACGAGAGCTGGTCTGTTTTGCTTCAGAAAGATGTCAGCATTAGATTTGGTAGTAAAAAGGGTTTCCTCAAGCTCTTGATTCTCCAACTCTATTTGATTTTAAAAAAACGGTATCAGAATGAATGGAGAAGCTCAAAAGGAATCAAAACATTGACTTCTAGTTTCAAGGAGATACCTCTACTAATGATATCATAGACACCAGATGGATGGCAAAGATCTTTCTTCACCCGGCAAAACAACTAAAGAAGTAACCAAATTTTCTGTTACTCTCAATGGCAAACTATAGTCAGAGTGAAAGATCGATAAAGTAATATAAAAAGGAAGAAAAGACCAGCTAACCTCGTGTCTTTCTTCAAGCAAAGCGGGGTGGAAAAACTCAGGAGGCTGATCATATAAAACTTTGGCTCTGTGTTCCAATTCAGAACATTATAGCAGTCAAAATTAGATTCACATAATTTTCTTTACTTCAGAACCAAGTTTTATACTGGTTTGATCTATGAGCAATTTCATCTCACCTCACTCCCCAATTCTGTTCCAGTTCATGTTGCATTGCTTTTGTCACACATAGCGAACCTGTTGCCATCTTTCCGTAATGCATCTCAATCCTAAAGCATGCAAAGATAATCACTTCAACCTTAGAATATACAAGGTTGTATACACATACCAGCGGTATAAGGATACAAAAACGTTGTTCCTTCCCAAGGACAATGCCAGCAATGTATAACCAAAATTATGCCAATCTACAACAAAGGCTGCACGCCGCCACGAACTCGCCCACTTAACAGCGATTAGTGTTGGAACGGAAGGAGGATTCTGCAGAAACAACTCTCTTTTAACTTACGCAAGAAAAGCTAGAAAATTTCAAAGTGAAAAAAAACGAAGACTTTACCTGAACCAAGAAAAGGTCAGGTGCTGGTACTTTAACGAAAAGAAACCAGATAAGCATGGTAAACTGAACAAAAGCCTTGAGCAAGAGAGTTAGAGGATAAAGTATCTTCGGCAATAGCTGAATGAACCGAGGCTGCGCCTATGTTATCCCAAAAGTAGAAGTAACAAATGATGATGATGATGAATCTAAATATATTTGTAACAACCCGTTCCTTGGGACCCAACTGGCGCTGCAACTGCAGTGTATCCACATCCACCGGTAGTTTATTGGTGAGGTCTTGGGTTCGAAGTTCACCAATAAACTACCGGTGGATGTGGATATTCTCACGGTGAGGGGTTAGGGTGCCCTGCAGGGCTGTGAGCCTAGGTCCGCGGGACAGGTTGTCACAATATTATTCTAGAAGTTTATGTCAGATGACTTGATGGAAGAGTACCATGGTATGAATGTGGATAGATGGGTGCTTTAAAACAGCTTCATGGGGTATAGAACCTAATCATGAAAACTAAAATCATTCAAAACAATGCAATGAAGAGTTACAAGAACACACACTATAGTATGAATTGTACCTCCATATGCAACAATGTCCACTTGAAACGATGACTGCATTTTTATGTGACGCAACAATCAGTGTATAATTGATCTGTTTCATCTTGATAAGATGATTAAATGTAAAACTGGCGAAAATAGAAAAATGAGGGATGAACCTGACGAGCAAGAGAAAGAGCGTGATATTGCATCCGAGGACTTCGACCAAGATCTCCAAGTACCACTACACAAGCCCTTCCTCTCTTCCCCATCGTCTCGTCTTCTCTAAAACATCATCACAAAGTTAACTATTAATGCTCAGATTACATTGTTTTAATCATACTCTGTTACTGATCCACGAAGTCAAAAACTTAAACGTTAATTTAGATACAGTTTCCAAGAGAGAAGATCTTACGGGGTCTCCCAGATTCCGTCTCCGGCATAAACTTTTCCGATGAGCGGAAGAGAGAGAGACATTCACTAATGAAAAAGGCCCAAGAAGGAATTAAATGGGCTCATAAGCTAAAGCCCATAGACAATTAAGGAGTCACGTGTTTGTCGCCTGCGTGCAGAGGAGGTATTCAGACTCACGGCGAGGTTCCACGGCGAAGCAACTTTTACCTTTTTTGCGATTGTGAACATGAAGAAGGATGATAATCACTCAGGTAACTTTCTAGTTTCAAACTTTAATCTCGTTTGTCTTTGTCTCTCATGTCCTGCTTTCAGGAGAAGTTGCTCGTACTGTGGTGGAGTTTTTAGAAGTAGCCATCACGATGATTGTTTTTCTGAAAGGCTTTTACCCATCTGGTGAGTAAGAGAGCTGTAAAACTGTGACAATCCCTCCCGCGGACTCAGATTCATAGCAATGTAGAACACCGGTCCTAATCCCTTACCTGTGAATATTTACTGACTGCTCAAGTATGACATATGAGAGGGTTGTTAAAAAATGAGGTTTTGGGTTAGAAAAACGCCAACCGCACTAGGTGTTCTGCAAAATCAATCTGAATCCCACGGGGCGGTTTGTTACAAAAACATTTGTGAACTGTGTGTTAATATGGTTGTTGAGTTTACATCGTTTTTGTGAAGCGGCGTTTGAGAGGCGGAGATATATGAATGTGGTGGTGCAAAGGGCAAGGCATCCTGAGCTACGCGACTATATTCACTCTGCTGCTTCTGGTTTACTTCCTTTTATCCAAAAGGTTAGTGTATGGAGAGACCATTTAGGTTGTGTAATCTGCAATCTTTGATGCACTAATCGTTCTTTCAATAGCAATTTAGCACACACCTCTAATCTTGATGCATCAGTTAATATTTCAGAACAAGTTTTATTTCCGTCACTGAAGAAAACCCACCTCAAAGATCTGCCTTTTGTTTCCATAATCACTTCCAGCAACTATATTTGGTTGAACACAAATGAGAATGATTCATGAACAATGTTTGGTACAGGGTCTTGTCGAAAGAGTAGCAGTCATCTTTTTCAGTAATGATAATGTTCCTGTGGAGAGGTTCATCTTCAAGCTCACCATTAACCCATCTTCTGCTGCTTCTGTAGAAGAGGGTCAACTTGAATTTGCGCTTAGGTCCTTCTTAGTCAAGCTCTCCGTCGCTAAACCCCTTGTCAAGCCTCTTCCCCACAGTAAATACATCTTTAACTCCATTACTTTAACTCCTGGATGCCACATTGAGTTATGTTTCCAAGTTTCAAAGCTTTTGTTTTAATCTTTTCATAAATTTACAGATTGTAGATGGGAGGTAACGGCTTATCTAAGGTCACTTCCTGAAGCGGGTTCTAGCAAGGAAGGCGAGCTATGGATTCCAACAGATACAAAGCAATGGATGAAGCCGCCAGTTATTACGCCTGTCAAGTCCCTAAACAGCGAGCCACTCTGCTTGCAGCTTTACTTGGAACACCCATGTTTGTCTGAAACACAACCTTGTCAAGCCCAATGATGTCTTAACTTACAGATCGCGATTGTATGAAATGCATACCCGTTTTCTGAATCTTGATGCATAGATGTTTTGTACCGCTCATCAGAACGTGAAGGAGAAGCATATTAATGCCAAATCATACCTCTGGTCGTTCATCCATTTATTACATTTCATAAAGTACTCTTAGCTTCTCTATTATGCAAGTGAGAAAAATCAAAGAGTCTGTCTTCACAACTCATAAAATAAGACTACTGAAATCCAAATCACAGGAGATGCACAAAAGCATCTTTGACCATCCAACAAAATCACAGGTGAAGCTTCTGCCGACATGATGATTCGCGATGAAGACAGAGCTAAAAGACTAGAATACATTTTTATTACATTACGTTTTGCGAGGAGGCGGTGAGCTGCTACTGCTGCTGTTACTGCTGCTTCTTTTTCCCCTCAGTGGCCTGCATATTACGCAACAACAAATCAATTCTATTAGATTTAAACTTTGTGAGCTAAAACATTTTCCGATGATTTGAACCAATTCCTTTTGTCCTTTTCTATCACAATCTCATTAACCATCAGATCAAGATTGTCACCACTGTTACTAAGCACTACACATACTGTCTTTTGTAACACTGGTGTGAGCATATATTATTCATTAATCTTCTATATTAATCACGTGGAGTTCTATATGGAACAAGTCAAACATTTATAAGCGTCCGTTCCTACTATGTCTCCCATCAGATTTTGGACTTAGCATTTTTATACTAATGCATGCTACAGAGTACAGACTAAATTGCTTATAGGTTTAATTATGAGGACAGATGTTAAGCGGAGAAAGTCATCTACCTCTTAGGACTGCGGCTCCTTGAAATCTTCCTAGGACTGCGGCTCCTTGAGATCTTCCTAGGAACCTGTAAAATTTAATAAACGCACATAGAAAGTCAAAACACATAACTAAACAAGGCATCAACATAAAAAAATTTAAAGTAAAAAGTGATTTGCACTAAGCCCTTACCCTTCTGGGACTAGGCGAACTAGAGTAAGAAGATGACCTCCCACGTCTCCCAGCTGGGCCTCGTCCCCTGCTTACAAATAAAGACAAATTTACACTAATTTCAGACTCCACAGAGATATTTGGTATAAACATCTCTATGAACCAACGTCACAAACCAACATACAAGGATAACACACAGTAGGAACTCTAAGTATACGCGTAAATTATGTAAAATTTCAAAACATGGCATGGCTCTTATATCATCATATGTACTATCTTGGCTATGCAACTGCATCCAAATAAAATCCAGGAGACATTAAAGATAACTCTAACAACATTTTAAATGAATTAAAACATACCTGCGGGGTGAGATGGACCTTGAACGAGAGCGAACAGGCCTACGAATCGGGGATCGGCTACGTCTGCGGATAGGAGATCTTCTGATAGGACTGCGTAGCCTCCTTGGAGGCGACCTGAAACATGTCCAATTCAAAATATTTACAAAACCAACATCTTATATAGCTCTAATGTACTGAGTACAATAGCCTATGAAGCAGTAATTCCTATACCCCAATCACTAAGAGCTTAATTTGTGTAACGCATAAACTTACCTTCGCCTTAGAGGAGGAGGAGGAGACCGTCTTCGAACAGGACTCCCACGGATTCTTCTAGGGGAGCCCCTGTTGACATGTAAAAGGTGAGTCTATTGATTCTGAAAACACCATACAACGGATGCTACCACAGCTAACCTTGGAGGAGATCTATGTCGTCTTGGAGGGGGAGAAGATGGAGAACGGCCTCTAGATGGCGATCCTGCCCCGCGTCTAGGTGGTGTATCACCACGACGGCGGATAGGAGAGCTAGGCCTCCGACGAGGAGAAGAAACAGGTAATCTCCTAGGCAGTGGTGAACGCCTTCTTGGAGAAAGTGATGTTTTCCGTTGTGGAGAAGCTAATCACATATTGGTAATTATCATTAACACCATATGAAGCATATATACAACAACAACAAATATGACAAAAACATAAACATACACGTACTCTCTCTTGTGCGCTTGGGCCCATCTTTCTCAACATCAGCACTGGCATTATCAGATATTGGAGCCTCTCTTTTTGGTGCACTAGAAACAGGTTTAGGGGGTGGAGGTACTTTCTGACGCGGTGGTAGTGTGAACTTTGCTTTAACAAAATTTCCATCAATTTGGCCCTGCGTTAAGTAACGAAAAAATGCATGCATAAATCTTCTCAGATAACATGTTGAGTTAATAACAAAGTGCATTTCATATTTGAAAAGAGACATACACCATCCATAAACAACTGAGCTTTCTCAGCATCAGTTCTTGCCTTGAACTCAACATAAGCATATCCTTTTGGTAGATTAACCTGTTGGTATGTGAAGAAATTATAAACGAATTTCTTAACAAATAATGCGAGAAAAAACAGAGAAAAAGCGAACTAGAAACTTACAGCTCGATCCATCGCAAGTTCTACGTGTACAACTTCACCAAAGTTGCCTAAAAATACGATAAAAAGCCATTATTAACACACAGTGTGAATACATAACTTGTAGCCAAGCAAATTGGTAAGCACAAGCAAAATACAACAACCATAATGCCATTGAAAATCCATGATCTATATAGTACTGATCTTAAAAAATCAGAAGAAGAGATATGCAAGACGAACCCACATACCAAATATTTCTTTCAGATGGCCTTCATTCACATTCCTGCTAAGAGAATCAACATGGAGAACAAGTGATTCCTGAATAGGTGTAGCTTTCCTGAAATTATAATTCGACTGTAAAAGTCAGCAAAAATGATGATGGCATAAACACTAAGACATTCAAGTAGAGATACCAACACTATAAAACTATCAGTTGACACGTTACCACCAATTTCTAATTTTCTAATGTGATTGCCTTTTGCAACTAATCCTCAACTCTAAGCTCTCACGCACACACACATATATAGGGAGAGATGAAAGATGTTAATGCCCCATGTCAACATTATTAGCTAGAATATGTGTATGAGTTGGAGATTGATTACTTAGAGGGTGAAGAGGCTCCTTTTGGAGGAGGAGAGCGACCTCGCCTAGCAGGCCCAGCAGAACTGTAAGATATAACAGAGCATTCACGTTACACAATAAGATATTAGCCAAGAATATAAGTTCAATGCAACAGTCTACAAACATCTTCACACGGCGAACCAAGATGAATGCGAACCAGATTTGGACTCAATCGACTTCCTAGAGGAGCAACATTACCAATCCAAAGGTAAGAAAGAAACCCTAACCTTATTCCACGACGAGGAGGGCTGCGACTCCCTGAACTGACGCTCCGGGAAGGAGATGAAGAAGAAGAGCGAGAGAGAGACCTGGACCGACTCGAACCGGAGCGGGAACGAGATCTGGAACTGGAACGAGATGAGGAAGGAGAACGACGGCCACGGCTTGGTTTCGCCATTGGCGATAATCGAGCAAAAGCGAAACCCTAGCGGATAAAGTAAGAAGAAGACGAGAGACTGTGATTTTCTTTTTTCTTTTTTCTTTCGCGGGCTGTAAAAAGTCGGCGTGATGATTTGTTTTGTGGCAGGTTTTTATTTAACGGGCTTTTAGCTAAGGCCATGGATAACTTTTAAAATGATTTTTTTTGGTCCAAGGCTTTTAAAATGTTGTGTTTCCTTTGTAAAACTTTATTCTGTAAAACAAATTAAACTAGATTTGAACCCGCACATACCTGCGGATATATGTTTATTTTAAAAATAATATTTAAACTATAAAATCAGTTAAAATATATATATTTAATATCATTTTAGGTATATAGAAATTTATATTTATTGAAATTTGTTTTTGATAAAACTGTACTAATTATATATTAATCACTTATTTTGTTTCTTTATTAAAAACTGCGACATCATATCAATAGTTAAATTTTAAACAATATTTTGTATGAATTATTAAAAAAATATTAAGTTTTTGTTAAAAAAAATTATTCTTGAAATTTTTGTATGTGACCAAATTAAATTATTTAAATTATATATTTAATATATTATATTCAAGTTTGTGTATTTATTTTACTTCAAAAATCAAACATAAAATTTTACAAATAATAAATTGTATTTTATTTTTTTTATAAATAAATAATATGGTAATTTCAAAAAGAATTAGGATATACTATTTAATTTTAAAATTAATTATATATCAGTAATAGCATAATGAAAATATATTTGAGTTTTCTTAGGAATGTTATTGTTTATATGTATATTGTTTATTTGTTTCTGTTAGGAAAATATCAGATATGAGTATATTTAGGATATTTAGTTAAATTTCTAATTAATGATCCAACGTAGACTTTTATATGGTCGATAAAAAGTAGGACCCTAATTTAATAGATTAGATAGATTTACATGACATTAAAGTACAATCAATCTCAAAATGAAAAAAAGCACTATCAACTCTTACTTCCAATCGCTTTTCGACTTTCTAAATGATAAAATAGTTATATAGATATTTTTGTTTAGATCTTGCGCTAAATTTTAAAATCTTAAAAAACTTTGTAAGAAGATTAAAAATTAAAAATAAACTTATTTGTTAACAAATTAATCTATTTATTTCATTATTTAAGTATGGTAAAATAAAGTAAAAGAGGAATACCATAAGATAAACTTAAAAAGTTTTTTGTCAACAAAATAGATTTTAAGAAAAAAATAACCAAAATAGATTTTATTAAAATATGTAAATATACATTTATACCCATGAGTTAATTAATTTAGGTTTAGGGTTTAAAGTCACGGAGGTGAGATTTTGGAAGTGAGGTTGAAAATTAAAAAAAAATATTTAAATTTTTAAAATAAAAAAATAAAAAAATCTATTTTGGCTATTTTTTCTTTGAAGTCTATTTTTGTGATAAATTTTTTAAAGAAGTCTATTATTTACACAAAGTAAAATTAATTTCAGCATAAATATCGCAGATGCCATCCATGTATTTGTAGTTATTGACCACTTTTTTTAATTATATCTCAGTCTAATTTAATCATTTTCTTCAGTTGCTTTAGCAAGATCAAATGATAATGGTTGATTTAGTTCAGATTCTAGTCAAGTAAGTTTTTGAATTCTTAAAGATACACACGGTTAGGTTTATTTGGATGTGATCAGTTTGTTTCTCCAGACAAAAATATAGTCGGTTTAGTAAGGGTGGCTACGTTTCTTCTGTTTGTCGTTGTAATAATTCGAGTTTCAGTCGAATAATTAGAGATTATCAACGTACATCAAAAAAAAAAAAGTAGTGAACAAAGTCATTGTAATAAGTTGGGTTTCAGTAGCATATGCAAGTTATCTTCTAAGCAGAACAATTTATATTTTGAGGCTTCTAATCAAATTGAATTATAACTTGTCATTAGCTAGTCTAAGGATCTAGGAATTACTTCGTGACCAAATAAAATTGACGATATTAGGGGATGAAACTAATGGATTCACGTACGTTATTCCTCAACTCGCGCTCTGTTTCGTTTTGGATTCTCATAAACTGATAGATGCTTGTCTTTGTTAGTGTCAAACTAAACAAAAAAAACGTAGGAACTGATAGGGCCATTTTTTTTTATTATTCACAATGTTTGGTGGCTGCCACCAACCGACAGAAAAACACGTTAAATATCTAGTAACCAAAAGAAATCAAATTACAGGTATCATATTGAGTTTTTCCTCTCTGATAGGGCCATATTGTCATCTACTCGAGCTACATTGAGACCAGTGCTTGAGACATTGATCTTGCTAATACTCAGGATCGGTCATGAAATTTTAGAGGGTATAGACGATCTAGTAAGGCTTCAATAAAAATATTTTTCTTTACAAATCTGGAAATTTCTATTTTATCTTTTAAAAAAAAAATTGGAGATATAAGTCAATGCTTCATTGTCCTATGCACATTACCGGCTCTAAAATTCTTGATTGATAACACTCCATCGAATTTGTAATGCTCATATATTTCTGGAACTTAGAACAAATTTTGAAGTTTTATACAAACCGGTTTAATTTGTCAAATTGAATGGAGAAGTGAAGACAATTAACCTGAAGAGTCTTTCAATTTTAGTGTCGTGTGAACAGAGTCCCATTTCTTCATATACAAGAAATAAACAAGAAAATGTGTTAAGGTTTCCTTTGACTTTTTCGCCGTAATTTGCTTTCAAACCCCTGTTTTTATCATTGTTTATGCAATTCATCACCTACATTTGTAGGTTTAACTATTATTTTTTTAAAACATGACATTCAAATTTTCTATATTTAATAAGCAAGTCCGTTTTTTCTCCTCTTATACACGGTTTTACATTATTATTATTTTTGTCAAAACACGGTATTACATTGTTCATACTATTAAAATAGAAATCAACACTCAATTTAAAAGTAAAAATCAAAAAGAGATCCCCATTATGCTAGATGGTGACAAGTACAAATCAAAACAGGGAAATAAATATAATAGATTTACATGGTTATCTTGTAATTATACTATTCATTTGACAAGCTATTCAAATATGTGAATAAAAAAAAATCTTACAAAAGAAAATCATGATGCATTTTTTTGACAAAAGGTGCTGGTTTTTCTTTTTTCTTTTTGACAAAACATGTTGAAAAGCATTTATTCCAATATTATAATCAAGAAAGCAAATAATTGGTTCATACATAATTAGACTCATTGGCCTATGCTAAATAAAAAACAATATCTCCTTTCCAAGAAAGGTGAAGAATAATGCTCATGTATGAAACGTAAAGTTGCTAATAATACGAAAGTCAAATTATTAAAACGACGATTTATCAAGAAAGTCATTTCATAAATCATTTACCAGATAAACATTTGAAAAACAAAAGAAATAAAATAAAAAAGTAAAAAAAGACGGTCGTCGGGAGCAACGTATAAGAAACAGACGTGTGCTTACGACTTAGAGAGAGAGAGAGTCATTGACTATTACCCGCCACCAGACAAGGACCGTCTCCCTTCTTCTTCATTAATCTCTCAACACACTCGTAATCTGGTATCCACACAAGGATAGAGACAGAGACAGAGAGAGACAGCGACTCTGTTCGCGTAAAGACATAGCCTTTTTATACAAACCTTAGCCAAGTAGACAACCAACCATCTCTGAAACACTTTCTCTCAGGTGGGTTTCTCTTTCTTTCTGTTTTATCTGCCTATGTTTCTTGTGTTTTTGGGGGAGTTTCTTACTTGGACAAAGATTTCTATGTATGGTTTAGTAGTTAGAAGTCAAATCTCTGAACTACATCTCGTTTACGTGGGTAACCATTCTAATTAATCGCAGAAACAGTTAACAGGTTTGTCTTACAGTGATGGGTTGCTTCTGGTCCTCACGCAACAAGAGTGGAGGAAAGCCTTCTGAAGTTGATGGAGGTACATACATATACATGATCTAAGGGTTCTTGAAATGTATAGTTCTCTGTTACTGGTTTTCTCAAACTTAGTGTGTATATATATATGTATGCAAACAGAAATTGCAGTGACAGTGAAGGTAAAGATATACAAATACAAAGAGATTCGTCAGGCTACAGATGATTTCAATCCCCTGAATAAAATTGGAGAAGGAGGGTTTGGTCCTGTGTACAAGGTAAGTGAGAAACATCAGTTGCTTATTTAAATGGCTCTCTTCATCTTCTTAACTCTTTGGGAACAAAAATATCAATGATTAGGGTTGTCTTAAAGATGGAAAGGTCGCAGCTATAAAAGTCCTGTCGGCTGAATCAAGACAAGGAGTAAAAGAGTTCTTGACTGAGATCAATGTGATATCAGAGATACAGCATGAGAATCTAGTAAAGTTATATGGATGCTGCGTGGAGGGGAATCACAGGATCCTTGTTTATAACTATCTCGAGAACAATAGCCTTGACAAGACACTTCTAGGTGACTCTCGTAATACTCTCTCAGTGTTTGTAATGTTATTTCTAACCAAATGAATGTTTTTGCAGCTGGGGGCTACACTAGGAGTGGGATACAGTTTGATTGGAGTACTCGGGCCAATATCTGCATTGGGGTTGCTAAAGGTCTTGCCTTTCTCCATGAAGAAGTAAGGCCACACATAGTTCATAGAGATATCAAGGCAAGCAACATTATACTTGACAGAGACTTGTCCCCCAAGATCTCTGATTTTGGACTCGCTAGACTTATGCCACCGAACATGACTCATGTCAGCACTCGTGTCGCGGGTACACTGTGAGTTCCACATGTTTCTATGTCCATTTTCTTGTTCTGGCTGAACCTTGCAGGTCTTAACATGTGTTCACATATGTATTTGGCAGTGGTTACTTAGCGCCAGAGTATGCGGTTAGGGGACAGTTGACACGTAAAGCAGATATATACAGCTTTGGTGTCCTTCTTATGGAGATAGTCAGTGGAAGAAGTAACAAAAACACACGGTTACCCACAGAATATCAATATCTTCTAGAAAGAGTAAGCTCATGTTTATCTGGTCTAGTTCGCAATGTCTAAGCTCTTGTTTTGAGAGATAACCTTGTGTTACATTCCACAGGCTTGGGAACTTTATGAGCGGAATGAGCTAGTGGATCTTGTTGATACAGGATTAAACGGAGTATTTGACGCAGAGGAAGCTTGTCGGTACCTTAAGATAGGTCTTTTGTGCACACAAGACAGTCCTAAGCTAAGGCCAACTATGTCCACAGTGGTGAAGTTTTTAACGGGTGTGAAGGATATAAACAACAAGAAAATAACAAGGCCAGGTTTGATATCTGATTTTATGGACTTGAAAGTGAGAGAACCGGTGGAAACAAAGGTCGAGGAAGTGAACAGACACAACTACACAAACCCTTCTTCTTATAATGTCTCGTCTAGCTCCGGGACTAGAGATAACTCATCAGGGGCTTCATCAGCTAATGCGGTTTGTTCATTCAGCAGTACCATTTAGAAAAGAATAAAGTTTTTTTTTTCTGTTTTTGTTTTTGAGATATAAATGGGAGAAAATGTGATGTTTCTGTTCGTCTCATCACCATCATGATCATCTTTATTGGATTCAAACAGAGGTTTTCTGTTAGATTTTGAATATATAGGGATTGTAAAATAGGCGGTTTTATGCCTCACTGTTTAAATAAACAAAAAGAAAAAAGTTTGTCAGTTACATAAAGTTTACCCTAATATGGTGTAAACCATCCAATGTTTCAAAATATATTAACAAGTACACGATGTATATGTTAATACATGCCACATATACGAATTAAATGATTATATGGTAGAAACATCAAAATTGGATTTAATTGATTTTAGGAAAAGTTTATGGGATCAAACTGTAATTAATCAAAATATCAAATTTAAAACCAAAAAACTAAGTTTTAGAAACATTAAATTTTGATTAGGTAAAAATTATAAAAAATAGTTGACAACAAAAATAAGATATTTATAATTGAAATTTAATATATTTTAATATTTATAAAAACTTTAAAAATATGAAGACAAGAACTTTGATATAGTTGATTATATTAATTTTCAATATAAACATTTTAAGAAATTCATATTTTGGGGTTTAAATTGGAAATAAATTTTGGTTGACGGATTTTAAATATATTAACAAGATAAATTATTTTAGAAGTAAAAAAAATGATATGTCTCATAACACTTACAATTAACATCATAAAACTATAAATACAATTTACAAATATATTACTCCTATCAATAATCAAAATGATATAACATACATAAGCATTATAAATTTTATTTTTAATATGTTACCGTAATTTGACACATTGTTTACGAATACCAAATTTATAATCTTACCTATAGATACTAAAATAATATGATGTTTACATAAAAAATTATGTATTTGTTATCTGTATATATGTATGTATATCTAATTTTTTTGTCAACATCAAAATTTATTCATGTAAATATAATGTCAACATAATCTTGATATATTATGATATTTAAATTTACGTAGCATTCATTTTCTTTAATTTCTAAAATAATTCACCTTATTAATATATTTAAAATCCGTCAACCAAAATTCATTTCCAATTAAAAACCCCAAAATATGAATTCCTTAAAATATTTATAATGGAAATTTATATGATCGACTATATCAAAGTTATTGTCTTCATATTTTTAAAGTTTTCATACATATTAAATTTCAATTATAAATATATATATTATTTTTTTTGTCAACTATTTTCTTAAATTTTTGCCCAATCAAAATTTAGTGTACACAATTAATTTTTCTAAAACTTAGTTTTTTAGTTTTAAATTTGATTTTCTAATTAATTACAGTTTGACCCCATAATTTTTTTCTAAAATCAGTTAAATTCGATTTTGATGTTCCCACCATATAATCATTTACTTCGTATATGTGGCATGTATTAACATAAACATCGTGTAGTTATTAACATATTTTGAAACATTGGATGCATGGTTTCCACCATATTAGGGTAAACTTCGTGTAGTTGACAAATTTTTTTTCTAAACAAAAATGTCTGATGAACCGAGACCCAAATAGCTAATCTGTTAAGGTTTTATCCATTGGTGACAGGGAAGTCTGGTTACTCTACGTGGAGTTAGAGACCCATCACATAAGAAACTAGTAATTTCATATATGAGGAGAATCAATCCTTGATCTAATACCAACATAGCGACTCCTCATTATACTCAGCCGTTTTATAAAGATTACATATGACAACCAGTGGCAGACTCATCATGAAAATTATACGGGGTTACAATATAAATTAAATTTTATGTAAATGTGAAAAAATAATTTAAGGGGTCATAGAGGATAATTGAACTCATTTTTTGTGGGTTCAATGTTACTTTCCTACCATAGGCCGTTGATTAACAAATTTAGGTTACAAACATAATTTTTTTAGTATTTTATTGGTATCAGTTGATTTCACCACCTTTCAAGTGGGTCTACCCTGATGATAACATGCTAAATATATCATCTAAACTTTTCTTCTTTACTCGAAACTCATACCTATTGAAAGCATTAACTAACCTTTGATCGAATCAGTAGATTAAGGGAGCTTCCATAGAACATGAAGTTATGATTCAGTTGAGTTGTTACATTAGTCTAGTGTCCAGTGCCGGTCTAATATTTTTGGATGCTCTAAGCTCTTTTAATTTTAATATATAATATTAAATAGCTTTGAGTTTATGGTTTTAAAAACACAAAAGTCACGTCAAAAAAGTGAAAGAAAAAAACTAAAGTAAAGCCACAACCAAGTTCATCCAGTTTTTGTAAATGTGAAGCCAGAAACCGATTTATGTAAGAGTGGATTCGACTAATATTCATAAGATGCAAGAAAATGAAAAATATAGCCAATGCTACAGTTACAAGAAATGAATGAAACAATTACAACACAATTTTACCCGTTCTCACCCTGTCAGCGCATGAAAATGACATGGGAAACTAAAAGACATGTGCTCCCTTTTTTTTTTAAATTACATTTCTATCATAAAACAAACATTTTTATTTTAAATGATAAGTTCTCGCATATTACTTTATGTGGCTCATAATCTTTATATCTTCTATTAAACTAAGAATCTACACACTTAAGTTACGATCTTACACAAATGTCAATACTATACTACATATAACATAATATGGTCACCATAGAAACAGATGAGCTCATCTGAAACTGTATATGGTTCTAGTTGCATACGTGTTGTAGAAAAATGTATAACATATGGAGGCTAGGTGTTGGGAGAATGTATTGTAGGATGCAATAAGCAACTATGATAGAATATGTTATAATGGTAGCAAAACTTGTGGAGGCAACGAAGTGTATTGAAGCATCTCACTAACTAAATCACATGATAAGTCGCAGTGGATAGTCATATAATAACCCTACAGAGCACCTCTCATATTACATAAGTTTGCACGAACAATAAGCACAAATAGGGTGGCTCTGATAGACGCATGTCAACTTCGATTCAATAAAATAAGCAGTAGACAAATTCTGAATGTAAAGGACGAGAAATTAGAAAATTGTCTTATATTAGAGACGTACTGACACAACGTGAAACGAACAGTTGCCAAATATTACTATACTATATTCCTTATAGTATAACCATATGCAACACTTAGCACCATACTATACTATACTATATATACTATAGTATAGTCTGATGAAAACAAATGACCTATTTAGTTGATTGTTATGTCCAAAAATTAACCACATTGGGGCTTATCAATTGTGACAATGTGTTAGCTACAACTAGAAGAAATAAATGCTACAACTAGTGAACTTACGGGGATGACAAAATCTAATATAGAAGAACAGTAAATAGACTAATTGTTGTGTATGCCAGTTGACATTTATATTATATTAAAATTGTTATAGTATAATTATGAAAATGCTCTACTATGTCACAATACAATCATACTTCTTTGTTCCATATAATACACATGAACCTGCATATTTGTTACATTGTGCGATTAGAAAAAAAGAAAAAAATGGACAAACATGACTCAAAACATATGTGTTCCTATTAGTAGTATTTTTCTGAATTGCGATTCCGCCAACTGCTCCTTTTGAGCATCGAACATGGGCTGCTTTTATCACCTCTATCTCTCAAAAATTGAAGTTGTTGTTTATTTTGTTCCGACCAGTTGGTTCAAACCATGTCTGATGCAAACACACATGCAATTCTAGCTCCTCCTGTGAATGTGATTAATTCTTCATATTGTAGACACTGCTACAAGGGCACATATATACAACTGATGTTTAGGGTTACACGACTTAATGACATTTCTATAAATGGAGGAAAGAATATTGAGGAGAGATATGCACAGTGATTGATATCTCAATATATCTTTAACACACCCCCTCAAGATGGAGGGGCTGTGGTCACTCCAATCTTGCTGTGTAGTTCCAGAAAGCGACTGCGAAGTAGAGGCTTGGTGAGGGCATCAACTAGCTGATCCTTCGTGTTAATATGTGAAACGCGAAGCATCTTGCTTTGTATCTGGCCTCGTATGAAGTGATAGTCTAGCGTCACATGCTTCATGCGTGAGTGGAAGGTTGTATTTGCGCACAAAAAGGTAGCTCCCAAGTTGTCACAAAGAATTGTTGGAGTTGAGGGTAGGCGAATGCCAAGTTCAGTAAGGAGATTTCAGATCCATCGTATCTCGGAGGAAGCATTAGCAATGGCTCGATATTCAGCTTCGGTAGAGGAGCGTGCAACTCCAGTCTACTTTTTAGATGACCAAGAGATTGGTGTTTTACCAGAGTAGATAATGTAAGAATTGGTGGAGACATAGTCGTCCGAGTCGCCAGCTCAATCTGCATCGGAGAAACCATGCAACTGAAGACTGTTGTTGGCTGCAAAGTAAATGCCATGGGAGGTGGTGCCGGCGAGATAACAGAGTATCCGTTTTCCTGCTTGCCAATGATCCTCTGTTAGTCTGTGCATGAATTGAGACAATCGATTCACTGCAAATGCAATGTAAAGACGAGTGAACTGAAGGTATTGGAGACTCCCAATGAGTTGACGATACATGGTTGGATCGGACATTGTAGTACCACCATTTAGTGTAAGCTTAGGAGAGGCTGCCATTGGTGTTGTCACTGTCTTTGCATCGATCATGTTGTACCAATGCAAGAGGTCCAGTATGTATTTGCGTTGAGAGAGGTGGAGTCCCTGTCTAGTTTGATGAGCCTCGATCCCCAAAAAGTAGTTCAAATCCTCGGCGTCTTTTACAGAAAATCTGGCCGCAAGTTTGGCAAGGATGGAGGTGATCAATGGCTTGCTGCTCCCGGTCACGAGAATGTCGTTTACATACACAAGGAGGTAGACAATGTGATTATCTTTCTTGAGAATGAACATTGACTCATCCGCGAGACTATTCTTGAAGCCAAGTTGTAGGAGAAATGTCTTGAGTTCTATGTACCATGCCTTTGGTGTTTGTTTGAGGCCATAGATGGCTTTGCGTAGACGCCAAACATAGTCAGGGTGATCTTTGTCAATGTAGTCGGGTGGTTGTTCCATGTAAACCTCGTCCTCTAAAGTGCCTTGAAAAAACGCATTGTTTACGTCAAGTTGTTGAATTGGCCAGGAACGAGAAACAACTGTATCAAGGACTATTCTGATTGTTGTAGCCTTTATAACTGGACTGAACGTTGCCGTATAATCTCTGCCATATTGTTGATTGTACCTTTTGGCGACGAGTCTCAACATTGACGTACGAAGGGAACCTTCGGGAAAGAATTTGTTTTTATAAATCCACCTGCAACCAACAATATTATGATTAGTACGTCTTGGTACAAGCTCCATTGTTTGGTTTCTCGCAAAAGCATCAAGTTCTGCAGACATTGATTCTCGCCAAATCTTATCCTTCAAGGCCTGATTCACAGTTCTGGGTTCGGTTGGGATGGTTGTAGATAAGGCTGCTGATAGGTTGAGTTTTGACTTTGGTTTAAGAATGTTGTTCTTCCGGCGTGTAGTCATGGGATGGCTGTTTCGGGTGTTAAGGTGGGAATTGTCATTAAGAGATGACGATGGAGAGTTTCGGAGAGATGGATTTGGTTGGATTGAGGGATTATGTGGGTCTGGTGGATCATTGGTTTGGTTTTGGGTTGTATTTGTGATTGGGTTGTTGTTTTGGGCTTGGGATGGTTGTATTTGGGCATGGGTTGTAGAGGTATTTGGTGTATTGTTTTGGGCTTGCTGCGAACCCACTCCCAAAGTACCTGTTGAAGTTGTCGTTGGAGATGGAGAGATAGAGGGATGAGCCTCGGTTTCCTGCAACACAATCGGAGTCGAGGTTGATGGCGGGTTTCCGTGCGGGGTCTGCCGAGGTGATATGTAGAGTGACACTACAGTGGGGATGGGAGTTTTCGGTGACTGCTGTGGTTCTTCAGTGATGGGCTTTGTGGGTGAGTGGCGGAAGGGAAAGTTTTCTCATCGAACTGAACATGGGGGAGAGACAAAAACACGTCCTGAGGTTGGTTGAAGACACAAGTAAGCGCTTTGAGAGAGGGAGTAGCCAAGGAGGACACACGTAGTGGACCTGTTTTCCAGTTTATTCGTGGTGTATGGTCTGAGCCAGGGGAAGCAAAGACAACCAAACGTCCTCAATTTTGAATATTTGGGTGCAGTACGAAAGAGCAACTAGAAGGGAGACTTCAGAGAGAGGATTGGTGTTGGTAGGCGGTTTATGAGATAGACTGCAGTGGCAAAGGCGTAGGTCCAGTAGGTTTTGGGGACTCCAGCATGAGTGAGAAGTGTTAGACCAGTTTCAACCACATGTCTATGCTTGCGTTCAGAGATCCCGTTATGTTCAGGAGTGTGCGGAGGTGAAGTCATGTGGGAGATGCCAGATGCGGATATGATATCTCTTAGGGCTATGAACTCGCCTCCGTTGTCTAAATATAAGGTACCAATGCTTGCTTGAAACTGATTCTCGACAAGGTTTTTGAATGGAGCAAAGATAGCTTTGACTTGGGATTTTGTTTTCAGCGGGTAGAACCAGGTATATCTTGTGAAGTGGTCTACTAGGATGAGATAGTATTTGTAGTTATCTATAGAGGTTTGAGGGGAGGTCCAAACATCAATAAATATATACTGAAGGGGACGGGGGGATATAACACTGTGTTTGGAGAAAGGAATTTTATGAGTTTTATTGATAGGACAACCAGGACAAAGATTAGATTGAGTAGTATTTTTTGAAAAAGGTAAAGAAAACTAGGAAACAATGTTGTGGAGAATAGGTGATGATGGGTGACCTAAGCGAAAATGCCAATCGTCTAAGGTGGGTTTTGACGATGCAGATACAAAGAAGGATGATATGGTTACGGGTGTAGCGGACCACTCATACAGATCTCCTTTAGCTTGATATTGGAGCAATGGGACCCCCGACATTAGATCCTTGACCTGAAAGTGAGCAGGGAAAAATTCAACTGATACTCTGTTAGTGTTACACAGTCTGTAGATAGAGATTAAATTCTTGTGAATATTGGGAACACAAAGAACTTTAGTAAGGGTGAAAGGATGAGAGTTGGAGGGAAGGGAAAGTGAACTAGTATGTGTGATTTGAAGGCCAGTGCCATCGCCGATGACAACCGCATCTTCACCTGCGTATGGCTTATGAAGACTTAGATTGTTGAGATCACTTGTTAAGTGATGTGTGGCACCACTATCCATGATCCATGTGTTGTCATCTTGAGAGGTTCCCGTGGCCAAGTTTGCTTTCGGCTGCCAAGGTGGATAAGAGTGTCCATCATAGTTGCTTGGAGACTTGTAGTTAGTGAGTTGATTGCACCTCCTAGCACTGTGACCATGTTGGCCACACAATTGACATTTCCCTTGATATCCTCTTCCTTGGCGAGTGTCCCTTTGATTAGTGTGTCGCTGATTGTTGCTACCTCTATTCCAGGTTTGTGGATGGCGGTTGAAGTGCGCTTGTTGAGTGCGTCCATGGTGTGGCACAGTAGCAGTGTTTGATGTTAACCGCAATGGAGGCATCGTGGTTGAAGCAGTGACGATTTTGGCTTGTTTGTTTAACAACTTCTCATGAATCTCAGTGACTGAAGGTGCTATGTCACGGCCTTCAAGTTGATCGATGGTGGCTTTGTACTCTTCAGGTAAACCTCCGAGTATGTACTCCACTTGGTCTTCATGTTCTATTGGCTTACCAAGGAGAGCCAATTGATCGAATTTGGTTGTGAAACCTTGAATATATTCATCAATTGACTTGTTGCCTTTAGACCATTGTTTGATTTGAATTCGGAGTTATTGGATGTGGTCTCTGCTCGGTTTTGCATAGGTAGCGGCGAGTGTCTTCCATATGTCAGCCGCAGTCTTGGATGACGATACCAGAGGTTGAACAGAGATGGAAATAGCGCCTATCAGCCCATTGTATATGAGCTTGTCTTGACGTTTCCATAGCGTGTGAGCAGGATTGACTGCGTGTGTGTGTCAACAACGGTTATTGTCTCAGCTGGTGGTAAAATAGATCTATCCAAGTGCCTGGCTAAGTCATAGCCATCAAGGAGGGCATGGACTTGCAAGCTCCACATCATGTAGTTTGTGGAGGTGAGTTTCGTCACATTAGACATGTTGACATTGAGCAAAGTTTGAGCAGATATGTCAACAGTTTCGGCTGATGTGGTTGACATGATGAAGAAGATTGTTGTTTAAGGAGGAAGAGTAGTTCTATGAAAGAGAGACAGATCTGAAAAAAGAAGGTTTAGGGTTTGACGGCCTGCTCTGATACCATGTGAATGTGATTAATTCTTCATATTGCAGACACTGCTACAAGAGCACATATATACAACTGATATCTAGGGTTACACGACTTAATGACGTTTCTATAAATGGAGGAAAGAATGTTGAGGAGAGAGATGCACAGTGATTGATATCTCAATATATCTTTTAACACCTCCATCCTACAAATGGAAGTGAAATACATACACATAGAGTGAACAAAATATTAAATTCACATCACATTCGATAAGCAATGACAACACAACAATGGCATATATAATTTACAATACTAAACTATTTAGTCACATTGTATAGTACATGCATGCATTCCTCCAAATAACTCCTTCAATAGATAGTAAACTATACAAATAAAATTTCTCATATAGTATATGCAGAGCATCAACTCCATACATCACTATTGTGAATGTAAAAAATGGCATATAAAGTGTACTACACTCAAGTATTTAATCATAATTTATAGTATTAAGCTTCATTAAATCACCAAATTATATCTAGAAAATTATACTATTAATTTTTTTTCATAAGTATAGTCATAGCATATACAGTCTAAATCATTATCTCCAACCTCACGACCCAAAAATTTAGGTTGCTCAATCCTACGCAGAAAACCTCCACATAGACATGGAACCATGTCGTTTTTCAATAGCGACATAAAAAGGCAATCTCAAGTTGAAAACCTAAAATTCTATGTACCATTACCTTCTTCATCTACACACCATTAACCCCCATGTTGCCTTCCACCAGATATGCAAAATCAACAGTGATTTAGATTTAGTTGAGTTTATTACAGACTGGGTGTCGAATAAACTGATTCTATGGCACTTACTGCTATTCACTCATACCAGATTTATTAATATTCGTTGCCTTGTGTTATGTAATCACGCCCCTGATAAACTGTACTCTCCTCTCTAACCATAACGTTCATTCACCAAATTCTTCAAACGTTCTTGGAACCGTGAATCGACGATGTTACCCTTTCTCTTCTCCAACATCAACTTACAATCACCTCTCTTCAAAGCTATCTGGTTCGACATGTGAGAGAGTTCTTCAAAAAAAAGACCTTTCAGTTTCCTGGAAGAAGAGAAGTAAACATGTATAGTTTTACACGCACATGTGAGAGTATTTTCGTCACTTTTTAAAATAATATATAACATATCATAGCCTATCAACTTTTATGTATATAAACTTAACTTCTTTAATCTTATGTATATGAAATCAAATTTCCCTTTATGTAATATCAACAACATGTCATCTATATTTTATCTAATATCACACACACACACACACACACACACACATATATATCACATTAATACTTTATACACTAATTCAATGTCATTAATGATTGGTAAACATATTTTTGTCAAATTAACTACATAGAAATATTAGTTAATATTATCATGATCATTTCCCTGTAATCATTTATAATTTTAATAAAACAATTTCTTAATAAAAATTATATTTTAAAAATATTAATTATTTGGCAGTACACTTATTCAGTATATTTATTAATAAAAAGTACTATAAGTAAAGATAAAAATTCTTACAAATATTATTATTGTCAAAAATTATAAATTATATTCACATATAAACATAAAAAATTATATAATAAAACTAAATAAAAATCTGCTCTCTAAAATTGGATGCACTAAACCCGATCATTTGGGTGCTTTGCCCTCTGAACCGGCCTACAACAACAACCAAAACAATTAGAGAAGTAAAAAAAATTGAAAGAAAAAAGTTATTAAGGATAAATCTGTCAGTTACCAGATTATATGATAAGTTACACCGGAAATATCGGAACCCTAGATTCGAAGGATTCACGTAAATAAATAGGTTTTTAGGTCTAGGTTTGAGAATATCTCATCACCAGACTTCATTGTGCGTTGTGGAGAATCAATATCATCGTAATCACTAGCTAGTAACGTTTTGCGTCCGTGTGATCTCGTGAGGTAATCAACAAAGATGGCTGACAAGTTCCGTAATCAGAAGAGATGGCTCTTGTTTCTACTTCATGCACGGACCTGCAAACGGCCAGGAGTGAAGTGCCCGGGCCAAAATTGCGTTACTGTTCAGAAGCTACTGATTCACATGAACAGTTGTGTAGAACCTCAGTGTTTGTATCCTCGTTGTCGTCCCACAAAGTCAATGATTGGCCACTATAAAAACTGCAAGGATCTTCGGTGCCCCCTCTGTGTACCAGTGAAGACCCACCAGCAGCAACAAGCTAATGTACGTGCCATGGCCGGTTTGAAATTGGAAAGGCGTACAGTGGACAAAGCTGGAGCTGTTTCTGGTGTTCCTCATTGTGCTGATGCTTCAGATAATTTGAAACTCCGAGAGGACATGAGAACGTTTGTGTAAGTCTTTGCTTCCTCCCACCATATTTCATTGCTTGTCTTTTAGTTGCTGCTGTGTTACAGATTGAGTTAATGCTGTTGCTGAGTTGAGAATGATCACTGTTTTGGCTACATTGCTGCTTCTGTCTTTTTCTTAAAAACTATAGATATTCTTTTAGTTTTGGGCAAATCTCTCAAATAATTTTTTTTTTAAGTTTTTGTCACAAAAATAATCTTAAACAAGAAAATTACCAAAGCAAAATTTTAAATCTAGATTAGTTAACCCAATTTGCATATTTACATGCTTTAATATAATCTATTTTAGTCATTTTTTCCTTGAAAACTGTGACAAAAAAACTTTTTCAGATCTATTTCTAACTGACCCACTTGATCTTCCATTTTGAACATGTTACACCTACATGAACCCTTGTGTAACCTACAACTTTTATTTTACACACCATTTGCGTCTTCCCACCATATCCATGTATATGTCTGTTCATCTTGCAATAGATTAGTTAGTATTGTCTCAATGTGGGTTGGGACAGGATCCAACTGATTACTGTCTTGGCTGCATTACTTTATTATCTTCAATGTTCTGTTCCTTCTTGATAGTAACACTTCATGGGGACTATTTTTAACTAAGCCTCCTTGATCTTGGAGAGTACATGTGTAACACTTGTGTAAGCCTTCAACTTTTTAGCCACACTGGTTCTTCTTGCACTGGTTAAGTTGTTTCTCTGTCAGTTCATTATCTCAATCTGAGCTATGTAACCTGCGTAATCTGCTCTGCTTCTTATTCTATTGGTGTTTCTCCTACTCGTGATATGTTATTTTCCTGGGATTCCAGTCTTGTCACGTTGGTGTTTTATCGTTAACTAATTGTCTCCCTCTGGGTGTATCGTTTCTAACTGATCTTTCCAGCTTGAGCGAGTTACATAAAGGGAACCCATGTCGAGCTGATCATGATGCATCAAAGGCTAAGTATTTTGATGTTACTAGAAGCTTAGAGGATGGTCTTTATCAAATGGCTAACACAAAGGTATTCACAAAAACTTTTACTTAATAGCTATTTGGGGATAATTAGCAACTTGATTTTACTGAGAATTTCCAACTAAACAAGATTATCTGAACCTTAGACATGTTGTCTCTAGCTCCAACTTTTGCTGAATCATGTCCTCACTTTAAAATATCTTTCTCTCGTTTGTGAGACTTTTATTAACTTACAATTTACAGGAGGATTACATGAACAAGACAACCCTCGAATCTCATTTGTCAGGCTTAAAATTGAATGATTACAATCAGATTCAGCGAAACACTAACTCTTCTCCGCCTGGTACATTCATAACAAACGCTCCTAAAGTTCCTGCTGAGACCACGATGGTACATGATCACAATAGACCTATATATAACAATTCCTCTCATAATCTTAAAACTAAGAGACAATGATTTGTTGTTCTCTGCAGGAGATAGAGGAGGCTCCTGAGAATAGAGATCAGCTGGAGACTGAGATGACATAGATTCTAGATGTGTCCATAAGCTTTTATCCCTGAAACATTATCAGAATGTTTTTTCATTACTTATCTTTCATGCTTCAGCATTTGCACTTGTTACTTCATTGCTTGTAAAACGAGTTTTAATTTGGTTCTAGTTTAAGCTTTGAAACTAAATCACATTGTTCATTATATGCCGACACGTTTCACATTTAATCAATCAGTATTAAACTAAATTACATTATTCATGGACATCCACACGGATATATACGGAATTCCTCCGAAAGCGTAAGCTCTTCCAATTCCAAGACGAGACCACCAGGATTTTTGTTTGCATATTTGAAGAGAGTTTATTATTGGACTTGCCCAAGTTGATAAAAAAAATGATTATTGACTTGAAATGGTTTTGTTACTCAAAGAAGTTAATAGCTGTAAAGATAAACAAAGCAAAACTACAAGGGTGAAGTTTATAAATTATTAGTGTATATGGATCGGACGGTTGGGAGCGTAATCTATCACCCGACACTTCTCCTTGACTGTTGGATCCTCTCTCGCTCGACCTCGGTTTCCCCCAATTAACTTTCCTCTATGTATTCAGACATGAAAAAGAAACATAAAGGTAATTGTTATTTAATGTGTCTTTTTTTTTCATTTGTTTACTACTAGTAACTTACAAAATCAAAAACGAAAAATCCCTAAAAAAAAAACAAAAATCCCCAAAATCGAGCGAGCGCCATCCCCAATTCGAAGAAGGCTCCGATTTTGAAATCGTCTAGGTTTTGGAATCTCTTCCTTGCTCTTACCTATTCTACTTTGCTCGTTTGATTCTAAATTGTTTTGTTGTTTTTTTTGCGTCTTCCTGGCTTGTGTGAGGTCGGTCGTTTCACACGTGCGACATCACCGACTTTATTGCTCTGTTCTACTGCGTTACGATCATCGTAATCACTAGTAACGTTTTTTTTTGTGTGTGTTTCCGTGACCAAGTTTGCTTCTTTGTGCATTCATTTTCAAGGTTGGATTGAGTTTGTAGTTTTTTTTTTTAAATTTATTTAGGGGTGTGATTCATATTGCAATTGGGATCATCATAGTATATTTTGATGAGAGTGAGATTGTTTTGCAGCACTGTGGTAGGTGTATTTTGTGTTAAGAGCTGCTACACTGAGGAATAATTAAGACCAGGAAATGAGCTGAAGAGTTATGCAGTGTCTGTTAGTGCTGGTTGCAAGGATTAGGATAAGACCAGAAATCACATGAATGTTCAGGCTCACTTGTCGGGACAGCTATCTGGGCAGGTTCCAAACCAAGGGACAACAACGCCGCAGAATAATGGCAACTCTCAAATGCAGAATTTAGTTGGAGCTGGTGCTGGTGCTGGTGCTAGTGTAGGGGCTTCACGTAACATCGTTGGTCCAATGGACCATGATATTTTGAAACTCAGACAATACATGCAAACCCTTGTGTAAGCCTTCAACTTTTTAGCTATTTCATTCATCTTATATTGCTTATAAATGATTTGGGTTAGTGTTATCTCAATTGTGGGCTGGTAATGATCGAACTGATTACTTTCTTGGCTGCACTACTACTGTATATCTTCTTTGTTGCTCAAGACCTGGTATTTTAGTGTTTATGCTCCTTGAGATTTTCTGATAATTCCTTCATGGGGGACTATTTTTAACTGAGCCTCCTTGATCTTCCAGCTTTAACATGTTACAGCAACGGCAACCATCTCAGGCCGATGCTGCATCAAAGGCAAAGTATATGGATGTTGCTAGACGCTTAGAGGAGGGGCTGTTTAAGATGGCTATCTCAAAGGTATCTCAAAATATTTCTGTGTGTCTAAATGAAAACATACTTGATTGGTAGTTAGCATTTAGGATTTGGTTACTGGTGAATCCCATCAAGAATGGCTGATGCTTTTTTTACTATTGCCTTCTAGATCCAGCTTGTTGACTCATGTCCTTCCTTAAGCTTTTTCTTTTCGTTTGTGACGTTTTTCAACTTATACTACAGGAGGATTACGTGAACCGGTCAACCCTTGAGTCTCGGATTACAAGCCTAATAAAAGGCAGACATTTGAATAACTACAATCAGCGACATGCTAATTCTTCTTCGGTTGGAATGATGATACCTACTCCAGGATTACCACATGCTGGGGGTAGTACGATGATACCTACTCCAAGGTTACCACATACTGGGGATAATCCTAGTTCGATCGTTACACCCTCTGCTGATACTACCATAGCGGGATACAACAACAACACAAGTAAAGCTGTGAACACTGGAAACCTTCTAGCTGGGGGTGGCGTGCATGGAGGTTATTTTCTCATTAAAGTGATCGTAGATACATTTCCTGATTTTTTTTTATCTCATGAGTCTCTGACTGACACCTTAACAATTTCATTGCAGGTAATATGTCTAATGGATACCAGAATTCATCGAGAAACTTTTCTCTTGCTTCAAAAGGGAACATGGCATCCATGGGTTCTCAAAGAAGTACTCCCCAGATGATTCCTACACCTGGATTCGTTAACAGTGGTACTAATAACAACAGTGTTGGATTTTCTGCTGAGCCCACGGTGGTACCTCAGTCTCAGCAGCAGAAGCAAAGACAGGATCCTGGTGGTCAAAATAGTCAAATGTTGTCTAACCAACTGACTGCTGGCCATAGACCGGACAACATGCAACCTAAGCCGGCTGGTGTGGCCAGTAACTCTGTAAATGGAGTGAGCAAAAAAAGTGTAGACACAGGTAACTCTTCAAAAAAAATTACAGCAGTCCATTGATACCTTCCCCCTGTTAGGTTCTCTCTCATTTCGTCTGTCCTGATCATCTCATTTTATATGTATGGTCCTTTCTTGTGGTTTGGCATTTGTGAATGACTAGTACGAAACCTGTCAGATTATTTAAAGTATGTTTCTTCATATATTAGGGGAAGGTTATAGAACAACAAATCCTGACAACCTTGGATCTAAAAATTTGCATGGAGGTGTAACATCGGTTGGGAAGATGACAAATGCTCAGAATATCAACCCAGCAAGTGTCCAGTCTTTGTCCAGAGCTAACTCTTCTCTGGTGAGAGATCATTCGATTTCTTTAACATCCATCACTTTTAGTATTCGGACTTTCAATCTTCTTTCTTTCCCTACATTATCTGCAGTCACAACAACAACAACAATTTCCGCAACAGCCTACTCGATTTCAGCAACAGCCTAATCAGATTCAACAACAGCAGCAGAAATTTCTCCAGCAAAAGACATTGAAGCAGCAGACCCTGCAGCAACATAAATTAATAAGCAAAGAGGGTTCCGGGAAACCTCAGGTGGCTTCTGACATGGTTACGAATGTTAAACATGAGCCTGGAGTGGAGAACCATAGTGGAGCGTTGCACTCCCAAGCATCTGAACGACTCCAGCTTTCTCAGTTCCAAAATCAATATCAGAACTCGGGAGCAGAAGCTCAACATGTCTCAGTTACAAGTCAGGGTGATATATGCACGCCACTTCCTCAAAATAGCCAACAGATTCAGCAAATGCTGCACCCGCAGAATATGGGCTCGGATACTATCAACAGTTTTAGCAACCTTGCTGTTGGAGTAAAATCAGAATCCAATCCACAAGATCAGTGGCCTTCTCAGTCTCAGGGAAACACTCAAATGTCTAATGGTATGTCAAGTGAACAGAACGTTCAGGAGGATTTCCATCAAAGAGTTACCAGAATGGATGAAGCTCAACCTAATAATTTGATCGAAGGGTCTGTTATTGGTCAAAATCATACTTCTACCACATCCGAATCCCATAGTCTGCAAAATGCTACTGGAACGACATGTAGATATGGAAATCGCGATATCAAGTATCAAAATCAACAGAGATGGCTCTTGTTTCTACTTCATGCACGGACCTGCAAACGGCCAGGAGTGAAGTGCCCGGGCCGAAATTGCGTTACTGTTCAGAAGCTACTGAGCCACATGAACAGTTGTGTAGAACCTCAGTGTTTGTATCCTCGTTGTCGTCCCACAAAGTCATTGATTAGCCACTATAAAAACTGCAAGGATCTTCGGTGCCCCGTCTGTGTACCAGTGAAGACCTACCATCAGCAACAAGCTAATGCGCGCGCCCAGGCCCGTTTAAAGAGCGAAAGCAGTGTAGTGAGCGCAGTGAACGGAGCTGTAGTATCAAATGATTCACCATGCGCTACTGATGGAGCAGTTTCTGGCGCCCCTGGCTGTGCTGATACTGCAGATAATTTGGAACCTTCATCAAAACGGTTGAAGGTAGAACCTTCTTTTCAACCAGTGGTCCGTGAGACTGAAATTTGTAAAAGCTCAATTATTTCCAAAACAGAGACAGACTTATCTCAGGATGCTGAAAGAAAGGATCATAGGCATAGCGATGCACATGCGGCATTGAAGTCAGAGAAGTTGGAAATGAAAGAAGAAATTCCTGATATTTCTGTTCAAGCAGGATTCAGCATCAAAGAGATAAAACATGAAGCTGTTGAAAATGTTCCCAAGCCTAGGCCTGTTACTGAACCAGGTCAACATGATTTATCTGGTGCCTCGCTAAAGCAAGAAAACATAAAAATGGAGCAAGAGCCGAAGGAAGAAGTTCTAGTGGAGTCTGCTGACGTTGTTGCATCAAAATCTGGAAAACCAAAGATAAAGGGTGTTTCTCTTACTGAAATGTTCACTCCCGACCAAGTGAGAGAACATATTCTTAGTCTTCGTCAGTGGGTTGGCCAGGTGTGCAATTTTATTGACTTCAAAAGTTTAGAGAAAATCAATTTTTATTTATAGATTAATCCTTTTTATTTTCTCTTCATGGCATTGGTTTTACTGTTATGTGTTCAAGATGCATTTCTTGCTATCTAGAGGCGCAACAGTTCTCTCCACATATTCTCAAAGTATCTCCTTGCTGATGAATAACTTGTCATTTAAATTCTTCTTTTCTGCAGAGTAAAGCCAAAGTAGAAAAGAATCAGGCCATGGAGAATTCAATGAGTGCGAATTCCTGCCAGCTATGTGCGGTGGAGAAGCTTACATTCGAGCCACCTCCTCTTTATTGTACTCCTTGTGGTGCTCGTATCAAAAGAAATGCAATGTATTATACTGTTGGAGCTGGTGAAACTCGTCATTACTTTTGTATTCCCTGTTTTAATGAATCCCGAGGAGACACTATACTCGCTGAAGGGACTTCAGTGCCGAAGGCAAAACTCGAGAAAAAGAAAAACGATGAAGAGACTGAAGAAGCGGTATGTCTATTCACTCAGTAGCGTTGTATAGACATGTGCGTCCCGTTTTGTAGGTTTTCTGAGTTTGTCTATTGCGCTCCATGGTTCTTGCAGTGGGTCCAGTGTGATAAATGTGAGGCATGGCAGCATCAAATATGTGCTCTATTTAATGGGCGGAGGAATGATGGGGGACAAGCTGAGTACACCTGCACAAAGTGCTATATAACTGAGGTGGAGCAAAATGAGAGAATGCCTTTACCTCAAAGCTCTGTTCTTGGAGCGAAAGACCTGCCAAAAACGATCCTTAGTGACCATATAGAGCAGCGTTTGTTTAAAAGGCTGGAGCAGGAAAGGACTGAGAGAGCCAAGGCTAAAGGAAAAAATTATGATGAGGTATTGACTTGTTCAAAGTTTAAGGTCTCATGTGATTTTGCATCTTTGAGTCCCCACTTTTATTAAGTGGCTGTAATGCTTCTTCACTGGAAACAATAGATTGAAGTTTACTGGTTGGTCACTCATTGTTTTGCCTTTTTACTGCCATTTGGCAGGTTCCAACTGCTGAATCCCTTGTGGTTAGAGTTGTTTTATCCGTTGACAAGAAGCTGGAAGTCAAGTCTCGATTTCTTGAAATTTTTAAGGAGGATAATTTCCCCACTGAATTTCCATACAAGTCCAAGGTAAGAATGATCCACACACACCTCTATTGTATCTATTCACGTTCACATTTTCAGGATTCCACTCTTCAAATAATAATTCCACTCTCCATATTTTATTTTGCAAGGTCGTTCTATTGTTCCAGAAGATCGAAGGTGTAGAAGTATGCTTGTTTGGGATGTATGTCCAAGAATTTGGATCCGAATGTTCATCTCCTAATCATCGCCGTGTATATCTCTCGTATCTGGATTCTGTGAAGTACTTTAGACCTGAGATTAAATCGGCTAATGGAGAGGCTCTGCGCACTTTTGTATACCAAGAAATTCTTGTAAGTCCTGGTTTGGTTTGTATGGTCTTTACATTGCATGGAGGTTTCAAGAGTATACATTGATTCCTTTTCAGATTGGTTACCTGGAATACTGCAAAATGCGTGGTTTCACGAGCTGCTACATATGGGCTTGTCCACCACTGAAGGGTGAGGACTATATCCTATATTGCCATCCAGAGATTCAGAAAACGCCAAAGTCTGATAAACTACGGGAGTGGTTAGTAACAATTGGCTTTAGTGATTTTCTTCATGAAATTTCGTATCTTTTACGTCTTCCACTTGTTTCTGTTTCAGGTACTTAGCAATGTTGAAAAAAGCTGCAAAGGAAGGGATTGTACTGGAAACGACAAATCTATATGACCATTTTTTCTTGCAAACTGGTGAATGTAGAGCTAAGGTTACAGCAGCTAGGCTCCCATATTTCGATGGTGACTATTGGCCAGGTGCAGCAGAGGATATCATACAACAAATGGGTCAAGAAGATGATGGTAGAAGGGGAAATAAGAAAGGAATACTCAAGAAACCCATTACAAAAAGGGCTCTAAAAGCATGTGGCCAGTCTGGTCTGCCTGGGAATACGTCTAAAGATCTGCTGCTAATGCATAAAGTAATCGTTTGTTTCTACGCACATTTCCTTTCCTGCATATCATCTGTATAGTTTTGTTTGTTTACTTGTTAATTTATTTTCTGTATGTTTTTAGCTCGGTGAGACCATTCATCCAATGAAGGAGGATTTTATCATGGTTCACTTGCAGCATTGTTGCACGCACTGTTCTACACTGATGGTAACTGGAAACCGTTGGGTCTGCAGCCAATGCAAAGATTTCCAGTTATGTGATGGGTAAGAATTCTCCTGCCTCTTCTGCTAGTGAATTTTGTTTTCTCTTTCTCAGGCTTTTTTATTGTGACTTCGTTTGGATACCTTGGAAGCTTTGGTTTTATCTTGTTGGAAGAGACTTGTTGGTAAACCTATATGCGTTTTTACCTGATAGCGTGCTGCAATTCCTGATACGCTATTCTACCGTTCAGGTGCTATGAGGCTGAACAGAAACGAGAGGAAAGAGAAAGGCATCCTGTTAACCAAAAGGATAAACATGCAATGTATCCTGTAAGTTTCTTTGGCTTGTAATACACATTATGAACTGACGAAAGAATTGAGTGTTCTTTTTAGTTTAAAGATAAAAAGTACTTTCCTCTTCGGTTAGGTCTTAGTTTTCCTTTTAGGTTTAGGATTTGAGAAGAGGTTATCTTGTCTAGTCTCATGTGTTTCAGTATTTTATTTTCTCTATCAGCTTGTTTTGGGATTTGAGAAGAGGTTCTCTCGTCGAGTCTCATGTGTTTATGTATTTACATTTGTAGGTTGAGATCACCGATATTCCTGCAGACACCACGGATAGAGATGAGATACTTGAAAGTGAGTTTTTCGATACGAGGCAAGCGTTTCTGAGTCTTTGCCAAGGAAACCATTATCAGTATGATACACTAAGGCGGGCAAAACATTCTTCCATGATGGTGCTTTATCATCTGCACAATCCAACTGCTCCTGCCTTTGTCACAACATGTAACGCATGTCACCTCGATATAGAAAGTGGTCAAGGCTGGCGCTGTGAAGTTTGTCCGGACTACGATGTATGCAATGCTTGTTACAGTAGAGAAGGCGGTATTAATCATCCTCATAAGTTGACAAATCATCCATCACTAGCTGATCAAGATGCTCAGAATAAAGAAGCTAGGCAATTGCGCGTCTTGCAGGTATTGAAAATATTCTCCTCTTTAAAAAGTTGCATCATCTTCTCTTGCTCTAGGTTTCGTCTGGTTTGATACTAACGTTTTCATTGTTTGATTGCAGCTAAGGAAAATGCTCGATCTTCTGGTGCATGCGGCGCTATGCCGTGCTATGTATTGTCAGTATCCCAATTGCCGCAAAGTGAAGGGGCTATTCAGACATGGTATCCGTTGCACTACACGTGCTGCAGGTGGTTGTGTTCTTTGCAAGAAAATGTGGTATCTCTTGCAAATCCACGCTAGGGCCTGTAAGGAATCAAATTGCAATGTACCTCGATGCGGGTAATCTCTTTAGCTTCTGTCCCTGTCTAGCATTTTTGCAATTGATGTGTTTTTTGAACTATGGCAAAGCTCCTTTTAAAAAAAAACTGGTCCTTATGATTTGTATTGATCATTGTGAATCTCTCTTTGCTCAGGGACCTAAAGGAACATTTGAGAAGGTTAGCGCAGCAATCAGAATCACGGCGCAGAGCAGCAGTAATGGAGATGATGAGACAGAGAGCTGCAGAAGTCGCTGGGACCTCCAGTTGATAAATTTTGTATATACTTATTTCATTTAGGATATAAGTAGAAGTGGAAAAACTAATCTTCTTTCCGAAGGTTAAAGAAGATAGAAGCTGGTGTGTCTCTGAGCTCCACTCGAAGGAACTTTATGGTAAGCAGAAATAGAGTGTATATAATCAATGGATCACCAACCAAATCAAGCTACTGAACTGAGTTATAGAGTCTGGAATCTGATTTACTCCTTTTTGCGACCTGACCAGAGCATAAGTTAAAGCATCTACGAAGATTCTTCTACATCAGTGGCACTTAGGCTGAGACTTGCTGTTCTTTTTGTAGCCTGGTGTATTCATAAAACGCCTGTAGCAACAATCCGCTGACTATATATAAATAGTTTCTTAACTTTCTAGGCAAGTAAGATGAAGGGAGTGTCTACGGATACGTCTCTTAACATTTTTGATGCTCTGTATTAATAACATTTTCATATGCTTAATTCAAATAGGTTTTGGCTTAACAAAAGTGACAGACAGACGAAAATGCAGAGTGAAGAAAGACATAAGAAAGGGGAAAAGGCCTAATCACGCGTGTGAAAATATTCAGCATTCGAATAAAAAGAACTCAGTGGTCTATGAGATCTAAGACTATTATTAACTCCAGTTTCTTAACTGAGGTTCAAATTAAGAACCGACTCTTAAATAAAAGTTTTAAAAGTCGGTTCTTAGCGAAAAAGTGCAAAAAATAAAATTAAGAACTCCAGTGAAGAAACTAAAGTTAATCATGTTCTAAGTATTATTTTAATATACAAAACATTACAATAAATTAATTAATAAATTAAATGTATAGTACTAACATTTTTAAGTTTGAGACACCTATTTAATTTTTGACTATATTTTGATTATAATGTTTTCTTTTAAATACCACTTAAATTCTTCCAGTGAACCTACTCTCAGTTTTTTTTATTAATATTTATTTATAAACTCTAGTAACATTCATTTTGAAGGTTAAAAATAGAGGTAATATGTCTATTAAATCTATACCTAAGGTTTAAAGTTTCCACAAATCCAATAAAAAGTCAGATAGTTTTCTTTAAAAAAAATGCTTTAGTTGTGTGGTTTGTTTTAACTCAGAAATCAGATTTTAATCCAAAAGATGTAACATCCATCAGATTCAAAACAGAAATAGAAAAAAAATTCTCATCCCATTACATTATCTGCTTTTGTCCTTTTTAGATTCCTCCAAATATAACATTTACTTAGGAAAAGTTGGAAAGTCTCTCCATTTGTGTCCTTGTTGAGAAAAAAAGAAGAAGGGAGAATCAGAAACAATGTGGCTACCAAAAACAGATGCAACAACTAAAGGAACAAAAAGTGGTTCAGTGGCTGTTGCAATAGACAATGAAAAAACTAGCAAAGTTGCTCTCAAATGGACATTGGAGAATCTTACTTCTCGTGGCCAATCTCTTTCTCTTATTCACGTCTCTCCCAAATCTCATTCCTCTTCAGGTTATATAGTTTATATCCACATTAAGGTATGGCATTTTGCTCAATGATTCTTGTGAGTGAGTTTAGGTTTTTTTTTTTTTACTTGCAGACATTGAAGAGGGAACAATGCATATGCAGCAAATGGATAAGCAAACAAAAGATCTCTTTGTATCTTTCCATTGTTACTGCAGCCGTAAAGAAGTAATAATAATTGTAATCTACAAAACTTGTTAAGCTTTTTTTTAAAAAAAAAAAAATGTAAATGTGCAGATTCATTGTCTGGATGTATTGCTTGAAGACGTAGACAAAGTCAAAGCCATTGTTGAGTATGTTACAGTTTCTGCTATTGAGAATTTAGTACTTGGTGCTCCTTCAAGAAGTAGCTTTATGAGGTAATACAAAAAAGGATTATTTTAGGGTTTAAATTGATTGATTGCGTGCAACAGAAGTTACACCAAAATTATGATTTTTTTTTCTTTCTAACAGAAGATTCAAAACGGATTTACCAACGAGTGTGTCAAAGGCAGCTCCAGATTTTTGCAATGTTTACATCATTTCCAAAGGCAAAGTCTCTTCCTTACGAAGCTCCTCTCGTCCTGCTCCTTACCATCCATCTGTTCTCAGCGAATTTGACTCTGAGAATAAACCTAAAATAGGTGAGAGAGTTTTTATCTTCAGAATAAATGTTGATTGCTTGTGTTTCAAGCAATGTTAAAATGATTGGTAAAAGGTAAATCAGATGCCTAGGCGATGCCTAGACCAATTTTTATGAAAGTTGTTATAAAGAAATTGTTTTATCTATAACCGATTTGTAGATTTAGAGTCGTCTAAACCGACTTTTAGAACATTGGTTTTAAGTAGCTTAAGTTACATTTTTTTCAATTTGTTTATCTTTCTTGTTTTCAACAGCTAACACACCGGCCTCGCCTAGGCCACGAAGATCAGTTGATACAAGGTTTACGAAACCGCCACAAGGACATATGAAACTAATTGGGGACTTCTCAGATTCAGGGTCCGAGTACTCATTCATAAGTGCTTCACAACAAGGATCAGAACACTCCTTTATCAGCTCGGGGACGCCGAGTAGTGCAGATAGGTGTTCTTTTACCTACGATTTACCTGACTCAGCAAGAACCTCAAGAATGTCAACGAGCTCAGAGCAGAGCATTGGGTCACATAGACTAGGAATCAAGTTCACTGATATGGGTTTTCTCAATAACTCTTCTACGGTTTCTGATGAGAGTGGAAGAACTTCTTGCTCCTACTCATCTCAGAGCTTGGTATGAGTTATAATCACATTCATATTCGAAATAGCTTCCTGTTACATTACATGGTAATCTTTGTTCTGTTTCAGGATGATGTTGAAGCTCAAATGAGGAGACTGCGTTTAGAGTTAAAACAAACCATGGATATGTATAGCTCAGCTTGTAGAGAAGCTTTAACCGCAAGGCAAGAGGTATTATAAATATTAGGCTTGAACATTTTACTAGGATCTAAAGAACCGACCTGAAATAACTCAAATAGAAGCTGGACATAAACTTTTAAATATTCAAAATTTTGAATGGTTCCTATATTTATATATATAAAATACTCGAACTGAATGTATAACTGAATATATAAATATTAATTATATACATATACATAACCATATATATATATAATTTAAAAATTACTAAAGTTATCGAAAAATATTTGGAAGAAGAATTATAAAAATATTTAAACTACACAAAATTAGTCAAAAGGATTTCAGAATATCTGAACTAATTTGAATTATCCAATTACTTGATATTTTATGCAGAATACCCAATAGTTTATCTGAATCACCCGAAAAAATCGAACCAAACCTGTACCGTTTGGTATTCTAAAATTTGCCAGTTATTTTCTGGATATTAAAATAGATATCCTGACCGACTTGAACCCTTCGAACCAAAAATTTGACGGTTCCTATGTGGATCCTCCAACCCCCTTCATGAACTACCTGATATACGAAATATCCGAACCGAACTAATAGCAAAGGCCTAATATACATCCTAATCGGTTTCTCAAGTGATTGATTCATTACAACCAAACTGAAGTGTGCTTCTGTTTCAGGCGACAGAGCTGCAAAAGCTGAGGTCAGAAGAAGAAAGAAGAATGGAAGAACTAAAGATGACAGAGGAAACAGCAATGTCAATGGTGGAAAAGGAGAGAGCAAAGGTTAAAAATGCTATGGAAGCTGCTGAAGCTGCAAACAGGCTTGCGGAAGCAGAAGCAGAGAGAAGACTAAACGCAGAGATGAAGGTGTTGAAAGAAAGTGACTCTTTCTCTAGATATAGCATAGTTCGATACAGGAAATACACTGTTCAAGAAATCGAACAAGGAACTGAAAATTTCGCAGAATCAAGAAAAGTAGGAGAAGGAGGGTATGGGCCTGTGTATAGAGGTCACCTTGATCACACAAGTGTTGCTGTTAAGGTCTTACGTCCTGACGCTGCTCAAGGAAGATCACAGTTTCACAAAGAGGTAAAACATGCAATTACTAACCCTAAATTTCTAAAAATTGTATGTTTACTTGTGTCACAAGGAATAGGGTTTGTGAAAGACAGAGTTTAAAACTTTACAGGTTGAAGTGCTAAGTTGCATAAGGCATCCAAACATGGTGCTTCTCTTAGGAGCTTGTCCAGAATATGGTATCCTCGTCTACGAATACATGGCTAGAGGAAGCTTAGACGACCGTCTTTTTAGACGTGGAAACACGCCTCCCATTTCGTGGCAGCTACGTTTCAGAATCGCTGCTGAGATAGCTACAGGTCTCCTCTTCTTACACCAAACCAAACCAGAACCTATTGTCCACAGAGACTTGAAACCAGGAAACGTCCTCCTCGACCAAAACTACGTCAGCAAAATCAGCGACGTGGGGCTTGCAAGACTCGTCCCGGCCGTAGCAGAGAACGTGACACACTACCGAGTCACATCAGCTGCAGGAACGTTCTGTTACATTGACCCTGAGTATCAACAAACAGGAATGTTAGGTGTGAAGTCTGATGTTTATTCACTTGGAATCATGCTTTTGCAGCTTTTGACTGCTAAACAGCCAATGGGTTTGGCTTATTATGTGGAGCAAGCGATTGAAGAAGGGAAGTTTAAAGATATGCTTGACCCTGAAGTACCAGACTGGCCATTTGAGGAAGCTTTGTCTCTTGCTAAGTTATCACTGCAATGTGCTGAGTTGAGAAGGAAAGATAGGCCTGATCTTGGTAAAGAAGTGATGCCTGAGCTTAATAGACTTAGAGAGATGGGTGAAGAGAGTCTTGAGAGTGTGTTTTTTGCTGGACATGGACAGGTGTCACATAATAGCCAAGTCTCTTATACATCGGTAAGATTTTTGTATTTAATTTGTAGACATTGCATTAGATTAGATTATGTATCTTAGTTTGATTTATTTGTGTGGGGGAGTTGCAGGAAGGTAGGAGTGCTCCTTCTGTATCAAACCCATAGCTTTGAGAACAGAGAAGGAATCTGGTAAGATATGACACTCTTGTTTCATATGAAGTTTATGTCTTAATCTTGTTGAGCACTCATGATTGAGATTTTGATTTGCAGGAGAAGAAAGCCAAGAACAATGTATATATACATTCAGAAAAAAAACTGATTGTTTTGATTTTGTTCCTTATTAGTTTTTTTCCAGTGTTGTATCAGTGACTTCAATTTTTACACAGTTCCCAACTAAGATTCTTGTAAAGAACAAAGCAAATGTAAAAGTAATAGATGGTAAGTATATACCGAACAAAATTTTTTTTCTTGACAAACAACTTTACATGCAAAATTTTTGGAACTCGAGTTACCAAATATTGTAAAGCATAGGCTAATTCATTATAGGTGAGCCCCAAAAAAAACTCCCCAAGTGCTACTTTTCGAGCTTGTACTCGAGAGAACCTATGATGATGCCAGAGAATGTATAACGTAGTCACCGAAAAACAGCGGTTAGCAACTGGTTTCATGATAGCGGGATAAAACCATTTGTTATCTTTGTTTACTGTTGTTCCTGGTGGATTCTGCAAATAAGAAGAGTGAACTGAAAGGATTCAGCATTTAGACATAGGAGCATTTGAGGCAAAACATCAGTTATGTAATGAAATCTTTACCTTTGATGGCTTTAGACGGTCTTGTGTGACTGCTTGCAGTTGAACTTGGGGACAATGGTCGCTTTGGAGGTTTAGGCTTATGTGAAGGAATCAGAGATGAATTTAGAATGGCAGCAACAGCTTCACGCTGTTTTTTCCGCTTAGATACTAAATCTTCACCACCTCCTTGATTAGAAGAAGCATTGCCTTTGTTTATTTGCCCGTCTCTCTGTTCAGTTTCATCTGTAGATTTTTCCCTCTTGTTACTGTCAAGCTTTGATGAAGCCTTCTTAGACTTCTTCCACGCATTTGGATCTTCCTTCTTCTTCTTCGAACTAGTTACATCTGTATTCTCTGGACTACTGGTTTTCTCGATGCCTTTCATTTTTTCTTTCTTCTCTTTGTTCCGCCTAGAATTCACTTCGGATGTCACTTTCTCACTTCCTGCAGCTAGAGCTTCCTCTTTAGCTTTCCGTCTGCTGTGCTTGTTCTCTGATCCTTTTGATGAGACAGGCACAACATCTCCATCAGGTTTCCTCATTTTTCTATCAGATGATGTCTCTGCTCTATGTTCTTTGCGGCGAGAATGCTGCTGCTGTTTCTCAGACCCAGGTAAATTCTTTGAAAGATTCTCAAACTGCTTTTGTTCCGTAGTTTTCTCGCCAAACATGTTGTTGTACGGTCTCTTAACTGGTATGATGGCTTCTCTTTCTTTTGCATCTTTCACAAGAGCACCCCAGTTAGGATCTCTTTGCAAGGTTCGTGTGTTACCAAAAACCCAAAGGGAGAGTCTGGCTCTTGTGAGAGCAACATTCATACGTCTAACATCTGCAACAAAACCAATCCGACTTTGATTGTTCCCATCAGAAGCAGAATGAGTAGCTCTTACAGTGGATAACACCAATATGTCAACCTCTCTCCCTTGGAAGCCATCCACAGTATTCAGTTCCATATCTGCTGCTACTTGAGATCCAAATGCACTTGAGAAACGAGAACGCAAAACCGCAAGCTGACGTTTGTAGGGAGTAATGATGCCAATCCTCCCAGCGACAAATTCAGAGGGGTATCTGTAAGCAACGAGCCAGCCAGTGAAGAAAATAATATTAAATATCTTTCTCAAACGTGTGTCTACAGAGAGCTTAAGATGATTATAGACCTCTTTTTGAAAAATCTAAGCAGTTGTACAGCAGCTTCAGCTTCTTGTTCATTGCACACGGAGCTAGAATCCCCACTTCGATGCTCTTGGCCATCAACAACATCATAGAATACATATGGTCCAAGATAATGGCTCTCGTGAAACGGAGCTGATTTGCTTGACATGTCGACACCATTCAGCAGCTTATTGTCGTAGAAATGCATAGACGGGAATCTACAAATCTCTGGATGCATCCTATACTGTTTTTAGCAGAGAAAGTGTAAGCCCAAGTTCCAGACACTGAAGAAAAAAATAATTTTGAACAGACTTTACCTCATGTACACACACAGGCAAGATAAAATAATGTGAAAGCTAGACTTCAAAAACTGAAACTAAGAGCTCAGAAAATCAAATGATGCTTACTTGTTGGGTAAGCATAAGGATAGGATAACCAGCCCTTTGTAATCGTTCAAACATGCTGCATTCATACAAGTATTTACTAGCAATGTTGGAGAGAACAGTTGCTGGCAGCTGCTTTGGATCTCCAACCTTTAATCATCGAAAAAGTTATTAGATAAAAACTACAAATTTTCTATAACGTTTTGTAACACAAGTGAATGATTCTCACCATTATGCATTTAGTTCCCCTTGACTTTAAGAGCTGTAGAGGAATCAAGGTAGCTGGCTCCAGAGCCTGCAAAACAAAAGAACAAATTAGAAATGAGTTGTGACGCGAAGCCCTATGCAAAACAATCAAGCGTATAGTATTTTCACCTGAGCTGCTTCGTCAATCACTACAGCATCAAACAAATTATCTTCAGATGGACTGCCAAATTTATGGGCTGATGAAGATTCCGCACACACATTGTACAAGTCTCCTCCACAACCACTTAAAGTCGTAACAACTATTTGAGCATCTTTAAGAATTGACTTCCTCAACTTATGTTTCAATGCTCTAATTTCATTGTTAGCTTTTCTCTCTTGAGCTTGAACAGCACTAAGATCTTTGTAAATTTTCCTCTTTTGCTCATATAGCCTCCGCAGTCTTATTCCTAGCTCTGCATCAGACATTGGTTTGCCATCATCATCATCTATATAAGGGTTTTTACTCCCTAGCTTTTCTTTAGCGTCTAAACTTTCCTGATTTAAATTTGCACGCTTAGCTTCAAAATGGGTGATCTGATCAACGACCTTCTCTAAATTACAGCGCAGTAAGGCAGAAGAATCTTCAGCCTTATTACTCTTAGCTTTGTTTATCCGCATTCTCTCCTCCGCTAAACGCTGATCGACCAGGGTATCGAGAAAAAAGGGCAATGAATTTGGATGAACAGTTTTTGCATTACCAACCCTCACAAGATACGGTTTAAACATCTTCCCATCCAAGCCGTAAATGCCTAAACTAGATATTCGCGAAACTAATTCATCAACTGCAGCATTTGACTGAGCGCAGATCAATACCCTTCCCTTACCAATCTTTTCAGCTATATTTTTCTTTGTTTCGCCATCATCATCTAGCTGTTTAGCTAGAGCTGCATCTTGCCATACCCTTGCAATAACCACATTCGGATTCATTCTCTGCCTAGAAGTCGTAGATGAACTATGATCTTGCTCAGTATTTCCCGATTTACGTGAAACAGAAGCAAGCAAACCACTAATAATGGCAACAATAGTACGAGTCTTGCCAGTTCCTATCAAGCAAAGCACAATTTCGTTACATTCATCAAAAATCAAAGACTAGCATTGTATCACAATAACTAGTTAATACTGACAAAGAAAGAAAACGACTAACCTGGAGGACCCTGAATAAGTGAAATGTCAAACTCTTTTGTCAAATTGGATGAGCCAATGGAAACGCTAATAGCCTGAAGTTGACTCTCATTGAAAGATGATTTGAGTATTTTTTGTAAAGAATGTGGTAGTGAACGCAGGTCTGATCTTTTAACTTCAGAGTCATAGTTCGAGTCACCCAAAGGGCTCAAGATCACAGGAAGAACGGGGATATTCTTAATGCATGACAGCGCTTGAAACTCTCGAATTTGCGATGTAATGTTTAAAATTCGACATGCATGCCATTGGCTACGTTCCAATAGATTCCTTCTAGCTTGATTTAATCGTGAAGACGCATTCTGAAGATACAAGCGAACATTCAAAATACTCGATCGTTTTTTCTCATCCCATTCCCGCCCTTCCACCTAAGAAACAAACAAGGCCAGTAAAGATCAGAATTCTATGTTAGAAATTAAGAAGTAAAAGTATAAAGTTCAAGTATTAGAAAAACCACATACCTTTCCCATCATATTAACACCAACATTACTGTTTTCTGGATGCTCTTTTGTGAACAAAATCAAATCATTCTCAGAGAAACTTTTCGAATTGGGTCCATCACTTTCGTCTTTCATAAAACGAACAAAATGGAAGTCATCAACCCTTTCAATCGATAAAACAGACAGATCACCATAATAAATCTCTTCCAATGACGATATCTCCTGGAAGGAACTTTGCAACTGTGCTTTAAACTCTTCTAGAACCAAGGGCTGGAAAATCTGCACATATTGCTCAGGTGAGTTAAAACGCACTGGAACTTCCCTGAACTTTCCAACATTCTGATTCTCATCTTTATTTGTTGACGCCAGTCCCACTATTGCATAGTAGTCCATTTGCAAAATCTTTCTAAACCAATCTTCAAGCTTTGGTGGCCTGAATCTTTTAAATCCAGCTTCTTGCCTCTGCCAACGCTCAGATTTCTTATTTACGGGTGCGCAAAGTTGAATAACTTGTCTTTTGGGAACAATAGGTCCTGGTTTTGTTAGGGGTAATGGCTGTGGTTTCAGAGATTTAAGTGCCAAATCCAGTGGATCAACCTCCGTCTCAATAACTACTTTTCTCAAATCCATTCCTTTGGTGTTGGAAATCGCAGATTTCTGGGCCTCTTTCGAAGTTCCACAGGAGATGAATTCATCAGCAGCGTTCTTTAAGTTGGCTCTGTTTACAAGTGAAAGAGGACCTCCCACAGTCTGTCTGATTTCTGCTTCCTTACTCATACTACCAACCTTGCTTGGTTCAACGTTTGTTGTGGGAAGGTCCCTAACCATATTGCCTGGTCTTACCGAAACATCTTTCTCTGAGACAACTGCTGCGGCCGAACTTTTTGAAGTATCAATACTAGAAGTACCCTTCTTCAGAGAAAATACCTGTGAGATGCTTTTGATAGGTGGAAGAGTTTTATTGATATCAAGTTGATGAGACTTATGCAAACTAGGTAAATTCTTCAATGATTCCTTCTCAGCCACATCCTCTGTTAGATCCATCACATTATCTGGTGCTTTGCCAACATCATCAACAGGTTTAAGAAACTCGTTTGCCTTGGGAACAAGGCGGGAGATTTGGTCTGCTAATTGCTCGATATCAAGATCATCTAAATTAAAAAGAGGAAGAGCATGATGAGTTCTATTACCAAAGAAATATAATTCAAAATTCCGAATTAGTAACTATGGGCAAGCACGAAAACCACTTACCAGCAGACAACACACGTCTGATAGCCTGGACTGCTGAGTAACAGGTGTCACTCTTTGATCCTTGTAAGATATCTAGCAAAGCCGCTAATGCTCGTCTCCAATACGTAACAACAACTTTAAGTTGTGACCTTCCCCAATCAATGAGATCAGGAAGCCATTTAAGATCAGATGCGTCTTTCAAAGCTCCTCCAATAGCACAGGACTCTTCACGGCTTAGTCTAAGTTTCCCCAGAACGACAGGAGTTATCTCAAGTAAACGTACACATGTCATCTGTCAAATAAGATAAATTGAAACCTAAGCAAAAAGCCATACTCGACTAATTTGAATCACAACCCAAGAGGACAGCAGAATAAAGCATACGCAAGAGATGTAAAACAAAGGTTCACTATCTAATACCTGGCAAAGACTTTGATGGATGAAAGACTTTCCCTCAGCTAAGCATTTCCTTACTGCGCCCCAGGCAACTTCTGCCAGCGAGTAGATAAACTTCAGCAACTCTGGGGTGGCACTGGAGGAATTTCTACTCTCAATTACAGGAGGAGCACTGAAGTCCGGTTGCCTCAAAAATCCCCCTGCAGAACTCTTCACATTCTCAGTAATAATGACCACATCCTCTTCCTTCAGCAGCTTGAATAATAAAAAGAAAAAATGATGCAGGATCTGAAATCTTTGAAGAACAGAGCTCAAATGGACCTGCCAAAATCAGCAAATATTGATATAAGCAATAGTGAAAAGGGTGGACGTTTTGTAGCCTAAGCAAAGACTAACATTAAGAACAACATCACGTACAGAGCAGAAAAATGCAAACTATCACTAAACTTGCATTCATGAGACAAAATTTAAAGGACTCATTGTATATGTATCGCCCTATATCTTGAATAAAATGTAGCTGCTGCCTACCTGCTGTAAAACATGTCTAGCTCCAGAAAAAACATATACAAGGTGTGAACTTTGAGAGCAGAGAAACTTCAACCCACAAGACAGACCTCTGGTATTTGAAACGAGTTCCAGCATAGACTTTCCAAACTGCCGTATATTCTGTCAACAAAGAAAACATTAGCAACATTGCTCAACCTTCCACGCATTTGACCCAGAGAGTTTTAAAAATAAAGCAATCATCTCGTGAGATGGTACCCAGCAATCATTTCAGGTTCGTTACGTACATCATCTGGGTCTGAAAGAGAAAGGATGAAGGTTTCGCTCATCCCTGGTACCCAGGTCCATTGTTTTCGATATTCTTCACCCATTTGGACAAGAAAACAAGTGGTCAATCTACAAAATCAAAACCCAAAAGCCTCACTATTACAAATCGTAACAGAGACTTAGTGGCTTTCCGACCACGATCGTGAAATGAAAAAGTACCTCTTCAGTGTTCGTATTAACGTCGGACACATCTTTGATACTGTCACAGAGTTTTTGGACTCCTTTCCTGGCCCCCCGTCATCAGAACCTGTTGCTACCTTCCATCCAAGCGTGCCTTTGATTTCAACAGCGGAAGATGAAAGCCAGGTTTCCATATCAACCGTCATGTCATCATTCTTTTCAGATTCCACCAAACAAAAACGTGACCGAGACCAAAATACTGCTTGGGATAGCGATACTGGAAGGTTTAGAAGATTTGTATTTGTAAGAGTAGTAATCCAGAGCATCGGAATGCACATCCACTCTTTGCACTCCCCAAGAGTAACTTTGCTCTGCTGGGTAAAGTCACTCCACGGACGATCACTTACATCTTCGACAGTATGGGGAAATGGAAGATTAATGTCATCGTCGTCATATCTCACCTCATTGCCCATATAGTTACCAGTATTATTACGTAGAAGCGAAGCTAGTAGGGCCGTAGCATCAGATACCAGGATAGTTTGGACAAGATCAATAGCAGGTTGGCGCAACGAAATATGTAGTGCAGAATCGTTAAAGGATGACACAAGAGACGGTCCCCTGTCAAATCAGTTGTCTATGAGAAAACGGAGTTTTTTCATCTAACATACAAAAATAAAGTAGGTCATAAACGAACGAGAAATTGTGAGGAGCAAGAAACAATCACAACTACAATATATATATCCTTCAAGCTCATGTGCGAAATAATTCACAATATTCAAAACCAAGAATTGAATTTAAACCCGATTCTCTCAAGTACCCGACACAACAAACAGCTTCAAAAGAAAAGACAGGACCAGCTACACTAACCACATGTGTGCACACTCAAAGGGAGGGCAAGGAGGGTTCATCTTGTAACCTCTGAGTACAATAAGAAGAGCAATCTGAAAGAAAAACAAAAAAAAAAGGTTTGGTGAAGATAGATAAAGCAATCAAAGAGTTTCACTCCAAGAAAAAAAATGCAACAAATATGTGTTAGTAAGAAAGACTAGAACTACCTTGTGGCCAATTCTTCTCGCTAAAACACTGAAGTTACTGCTAACTGGGACCTGATGAAGGAGAAAGTAGAGAAAGTGTCTACGTTGCTTTTCATGCTCACCATCTCGCAAAGCCTCAAGGGACTGTACATAGGATATGCATAATATGAAAAGATAAGTAAAATTAAAACGAAAAGCACAAACATGTGAAATCATGTCAATGTCTTTAGAGAAATCATATATTTAAGAGAAGCTAATTCAAGCTTGCCTGTAATAATGGCTGGAAAAGATCAAAAATGGCTTTGTGGATCTTCTCGGCTCTTGTATGGAAACACTGACCCAACAATGTGTTACGCATCACACTTGGGGACAAGGTAGCCCTAAGCCAAAGCTTACAACCTTTGAGAGTGTGAGAATGTATCATCTAAACATAATATAGAGTTTCAAGATAAACTGATTACTTTGCAAAACAACAATAGTTACCATACCAAGTGTCTTAAATAGCTCTTTCAGGCAATTAACAGCCAGTGAAAATTCGGGTGAATCGCCGCTTATATGATTCAACACTGTATCAACAAAAATAGGATAAGGCTCTAATATCCCCTCTTCAAAAGCAGGGCCTTCTAAGAACTCAAGCCTTTAGGAAACAGAAAACATTCAGGAATCAGCAAATCACGAAAAAGTGTTTAAAAACAATATAAGACAAAAACTACAAAATCAAATTTAGTCATTAAGTCTTACAATGATGTCATCCCAAGCCATATGGATGAGCGGTCTAGATTAATCCTTGGCCTCGGATCATGGGATGCAGAAGGCATTCCCTCCATCTCCAGAATTCCAATGAATTTCTTGAGCAATGGCTGAAGGCGTTCCAACTGGGTTGCTGACCTGCCAAGGAAGCAGATAATATCACATTCATTATAGCAATAAAGTTTCCTAAGCAGTAAATACAGTCATGAGAATATATCCATAAAATTATGAACTTACTTAGTCTGTGTATTAAAAAGGGAGAAAATACCTCAACTTGCCCATGGCCCTCGCCAAGCGATAACCAATTACACGCACCCTTCTACTGAGAAAAAGAAGTGCATACACACCCTAAAAAGGATGAAATGAGAAAATATACCCAAGTCAGAGAGATTTAGTTAAGTAGGAAACACAACAAGCTCTCCACGGGGATAAGACTATACCGGAAATTCTTGATTCTCAGCAAATGCTAGCTCATGAATGTTGTCGATTGACTCAATGAATTTCTCAAACTCAGTGCACAAGGACATGTCGTCAAAGAAAAAGGGAAACATCAAAACCTGAAAACCCGGGATTCAAAGAAATGACATAACATGAGTATGATAACACAAATAAATTCATCAATGAATCAAAATGAAAGCTACAAAATATCAGACCGTACCTCGTACATTACACTAATAACTTCTGCATGATGATGATCAGGATCATAGGCTCCTTTTTCTATCATCAAGTTAATCTCTTGCAAGTGCATAGTCACTCTCTGCTCATCAAGTTTACGCAACACAACAAGTAAGGGACCAACAGAAGCGCACTCATACTCTTTCTCATACATCTCTTGAGTCTGATGGTGCTGAGAAATACATTGAGCACAAATCCGCATTTCCCGAGAGACTCTCTTCCACAAAGCCTTAAGAGGTGAGTCCTCTCTTTCATCTGTAAAGAAATTATAGAACGTCTCAAGAAGAGGTCCCATTACATCGCTACACCCGCACCAAATATGAGTGTCTTTCGGCAAAGAGATCAACATAGTGAATGCATCTGTAAACCTATAGAAAACATCGGATTAACACTCAATTTAGCAAAGAAGTAGGAGATAGAGAAGGAAGGAAACCATTGTTCTTTGCGCTGGTTAATACGGTGTACTGTAGAGGGATCAGAATCGTCGTTCTCCTCTTCGTCTTCCTCGATTCTTCTCCACCGGCTCAAGAGCTCTCCACTTGAAGAGACTTTACTCGTCATTTTTTTTTCTCCTCGACAAGGAAGGCGAGGTCAAAAGTTTCCGGCGACGTGAATTAAACTTTCCGATGTTTCAGAGGAAGAAATCGAATTTAACCAATTTGAAAACCCTTATTATTTTTTCGCCGCGAGCGCAGTAGAACCATGAAACGGCACCGTTTTTGTTAATAATGAGCCGTTGATGAATGGGCTTCTTAAGCAGGCCCTTATTATTTTGTTGCCTTTAAAAAGCGAGCGTAGGAGACTGATGAATCGTCACCGTTTATTTAATAATGGGCCGTTAATTAATGGGCTTCTTACGCGGGAAACACACTGACCTGATTCTTTAGGTGCCCAAAAAAAATGTGTGTTGGAGAAAATAATTAATTAATCTCCTTCTCGGTCTTCTGCAAGCTTCTCTTTCGATTTCAGGTGATTGATTCGATTAGGGTTTTGAGTTTTGAATCATGCTTCTGCTTCGATTTTTGTGGTTATGTTTATCTGTATAAGAATTACGTAGAGTATGCTTCGTAGCTATGGATTATCTGCTGATTGTTAGGGTACACAGTGTAGATCTACTACGGTTCCTTGGCGAAACATGTGCGTTATGTAATGTCTCTTACGTGTTTGGTTGATAAGCTTGAATCTTGTTGTAGGTCTGAGTCTGGGATGTCTGATTGATTCACCGAGGAATCAAATAAGGGTTAGCTGATTGATCTGAGTATGTTGAAGGAGACACCTCGTTGATAATCTTGATTATGTTTAGTTATCACTGCATTAATAATGTAAGTTTGAGAACATTGTGTGATGTCTCAGTTCTAAGTTTATGTTGTTGTGTTTGTTACTAGCAGCTGAAAGATGTCGGCGTATGACAATGTTATTGGTGGGAAGCTGAAGCTGAAAGGGAAGGCTTTAGATGTGAAAGCAGGTGGAGTCAAGAAGAAGAAGAAGAAACAGAAACAGAAGAAACACGAAGAACAAGCTCTTAAGATTACTGAACATGAACTCATAGAAGGTAACACATGACGGCTTCTTCTTTCTTTTATAACCATTTGAGTTTTCTTCAATATGCTGTTGGTTGACTTATCAGCTTTGGTTTATAGGAGAAAACGCAGAAGCATTGGGTAAATTGATGGAAGGAGAAGAAGAGGAAGACGAAGAGGGTAGGAGTGAAAAGGAGGATGGAAAAGTGCAACCTGATGATGATGATGATCTGTTAACGCCTGCAGAAAGAAGGTACATAGAGCAGAAGCAGAGACTGGATGTGCAGAAACTAGCCAAGGAAGCGAACAAGTCTCACCGTAACAGGATTGAAGATTTCAATCAGTATCTGGCTAACATGAGTGAGCACTACGATATCCCTAAAGTTGGACCTGGTTAATTCTACTTCTTCCTTGGCTCTCTCTGCTTATTATCAATTTGGTATTGTTAAACAACTACTTTTGTTGGATCTCTCTTTTGTTATTCCCATAACTTTTCTATTATGCGATCTCTGCTCTTCTTATGACACAATGTTTACTCTTCCTTCTGGATCTCTCAGTTTCCAAACTTTTTTTAGTTTCTCAATCACAAAACAATCTTTGTCAACAGCTGGAACAGACACGAGACACCCCAAGCGAGGTTTATTTTCTATACACATCGCAGAGACTGTTTTTTGTTTTTGTTTTTGTTTTTGAATGAATGTAAAATTATATTCAATCAAAAGACTGTTACATCTAGTGCATTTTTATTGTAGACTTTGAATGTGAAATCTTAGAAGGAACAAAAAAAATACTAAATGAAAGAATGTCCAAACTATTTGTTCTAGTACTGAACCAAACCATTAGACTCTGTTCGTAAGCTTTGTTTCCATGTAACTTGATGTAGATAATTCGTTCCTTATCAATTTGTCAAGCTGCTTTTCTACTCTGATCGGCGATATGGCTCAGCCCCCATGTCCAATGGCAACGACAGTTCCTTTTGCGCCAAATACTATGAACATTTGCTTGGAAATCATATCGAATGATGAAAAGTTTGTCTTGATTGTAAGTGGGTCTTTGATGAGCATTCTAGTGACATTCCAGTCCGTACTATAGTTATCTTTGAGCAGAACTCTTGTTAGCGAACTCCACACCTAAGCAGAGTACTGACATGTGAGAAAAAAAAAGTGATTCCAAGTGTCCATAGTGGATGGGCATAAAACACATTTTGGTGCTGATATTAGGGTTCCAACTAGCTATTCGGTTCCATGTAGTGAGACGATCTTGAACAGCCAAACACATTATAAACCACACACTTTTCCCCATGAACATCTATGATTATGATCCTTGCGATCAAGGGCGGCTTAGGTAGCAAGGCGAAGAGTGCAACCTCCCCCATGGCCCAAAGGTCAATCTTTGGTGATGTATAATGTATGTGTACAATAGGTGATG